>SJYT01009728.1:142155-263027 GCA_006410635.1 Cephalophus harveyi
TGAAGGAGATCAGCCCTGGGATTTCTTTGGAAGGAATGATGCTAAAGCTGAAACTCCAGTACTTTGGCCACCTCATGCGAAGAGTTGACTCATTGGAAAAGACTCTGATGCTGGGAGGGATTGGGGGCAGGAGAAGAAAGGGACGACCGAGGATGAGATGGTTGGATGGCATCACGGACTCGATGGACGTGAGTCTGAGTGAACTCCGGGAGTTGGTGATGGACAGAGAGGCCTGGTGTGCTGCGATTCATGGGGTCGCAAAGAGTCGTACACGACTGAGCAACTGAACTGAACTGAACTGAAACAGAAGGAAAAAAACTGAAAGAATATATATGCATGCTTGGTCACTCAGTCATGTCCAACTCTGCAAACCGATGAGCTGCAGCCCATCAGACTCCTCTGTCCATGGGAGTTTTCCAGGCAAGAATATTGGAGTGGTTTGTCTCTGGAATGACAGGATTATGAAAGCTTCACCCTTTTAAAATCAAGGAACCTGGTAATAAACAGCAATAATGTAGTAAAACAAGAAAAAGTAAACAGTTTAATTACATTTAATTATTTAGTTATGGCACCATCATAGTCGATTCAAAGAAATTTTTAAAAATTTGTCTCCAGTCTTCAAGTCACTAGTTTCATAACTTGATCTTTTCTTAATTCAAAGTTATGTGATAGGCTGATTTCAGTAATTGCTTCAGTAATTGCCCTTCAATCTGTACTCTTTGGTAATTCTCTCCCAACACCACCTCTGGGCTGGGCCCTGTGGCTTGATTTTGGTCAGTGGAAAAGTAGCAAATGTGACCAAAATAAGGGTTGAAAAGCACTTGCCCACTGGAGATCGAGGAGCCCCAACACCATGTGAAGCAGCCCAGTCTAGCCGGCTGAATGTTGAGAGACAGGCTGTCCACTCCCACCACCAGCCAACACCCACCCAACTGCCAGACACGTGTGAAGCCATCTGAGACCAGAGCGACCACAGACACGTGCGCCAGTGCGTGTGGTCCAAGCTCATCCAAGCCCGACCTAGACCAGAGAACCACCTGGCAGGATCACGAGCTAAACAGACAGCTGTTATTTCAGGCCACGAAGTTTTAGGGTGGTTTATGGTTTGCCATTCAACAACAGATAACTGATACAAGTTATTTTAGTCACTTAACTCCTAAACAAAGCACTCAACTGTATGTGATTTTCCAGATAAAAGTCAAGACCCTGCAGAAAAATTACCACCAACTATTCAAAAAGAGCTTTTTATTTAAAATGAAAGTATATCAAATTGAGGGCTGCCTTTTGTAAAGGATAACAGACACAAGAATATTATATTTTACATATTATATAATAATATATTGGGGGCTTCCCAGGTGGTGCTAATGGTAAAGAACCCACCTGCCAATATAGGAGACATAAGAGACACGAGTTCAGTCCTTGGGTTGGGAAGATCCCCTGGAGGAGGGTGCAACAACCCATTCCAGTCTTCTTGCCTGGAGAATCCCATGGACAGGGGAGCCTGGCGGGGTATAGTCCATAGCGTTGCACAGTCAGACACGACTGAAGCGACGTAGCACAGCACAGCACAATACTATATTATATTCTTGTGTATATAACATTTTAATATAATAAAGGCTCTCACTTTCTCACCACAAACACAGCTGAAGCTCACCCTGTTATATGTTTGACTTCCTTTTGAGATGATGCCATAAGTAGTAGTAAATGATGTATTACATTTCTTGAAACATTTACATATCTTTCCGATGAATTCATTTCTTAAAAATCACCCTGAATCTTTCCCTTTGAACGTTTTTGAGGCATGAAGTGGCAGCAACAACCCCTCTAACAAGAACACACCTCTGCCAGGTGGATCTCTCCTTCACACATATCACCTCATTTGTTCCTCACAGCATTCCTGAACAGTGATTATTCCAAGTTAACTGAGGCAATGAGGCACAGAGAAGTCAAACAACCTGCCCAAGGTCACTCAGTTCATAGGGGCAGAGCTGAGGCTCAAGGCCAGGTCTTCTGCCCCTATATCTCTCATTTTTATCACATCATAGCACATGCTTTGGGATACTTTTAAACTTGGTGGAATTAGGTGGTTTACACTGAACATACAATTATCGAAAAATAATAGCTAGCAGTCACATAGCATTTGCTGAATGCCAGATACTATTCTGAGCACTTTGCACACATGAATTCATTTCATTCTCACAGCAAGCCTCTGAGGTAGGTTCTCTTATTATCCCCATTTTACTAATGAAAGAACTGAGGCATATGGAGATTAAGTGATGTGACCAAGATCACACAGCAAACGAGAGACAGAGCTAGGGTCACACTGCAGAAAATTGCCCTGAAATTGTTACTCTTAAACCAATGAGCTGCACCAAGACCTACAATCCTAGTTGGCCTAGGCCTGAGAGGCTTTCAAAGACGCTGAACTCTCAGCACTCAAGCCAGGCAAGTTCCAAGCAAACCAGGATGAATGGACAGAGGTTACAAACCAGCAGGCCACAGGCCACTCCCAGGCCATTTTATTTGGACTACACAGTGCTCAGAAATAAAACTGAGCCAACATTTAAAAATCAGAGGCTAAAATAGATAATCAGTGGAAATTTGCTGTATGACGCAGGGAGCACAAACTGGTCCTCTGTGACAACCTAGGAGGGTGGGATGGGGTGGGAGGTGGGAGGGAGGTTCAGTAGGGAGAGGACCTGTGCATACCTATGGCTGATTCTTTTTGATGTATGGCAGAAACCAACACAACACTGTAAAGCAATTATCCTCCAGTTAGAAATAAATACATTTTTTTTTTTTTAATCAGAAAGCATATCACATTAGCAGCTGTACATGGGGGAGATCTGCTTATGCATTCATGCATGGTGACAATAGCTGCTGAGTCCTGTCCCCCTGGCAGCAGCCCACCTGCATCCTGTGTAGTCCCCACCACACACCCCAGGTGTCCCATGCCATGACCCAGCCTGTCGGACTCATTTCTATGCCTGACCGGATGCTGTGTGCATTTACTGGCACGTGGGACCCAGCTTCATCATCCTGATGCACAAGAGCATGGCTCCTGCACCTTTGATTCATCTGGGGCACTTTGGAGGTGCCCAGGACACACCTCAGCCCAATAGAATCAAACTTGAATGCTCATGTGAATCATCAGGAGATGAGACAGGTTCTGATTCAGAGGGTCAGGGTGGGGCCCGAGGTTCTGCGTTGCTAACGAGCTCCAAGGTGATGTTGACACTCATTTCCAAGGACCACACAGTGAGTGGCAAGGGGCCAGAAGACAGCGCCTCATCAGCATGTGAGCCAACTGAGCTGGCTCGTTCGGACAGCTCCTGTCTCCTTAGAGCCTTGTGGGCAACGAGGCCCAGAGACGGGCAGTGAGCAGCCCCGGGTCACACAGAGCAGCCGGAGCACCCAGCTCTCTGCTGTTTCCCACAGCGTTGCCTTCCCACGACAGGTGACTTCACCCACTCGTTCAAACTGCACCTCCCAGATCACTTTGTGAGGCGAGGCTTGGGTGAAATCCACTCGGGAGAAGTCAGCTCCTGTAGAACCTGCTTCTGGAGAGGGGTAAGTGGCGGCCCTCTGTGGAAAGGAGTCCCGGGGCAGGGAGAGTGGTTAACATGCAAGCAACAGAGAGAGCAGAGGCTGCTGAAGGGAGGAGGAGGGGCTGAGGGATGGAGGCTGGGGACCCAGGACAGCCTCCTCCCCTGCCCCCGGTGAGGACACCCCATGCCGCCTGAGTCAGAGGGCCTGTGAGCTCAGCCCCCCAGCTGCCGGGCTGGCAGGGTGAGTCAGAGGGCGTGCAGTGAAGTGAACGTCTCCCTGGCCAAATATGGGGCTGTGCTCTGCTCCGTCTTGCCATTCACATTGCCAGACGCCGAGGGCTGCGTCCTTTCCGCATGACAGCGGGGTCCCTGGTGAAGAGGGGAAACTATTCCACACTCGCTGACCCCTCCCCTCCTCCCTGGCCAGTGGGCGGCACTTTGCTTTGCACTCTCCGAGCATGTGGTCAACTCCACCACTGCACATCTGCTCTCCCCCGACTAATATATGAAGCATGAAATAGGGAAATAATAGCAACACGTTTTGTCCTAACAGGGTCCTGGTCTGCCATCACCCACCCAAAGGACTGTAGGCTCAGGTGGGGGTGGGAAAGAGACCACATCCTGCTTTGCTCACTCCTGCTCCCATGCCCCAGGGCCACACACAAAGCCTGGACCACGGTAGATATGATTAGCTATTTGTTTAATTAATCATGATGCGTGTTGCATGTGTATATGTATGTGTGATTCTCTGCCCCTAGACTTTGAATTTCTTGAGTAAATAACTTACATAGCATGCCCTGTGTGCTGGACACTGCTCTGAAAATCTCATGTTAGCTCATTTAATATGAGGATCAACTCAATGAATCTTCACAACAAATCTCTGAGGAAAGCGCTATGATTATCCTCAAGTTACAGATGAGGAGCTTAAGGACCAGAGAGGTTCCATAACTCACCCAAGGTCATACAGCTAGAAAAGTGTAGAATCAGGATTTTAACCTCAACAATGTTACCTCGAATTCTGTGCTGTTAATGGTATTTGATTCATTTTTGTATCTCTGACGCCCAGCCTGGCATGTAGTATGTAATAATAACTGTTTATTGCCTAGATGGATGGAATAATCAATTTGTTAATTACTGTGTTTATGTGTATTTGTATCTCCCACTAGACACTGAATTTCTTGAAGAAAATATTAGTCTTGCCAATGCCTCCCTGTGCATTTAATAAATGACTGAAAAGAGAATACATTAAAGAACGGACATTTCCCAACGCCCACATGTCCTGATGTGTGGTCTAGGGTGCCTGGTAATTGACTGAGGTTTTCAAAGTTTATTCAGGTGTCCAGGTGGAGACAGGCAGGGTCAAGAGTCAAAACCAGCCTCATGGCTGTGAACCCTGTACACGTGGCTGTGAGCCCTGTACTCAGCCCTGTATGTGGCTGAGTCCTGTACCCGTGGCTGTGTGCACAAAGTCCTGAGCTCAGAAATATCCTCCCCACGTGGTTCAGTGTTCTACTGACACCATCCTGAAATTCTTAATAATTTTGAACATGGGGTCTCCTGTTTCTGTTTTCCACTGGGCTCCATAAATAATGTAGACTGTCCTGCCAGGAGTGAATAAAGCCCATGAAGATGCCTACAGGAGAAGAGAGTAAAGGAAAGGAACTCCAGGAGTGCTGTGTCCATGGTCTCCAGAAGAGAATCCTTGGTCATGGCGACCATTCAGACGGTGAATCTCAGGTTCAGTGATTCCAGCCCAGGTATGGCTTCTGAGGGGACATCTGTAGTTCAGTCATCCCTGTCCAAGAGCCCCTGAGACACGTCAGGGCCCCAGGGACCAACAGCTTCAAACTGTCACCCAGGCCAGCTTCTACTGCCCTCCCCTATTTCAATCCCAACACTGACCACTCCTTCATGTCATGGGGCTCAGACTCAGGCTAAGCACTAGGCTAAGCTCTTTTCTTTCATTTGAGGCTCACTACGATCACCTTGGATAATGGGTTTAATTGACCACATTTGATGTATCCCCAGTTAATAAGAAGCAAGGTCAAGTGCAAATAAATGGTTCGAAAACCCTTCTTCTTAACCAGTGGCCCATTTTAGGCAGGACCTCTTTCTCTCTGTCTGAAAAGTCCTCTCCCCTCTTCCCAAATCCTGTCCTCTCCCCCTTATCTCTCCTCCAGTCATACAGTTGGGAAGTGGGAGGACCAGGGTTTCAACCCAGGCATTTAACCTCAGATTACAGCTCTCAAACATATTTGAGGGACTTCGTTGGTGATCCAGTGGTTAAGACTCTGTGTTCTCAATGCAAGGGATGCAGGTTAATTCCCTGGTTGGGGAACTAAGATCCAACATACTATGTGGGGTGGCAAAATATATATATATATATATTTGACAATGTATTTGTCTTTTTTGTTTGGGCCTGGCTCAAATATCTCAACTCTGAGATATTTCTGTTTCAACAGAAACATGGACCTAGAAGGAACTCCTGCCTCAGCTGCTTCATCCGTAAAAAGGGAACAATAAAGAGACCTGCATCACAGATTTGCCTGGATTAAATGTAGTGACAGGTGTCAAAGTGCTTTTTAACAATCCACGTCTAAGCAGTTACTGCTCTTAATTACCAGTAGTGAAACTAAGACATGTTAAACCCAGTGCTAAGGAAACAGAAGCCATTACCTCCTACCCACTTCACCTCAGTCAACCCAAGGCTGGCCACACCCTGGCCAGTCATTAGTCAGTAAAGAATCGAAAGGGATCCATGCCTGCAAATCACCAGGATCTCTTCTGCCTTGTCTTTCAATACTGATTCTGCCTCTTCTAGCTGTGTGACCTTGGACAAATCACTTTACCTCTCTCAATGCTGAGTTTCTTGTCTACTAAGTGGAGTGGATGCAGATGGTTTGTATTGCAGTGTGGAGGTTGACTGGGCTAAGGAATGCCCAAAGAGCTGATAAAACATCATTTGGAGTGTGCCTGGGAAGGTGTTTCTCAGATCAGCACTTAAATCAGTAGACTAAGAAGATCACCCCCATCGGTGCGGGAGGGTATCATCCAATCTGTGGAGAGTCTTAACAGAACAAAATAGCAAAGGAAGGGTGATTTTTCTTGAGCTGAGATTCTATCTTCTTTTGCCCTCAGACCTCAGCATGCCTGGTTCTCAAGACTTGAGACTCAGACCATGATTTATTCTGTTGGCTTCTGTGGTTCTCAGGTCTTCCTACACCTGAGTTTAGACTGGAACCAACAGCTATCTTGGGCCTCCCACTTGCAGATTGGAGATGGTGGGCCTTCACAGCTTCCATATCTATAAGCTGACCCCTTTTAATTAATCTCTCTTTCTCTGTATCAATATATGTCCTAATAATTTTTTTCCTGCAGAACTCTGACTAATACACTCTTAGAGCATCTTTCCTAGGTGTTTTCTCCCCACTGAAGACATGATAACACCCAAACGCGAGTGACTACCCTACTAAATAAGTCTAAATAAGCCAACTTTCTAAATCTCTTGGCTTGCCCAAATCTTGACCAATCTGCAACATTCCCAACACCACTTCCAATGTCTTCCCCTCTCTCAGCCCCCTTTCCTCAGCTTCCCTGGAGTATAACTGATTCCATTCTTGCTCCTGCCAATCCTTCACAACCCAGTTGAAATTTTCTCCTCTGGTTTATTTACTCTTTGCAGAAGACGTGGCCAATTCAGAGCATAACAAGGGATTAGGCTACAGGATACAGTGAAGAGTCTATTTAGAGTTGAAGTTTGGGACTTCCCTGGTGGTCCAGTGGTTAGGACTCCAAACTCCCAGTGCAAGGGGCCAGGGTTCAATCTCTGGTTGGGGAAGTAGATCCTTGTGTGCTGCAACTGAGACTCAGTGCAGTCGAAATAAATAAATCAAAATTGGTGGTCCAGTGGTTAAGAAGCTGCCTGCAAATGAAAGGGACACAAGTTCCTTCCCTGGTCGAGGAAGATCCCACATGTCTTGGGGCAACAAAGCCATGTGCCACAACTGCTGAAGTATGCGCTCTAGAGCTCGTGCTCCTCAACAAGAGAGTAGCCCTTGCTCTCTGTAACTGGAGAAAGTCCACATGCACCAATATAGACAGCACAGCCAAAAATAAATAAATAGGAAAAAAAATGAAAACTGATTTTAAAAAGATTTAAAACTTGTAAAAATAATAAATATTAGAATTGAAGTTTCCCTGTTCTTCACCCCTCACTCTCTCCCCCAATGAAATTTTTCAAAAGAAAATTGTGCTCATCAGAAGCATCCATACTAGCTTCACAGGTGCTAACTCTGTGGTCTTCAGTGAGGAAATAATGTCTCCAAGGCACGGCTCAGTGGGAACAAAGTGCCTGTCTGATAGGGCTGTCTCAGGGGTTGAATGGATTGAATGAGATAATCCATGTAGTCTAGTACAGTTCCTGGCTCAAAGTAAATACCCAATAACAGTTACTATTTTGTTGTTGTTGTTATACAAAATCAGTTCTAAATTGTGAACTGTACATCATAGTCTTACTTGGTCCATGACAGTATTAACCTAATTTTTCATCACCACAGCAACAAAAACTATGATCATATGGACACAGGTCAACAGATGATGACATTTGAACATGCCTAGGTGTTGTCCTTCCTATTGTGCCATCATGCTTTTTTAAAATTGCTACCATCACTCAGCCTCTTGCAGCAAAAATTTTTTTTAATTAAAAAACTTTCCAAGAAACTGACACAACATTGTAAAAGCATTTATGTGCTGTGCTGTGCTAAGTCGCTTCAGTCGTGTCCAACTCTTTATGACCTAACAGACTATATCCCACCAGGCTCCTCTGGAATGGAATTCTCCAGGCAAGAATATTGTAGTGGGTTGCCATTTCCTTCTCCAGGGGATCTTCTTGACCTAATGACAGAGCCCAAGTCTCCTGCAGCTTTTGCATTGCAGGCGAATTCTTTACTGCTAAGCCACCAGGGAGAAATTATACTTCAATTAAAAAAAAAAAAAAAACTGTGCAGAAAAAATAGATAAATAAAATATTCTGGGGTGGAGAGAACTGTGTATAGGGACTTCCCTGGCAGTCCAGTGGTTAAGATTCCATGCTACCTCTGAAGGGGGCATGGGTTTGATCCCTGATCTAGGAACTAAGATCCCACTTGCATCAAAGGTGCAACTCAAATGCATTCAAAAGGGAGGTGGAAACAAACCTGCTTGGAAACACCCACTTTAATTAAATGTGCTCAGTCACTCAGCTGTGTCCAACTCTTTGCGACCCCATGGACTGTCGCCTGTCAGGTTCCTCTGTCCATGTGATTTTCCAGACAAGAATACTAGAATGAGTTGCCATTTCTTCCTCCAGGGGAGCTTCCCAACTCAGCGATAGAACCTGTGTCTCCTATACCGGCAGGTGGATTCTTTACCGCTGAGCCATCAGGGAAGCCCTTAATTAAATAGAAAACCATTATAAAAAAAAAATTATGTGGAACTTTGATGCTTTAGATGTGATAAACTGTGGTTTCTTCCCTGATACCTGTAACTATTTGAAAGCCTATATAATTACTCTTCACAAAACTTTCTGAAAGCTTACACAGCCCGACAAGTGGGAGGACAAATAACGGTAATGTGGAATGACAGCAAATTTTATTACTACAGATAAAGCATCAGGGGACATCTAGGACCAGTATAGAAGCAGGATACAGTGCTATCTTGAAGATTCTGAAAGTGATTTGAAATTTATAACCTAAAAAAGAGTTGCACTGCTTCAATCAAAATGGGCCTTCAAAGTACAGAAAGATCGAGTGAATTACACAGTGTAAAGATTCTGGAAAACAGATTTTTGAAGGCTGAAGCTCAATAGGATTCTACTTCTCAGACTGATTGTGCAGCCAGGAACATTTAGCAGTGCAAAGGGGACTTTCTATTGGGGGGGGGGAACCTGAAAATTTCCAGAATATATGAGAGAAATAATACAAGCACTGGGGTTAGTATTGATTTGTGGTGAAATCATTGGAGAAAAGTATCACCTGCTCAGCAAAAAATGAGTTGAAGAAAAGAAAACAGGCTTTTTTTAAATTAAGAATTTAAAACAGGAGTCAACAAAGTATGACCCAAAGGTCAAATCTGACCCTCCACCAGCCATACTTATAAATAAAGTTTTATTGTCACACGTCCACACTCATTCATTTACATAGTGTCTGGGCTGCTTTCTGCTACAGTGACAGAGATGAATACTTGTGACAGAAACTTTATGCCCCACCGAGCGTAAAATATTAACCGTGTCGCACTTTTACAGAAAGACTTTGCCAACCTCTGGTTTAAAACATCAAGCTATGTTTTCTGGAAATTGGGAGTATTGGGGAGTATATTTGAAATCAGAGTGAAAGAAGAAAAAAATCTTCATTTGTTCATTCCATAAATATTTAATAAGTACCTGCTCTGTGTCTAGCTGCACAAAAAACTTTTTTGTATTAATCTATTTTCTTTTTGGCGGGGCTGGGTCTTTGGGGCTGCCTGTGGGCTTTCTCTAGTTACTGTGATCGGGGCTCCTTCTTGCTGCAGTGTGAGGGCTTCTCATTGCTGTGGCTTCCCTTGTTGCCGGGCGCGGGCTTCAGTAGTTATAGCACTCAGTAACTGTGGCTCACGAGCTCTTTTGCTCAGTGGCATGGGGGATCCAGGGATCAAACCTGTGTGCCCTGCATTGAAAGGCAGATTGCTAACCACTAGACCACCAGGGAAGCCCTAAATTTTTTTTTAAAGAACAGATAAAAGTCCCTGCCCTCAGAGAACTTACCTGAGCTGAGGAGTTTTCCAGTTGATCCTACTTGCAAAAAGGGCACATTTTTGTAAATGAAATCTTTCAAAGAATAATGAAAAGTGAAATGTTTCAGGGCATAAGGATGAGATCAGTGTTTCCTCAGCTTAGTCAGTAGGATGGGATGAGCCCCCTGACAGTGCAATGAAGGAAGAATCATCAGCTGGGCCAAGAAGACCTCAAGGCCCACTGTAAACAAAGACAGGCTGTTAGGATGCATTAAGGTTGAAAGGAAAACATGAACTAATCTGCACATGGTTGCAAAAACAGATTTACAGCATGCAATTGATCTGAACAAAACTCCTGGCCAGGCCTATCACAGCATTGCTAACAAGAGCAGGAAATTGAATGGCTTTGCAGCAAGACTGGTGAAAAGAGAGCCAGGCATTTCATACACACAAGGTTATACTGAGGTTTGAGACTCTGTGAGTGTGTGCTGAGTTGCTCAGTTGTGTCCAATTCTTTGCAAGCCTTTGGACTGTAGCCCGCCAGGCTTCTCTGTTCATGGGATTTTTTAAGCAAGAATACTGGAGTGTGTTGCCGTTTCCTTCTCCAGGGGATCTTCCCGGCTCAGGGATCAAATCCGCATCTCCTGTGTCTCCCGCATTGGAGGTGGGTTCTTTACCTGCTGAGCCAACATTGAGGGAAGCCTCGGTAATAATAAGTTTTGATGTGAGTGAGAAGTAAAAGAACTCTGAAAATTTTTCGATACCATCAACTCATGCATCTGAGAAAAAGCTGATGATTTTTTGAAAGCATCTGCATGCAGAATGAAGGTGCAGCAAATGGGAAGCTGTGTTGTTCCATGAAAATATCTTTGGGCTCTCCAACAATGTAATTTGTGTTCATTTGGGTTTTACACCTTTCAGAGACGATAGAATTTAGGAAACTGTATAAAATGATCCTTGAAAAATCAGGTGTCTGATAAACTGAGCAGTGTACTGAAAGTAACTTCCAACTCTGAATTTATCTTTTGTCTGTAACATATCACATATTAAGTATTTCAGGAATTCTTTCAAAGGGCCGCAAAATAAAATGATCTATAATCACTTCTTTTTTCTTTCTTCATTGTTTATCATCCAAGTAAAATGATACACATTTCAAAACTATTTAAGATGGGGTAGAAGAGTCATGCCAAAAGATAATCGTAGAAAGTTTCATAGTTCAAAAATCATTCATTCAAATGAATACCAAAAAGTCCTGAAAGAAAAAAGATTTGGAAATTTAAGTCCTTTTTTTTTTTTTTTTTTTTCAAAAAAAGAGTCATGCCAAAAGATAATCGTAGAAAGTTTCATAGTTCAAAAATCATTCATTCAAATGAATACCAAAAAGTCCTGAAAGAAAAAAGATTTGGAAATTTAAGTCCTTTTTTTTTTTTTTTTTTTTTTCAGAAAACAATGTACTAGTGTTTTTTATTTCCTAAGAACCTGAGTCTCAGTTACTGCATTTAAATATGCATTTTAAGAATAAGAGGGCTTCACTGGTGGTCCAGTGGTTAAGAGTCCAGCTGCCAGGGCAGGGGACACTGGTTCAGTCCCTGATCTGGGAAGATCCCACATGATGCAGAGAAACTAGGCCCGCATGCCCCATCTTACTGGGCCTGTGCTCTGCAGCCTGCGAGGCGCAGCTGTTGAGTCCACGTGCAGCGGCTACTGAAGCCCGCAGGCCCTAGATCCCACGCTCTACAGCAGCAGTCACTGCAGTGAGAAGCCCACGCGCTGCAACTGAAGCGCAGCCCATGCTCTCCGAAACTAGAGAAAGCCCACACACCGACAAACAAAGACCAAGCACAGAAACAAACAAACAAACATTAAAAAAAAAAGAATAAGAGCACAGGACTTCCCCAGTGCTTAAGAATCTGCCTTCCATTGCAGGGGATGTAGGTTTGATCCCTGGTAAGGGGACTAAGATCCCACATGCCGTGGGCTCAACTAGAGGAACCACATGCCACAGTGAAAACTCAGTGCAGCCATAAATACATAATTTTAAAAAGGAACACTGAACACAAAAATCTCTTTTGAGATTTTGTATCCACATGAATATGTACATATATGGTATAAAGAATTAAATGAAACAACAGGCAAAATTTTTCAAGAATATAAATGTACATATGATGGGCATACAGTCCCACAGCTTTGTTTTCCTAGGAATCATACAAAATTCAATTTCCCTTACAACTGCCTCAACATAACCAACACGGGTTATTCCACGTGGTCTTCATAAGAATGCTACAGATGTCCTGAACCATTGTATTTTGTTTCACATCCAACTGCTAAAGAAAGCAAGGATGCTTATTCTTCTTCCTCAGCATCTTAAATCATACTATGAAGAATACTAGCCTTTGATGGTTATTAAGAGTGGACTCCGTGATCAAAATGATGGACCTCGAAGGAAGGAACCAGTGGTGTTTGGAGAAACTGACCATGAAAGAGGAAAGGCAGATGGTGTTTGATGGATCCAATCTCACCTATCAGAATTACTCACCCCGCCTGGTAGATTGTCACGGCTGACATCCAAACCTGAAATCTAAGTTTGAAGGCACACTACCCTGATAACAACTGGACACCATTCCTGAGAAAGGATGGTGACACAATAAAAATCATCAGGCTGTTTTTACTAACATATTCTTGCATGTTCAAAGATTTTTGGAAACCTCATTTGAAAGCTGTTGCTCTAAGATCTCCTACAAAGCACCTCATTTGTTTTGATGAAATTCCCGTTATACAGAAAAGTGAAAATGTAAGTCATTCAGTCACGTCCGACTCTTTGTGACCCCATGGACTATACAGTCCATGGAATTCTCCAGGCCAGAATACTGGAGTGGGTAGCCTTTCCCTTCTCCAGGGGATCTTCCCAACCCAGGGATCAAACCCAGGTCTCCTGCATTGCAGATGGATTCTTTACCAGCTGAGCCACAGGGGAAGCCCAAGAATACTGGAGTGGGTAACCTAACCCTTCTCGAGCAGATCTTCCCAACCCAGAAGTCAAACCGGGGTCTCCTGCACTGCAGGCAGATTCTTTACCAACTGAGCTATGAGGAAAGCCCCCTCTTACAGAAATATGCTGAAAACAAGGGGAAGGAACCTGGGTCCCCCACAAACACCCTCTCAGGTTCCACCTTGGCTGGGATTATTACAAAACACCAATTTATAGATGGTAAAACTGCTATTCAGAAAAGTGAAGTCACCACACTCCTGGTTTCCTTAGGGAATGGCCTCAGTAGGGACCTTTGTCACTCAATGTGCAGGGATTTGTACAAGGGATTGTTTATTTACACAAAGGCAATTGTCCTCTGGGTGAGCCGATGTGTGACTGATATGTTTACAGTCCCCGGAGTTCTTGGGAACCCAGTGGTTCACCAGTTCAGAAGGGGCCACTTCCAGCTCCTCTCAAACCCCTGCCTCTCTCCTCCTCCACCTCGGACTCTTTCCTCCTCCTCTGCAGCCATAATGGGCTCCTCTTAGTCTGTGTTCCCTATTCCCAGCAGCTCTTTCTGGTTCCATTCCACAGCCTAGAACCTTCCTTTAACCTCTCCTCAGCCTGGGCGCCCACCTGTCCTCCTTCAGACCTCCACGTGGTCCCATTCTTCCAGAAAGTCCTCCCTGCACCCTCTCCACCAACTGCATGGGGAACCCCACTTCTGGGTTCTTGTAGCATCCTCTGCTGCCTCTAAGCATCCTGCCCTGAATAAACGATTGATTTGATTGTACAAACAGAAGGTGGTCCAGCATGGTGGTTCAAAGCCTGGGCTCTGGAGCCGGTCGGCCTGGGTTTAAATCTTGGCTCTGCCTCTTAGGTATGAGTTCTATGACCCTGAGCAAGTTGCTTAATCTCTTTGTGTCCCCATCGCTCCCTCTGCAAAATAAGGATAACATAATCAGCCTGTTGTGGAGAACCCAAGAGTTAACGCATGCAAAGCACGTAAAACAATGTCTGACACAGAGCAAGTGTTCATTGCGGCATCATTATAGTAATCTACTGTTTTCTGTTCCATCCTTTCACTAGACTGAATTTTGTTTTTTGTTTTTGGTTATGCTTTGTAGCATGCAAACACTTAGATGTGGCATGTGGGGTCTAGTTCCCTGACTGGGCATTGAACTTGGGCTCCCTGCATTGGGAGTATGGAGTCTTAGTCACTGGACTGCCAAAGAAGTCCCTAGACTGAATTCTTGATTGTCAAGATGGTGTCATAATTCTTAGCACCACCTCTGGCACAGAGCAGGTACTCAATAAATACTTGGAGCAAATGAACAAACGGACAAGAGCAGCCGCAGCATCTGTTGAACCCTCTGCCCACAGCTGGCCTTCTCTAGTGCCTGCCTTGGTTTCCGTGGACTCGGGGCCCCTGGGGCTGTGCTGATTTGCTCAGAGGAGACTTGCTTATGCTCTTCACAGGGCTGAGCTATCCTCCCAACACAGCTGCTCGTCCCACTGGAGTTGTGCAACTCCGTGTGCTGCAGCTTTGCAATGACTATTCCTCGTCTAATGAGGGTGTTGACCTGTTTTCATGGAATTGAAACTTCTCCCACTGGAAGTTCCCAGAGGCCCACACTTAGCCAACAGCCTCACTGGCTGCTCTCTGAGAAGCTAACCCTCTTCTCACCATTGCCTGAGCTGTGCCTCAAGACCTGAAGCTGGTACCTCTGCCTTCCACCTGCTATGAGCCAGTTCTGCCTTCATCTCAACACTCAAAGGCCACCCCCTGCAGAGCTTTTGTAGACTACTCCCCAATGGAAACCACTCCTCACCACTCTGAACTCAGTCCTCTGTCTGCCCCGTGTTTCTTCACCTCCTGGAGTCTCAGTTTCATTATCTGTGAAAGAGATAACAATGCCTGCTTCAAAGGGAGGTTATAAAGATCAAGTGACTCAAGCAAATGTTTCATATCGAAAGTGTTTCCTTATTTACTACTTTGGAAGTTTCCCGAAGCCAGGAACCCTCTGTTTCATTACTAATATGTCCCTTATTCTTAGCACCTGACTCATCTTAGGCATTCAATAAATGTTTGGTCAGTGGATTGATTAATTCAAAAACCAGCCAAAAAAACACATCAATTATGACAAAGTAGAAATGGCAACCCACTCCAGTGTTCTTGCCTGGAGAATCCCAGGGACGGGGGAGCCTGGTGGGCTGCCGTCTATGGGGTCGCACAGAGTCGGACACAATTGAAGCGACTTAGCAGCAGCAGCAGCAGCAAGATCCCTCAGTTGTATTACAACAGAAAAGAATTGTCTTGTGTGATTTTCATTTTTCTTTTTCTTCCTCTTTTTCCTTCTTTCTCTCTTCTTTTCTTTCTTTCTTTATATTATTGTTTTCAAATTAAAAATAGCCAAACCAAACCAACTATCCTTTTCCTGGGAGGTGAATTCACAGGTGTATGATGTGCTCAAAATATCATGGACTAACCAGGGAACTGGACTTGGGAGTAAAGACACACACGTACATACTCTCACCCTGGGAATACTTTTCAGAAAGGGGTGGGTGCTCGCAATGTGCCCCCACACACAGTGTGAGCCTTGGCTACAAACACTCACCTCATCCAGCCTTTTACTCCATCCTGGGTCCCCCCCTCCCTGACATCACATGACCACCTGTACCCCAGTGTCACCAAACTGAGTAATTAACACCTGCTCTTTTAGACAAACAAAATTTCCTCTCCCTGCAGGACCCTCCAGACACCAAAGGGAAAAGCCTAGAGTATTTCATGTTAGCACATGGGAAGCTTCATTTCTTATAAGCCCCAAACACCTGGAAACAGGAGGACATGCCTACTTTTGAGACTGTCCTGCTCTCTCACTGATATCCAGAGAGGCCCGTCACTTTCACTGGGTTCAGGTCCCCGCCCTTCTTTCCCTTGCCTGTGCCCTGAGCCCTGGAGGGAAAGCCCAGATTGCTCATAAGGTGGTGCCTCCAGAAATTGCCCCATCATCCTTATCAGACCTACTTCTCTGCCCGACCCAGACCTGTCCTTGTACAATCACCCAAAAGGTTAAGCCAGATGGTTGCAACGTGTGCAGGGGAAGCAAACTGACTTACCCGAGAGCTGATGGTGAGCCGGGTTGAGCCACCCATGGAAAGACAAAGCAGATCAGTTTGGCAGCCCCAGTCCACAGGAACAGTCCCTGGCCAGTTCCACACAGGGACCTCACCCTCTATTTCCCTTCCCCTCCACCTCTGACTCTCACCCCACAACACTGGCTACAGCCAGCTGGTTGCTCAGACCACAGGGATTGGCAGGTGAGTATACACAGCACCATTCAAGATGCCAGTGACCGTAAGAGGTGCCTCTAAGAATGAACAGCATTGTCTGTGTCCGCAGTTTTCCCCGCAAGGTCAACCTCTGTGCCTTCAGGAGCTCAGGGACGGTCACAGGAACGATGCAGCAGTGGTCCCCAGCGCCATCTCTGGGGTGTTCCTCCAGGCTTCTGACATCGTTCTGCCAAATTTGAAGTGAAGGTGGTGAAAACCAAATCATGAGTGCCTCCATCTCAACGTGACTGATAGATGCATCCTGCTTTCAGAGTTGATAGAAAGGGAGAAGAATGTGCATTTAAACTGCTAAAGCATGAAATAATAGCAGCAGTGAACAGGTGCTGAACAGCCGGGATACCCCAGGAACACCGTAAGGGATGCACCATACATGTGTTATCTTATTCCATCTTCCCTCTGAGGTGGGTAAAAATATGAGCTAAATTTGTATAATTCTTGCTATGTTCTGGACACGTAATCCTCCCAGAAGTCCCATAATGTAAGTATTGGGTTGACTAAAAACTTTGTTCAAGTTTTTCCATAAGATGTTAGAGAAAAATCTGGAAAAAACTTTTAGCCAACCCAATATTTATCTCTATTTTTGAAGATGAAGATGATGAGAATAGTTGCTTGCACAAGATTACACTGCTTCTAAGTGATAAAACTGGGATTTGAATTCCGAAGTCCAGTTCTAGTTCATTTAATCACTCCACTACATGTGGATCTATTCATGTACCTATTGTACAGATAACGAAACAGAGGCTTAAAAGAGATAAATCTTTGCCCAAGGGAGAAGAGCAAAGGGCCAAGATTCAAATCCACAGCCTCCGACTTTAAAGCCCATGCTATTTATCATTTTGTTACTCTGTGTCAGAGAGACAAAAGGGCAAAAGTCAAAACCATGCATTTAGATTTCATCTTGTCTTTCAAAGGTGCAGGTAGAACGATGTCTTGTAGTGATCTGAAGAAGTTCTGATCCACCGGTTTGTTCATTCACTGAGTAGCAAGTAACACTACTTTCAAAATGTCATTACATGCATAATGGGCAAGGCCCTATGCAAGGCACTCCAAGGAGCTCACAATGCAGCAGTAATAACAGATGTTCTACGAGTGATGATAAGTGTGACCGCAAGAGGGGAGGTGCTATTGACAACTGGAACTGTCTGGAACCTCTTCTGCCACTGAGGATGGCGCTGAAGCAGAGGTTCACAAAGTGGAGGAAAGCACTTTAAACTCTTCAATGGCGACTTTTTTTCCTCCCAACCCTGTTCTCTCACTGGGTCCGAAGTTAGATTAAGTGTTCTTCTGACGTCTCAGTTGTCTCTTCTAGTCCATTCTTTTTTCTTCTTCCTGAAACTACTGCACGCTCCATACCTAGCTCTAAGTACTTCCCGGGTCTCTTACTGCAAAACCTGCCGGCTGACAGCCAACATGAATAAACATTCTGTGCCCTTATAAATTAAATCGTGTTGCTTCCCTGGTAGCTCAGACAGTAAAGAATCTGCTTGCAATACAGGAGATCCAAGTTCCACCTCTGGGTTGGGAAGATTCCCTGAAGAGGGGAATGGCTACCTACTTCAGTATTCTTGTCTGGGCAATCCCAAGGATAGAGGAGCTTGAAGGGCTGCAGTCCAGGTGGTCACAAAGAATCAAACACAACTGAGCGACTAACACACATAATGATTTACTGGATCTATTTTTACTGTACTACCATGAGGCACAGGAATTTCAGAACTCAGATATTTCTCAGTGCATACTCAGTGCCAGGCATTGGCCGGACTAGTCACTCCCAACTTTCATATACTGTGGCATTTGATCCTCACCATAACCCTCCAGTACTTCAATGCAATCTCAAAAACGACATAATGATCTCTGTTCGTCTCCAAGGCAAACCATTTAATACCACAGTTATCCAAGTCTATGCCCCAACCAGTAATGCTGAAAAAGCTGAAGTTGAACGGTTTTATGAAGACCTACAAGATCTTTTAGAACTAACACCCAAAAAAGATGTCCTTTTCATTATAGGGGACTGGAATGCTAAAGTAGGAAGTCAAGAAACACCTGGAGTAACAGGCAAATTTGGCCTTGGAATGTGCAATGAAGCAGGGCAAAGACTAATAGAGTTTTGCCAAGAAAATGCACTGGTCATAGCAAACACCCTCTTCCAACAACACAAGAGAAGACTCTACACGTGGACATCACCAGATGGTCAACACCGAAATCAGATTGATTATATTCTATGCAGCCAAAGATGGAGAAGCTCTATACAGTCAACAAAAACAAGACTCCTTGGAAGAAAAGTTATGTCCAACCTAGATAGCATTTTCAAAAGCAGAGACATTACTTTGCCAACTAAGGTCCGTTTAGTCAAGGCTATGGTTTTTCCTGTGGTCATGTATGGATGTGAGAGTTGGGCTGTGAAGAAGGCTGAGCGCCGAAGAATTGATGCTTTTGAACTGTGGTGTTGGAGAAGACTCTTGAGAGTCCCTTGGACTGCAAGGAGGTCCAACCAGTCCATTCTGAAGGAGATCAGCCCTGAGATTTCTTTGGAAGGAATGATGCTAAAGCTGAAACTCCAGTACTTTGGCCATCTCATGCGAAGAGTTGACTCATTGGAAAAGACTCTGATGCTGGGAGGGATTGGGGGCAGGAGGAGAAGGGGATGACCGAAGATGAGATGGCTGGATGGCATCACTGACTCGATGGATGTGAGTCTGAGTGATCTCCGAGAGATGGTGATGAACAGGGAGGCCTGGCGTGCTGCAATTCATGGGGTCACAAAGAGTCGGACACGACTGAGCGACTGAACTGAACTGAACTGACTGATAACCCTACAAGTCTTCACCGGTAGTTCAGTGGTCAAGAATACACTTGCAATGCAAGAGACTTGGAGGAGACACAGGTTCGATCCTTGCATCAGGAATATGCCCTGTAGACATGGAAGCAACTTAGACGTCCATCAGCAGACAAATGGATAAAAAAGCTGTGGTACATATACACAATGGAGTATTACTCACCCATTAAAAAGGATATGTTTGAATCAGTACTAATGAGGTGGATGAAACTGGAGCCTATTATACAGAGTGCAATGCCAGGGTCCAGCCTCGGTGGATCCAGGGTAATGCAAAATGGGGACGGAGTGGGTGATTAAAGAGATTAATTAGAAATTTAAAGAGAGATTAGAAGAGAATAATGTAGTGAAAAAATAGAGAAGAAAAGAGGCTGATATTCCTTGGTTTACACGGAAAGCTAATAAAGTCTTAAGACAAGAAACTTGCACCGTCTACGTTAGGCCACAGGCTTGAATAGCGGAGGGTGCCCCACCTTGGGCTCCCTCTTGCGTGAGTCTTAGAAGCCCAGGCAAATAAGTAGACACGGAGAGCCTCTGTGTTCCAAGGGATCAGCCTGAAAAAGAGAGGGAGGGAGAGGGAGAAAGAGAGAGAGAGAGTCGACACGGGGGAGGCCAAGCTTGTGCAAAAACCTCATAACTTTATTTTCAAAAGGTGCTTATATACTCTAAGTTTTACATAATGGAAGATACAGAGTCTTGCAGGGGCAGCAGTTCTGACCCTTATCGATACCAGGCTTTCTTTTTGCATATCTTTCCGTATACAAAAGGTCTCAAATGATTTACATTATCTTCTGGCCAAGAGGTCTGGTAACACTTTATGGTTCTCTTCCTTAATGAATGTTAATCTCATTTTCCCTGAAGTGTTTTTCTTTAATCTGCATCACCCTCAGAGCACTAAATAAAGTTACACCCCTGTAGAACAAAGGTGCAGTGGGTTATAACAAAGAAGGTACTTAACTCAAAGATCTCTGTTGCTACTTGTTTTTTCTATATACCAACTATATCAACAAATAAAAGATATGAAAATTTGGCAGCAAGTATTGGCTCAACAGATGAAACCCTTAACCAGTCCTATTCTAATGATTTTGACGCCACGGAAGCCCCTACATTCCTAGGATGTTTTAAGCTTCCTGTGCCTCTCCGGTCGGGAGGCCGCAAACAATCACATGAGCAGCTGTAAGAGTCCGGCAGGCAGGCTAGAAAGCCATCAGAGGGGTTTTTGGATTGAAACACTCTTATTATGCCCAGGAGATTTATTATCTAAAAGCTCTAAATTAACTTTTTCCAGAAAAAGGTGGTGGGGGGACAGCCCCCTGTTAATGTCAGAAGAGTAGGTGGAAAGCATAACACAGTAAAGCAGGCAGACTTTGATTTTGGGGTAGATGCTCGAGAAAATCCAGGGGGGACCCCTGAGGCCTGATTCCACCTTTGCGTTTTGTCAGGCCCCCTTCCTCATGACCTTTCCCACGGGCGGGATTCCCCATGCTGGCTCCCGGCAGTGAAGTAAGCCAGAAAGAAAAACACCAATTCAGTATACTAACACATATGTATGGAATTTAGAAAGATGGTAACGATAATCCTGTATGCAAGACAGCAAAAGAGACACAGATGTATAGAACAGTCTTTTGGACTCTGTGGGAGAAGGTGAGGGTGGGATGATTTGGGAGAATGGCATTGAAACATGTATAACATCATATGTGAAACAAATCACCAGTCCAGGTTCAATCCATGAAGCAGGATGCTCAGGGCTGGTGCACTGGGATGACCCAGAGGGATGGTATGGGGAGGGAGGTGGGAGGGGGGTTCAGGATGGGGAACACGTGTACACCTGTGGTGGATTCATGTTGATATATGGCAAAACCAATACAATATTGTAAAGTAATTAGCCTCCAATTAAAATAAATAATTTTATATTTAAAAAAATAAATAAGAAACAGTAAATAAAATAGACCCCCCCAAAAAAGGAAGATGACCTGGAGAACAAAATGACAACCCACTCCAGTATTCTTGCCTGGAAAATCCCATGGTTGAAGGAGCCCGGTAGGCTACAGTCCATGGGGTCGCAAAGAGTCGGACATGACTGAGCAACTTTGCTTCACTTCACTTCACTTCACTGCCCATGGACAGAGGAGCCTGGCAGGCTACAATCCATGCAGTTGCAAAGAGTAGGACATGACTTTGTGACTAAAGGACAGCAAATAACCCTGCAAGATACAGACACAGAGGATCCCAGAGGTGAATTCTAGAGAAGAAATGGCCCCCAGGGGGGAATGAATGGCAGAGAGAAGCTTTTGACCAGTCTCCAGACTCCCAGTCCTGTGTGTTCAGTAAGCACATTTTGAAGACCTATCCATGAATATTTATACCTTGGATATAAGATAAATATCAGCTGCAGTATCTCCCTTTGACCTCACAGCACTGATGCTGGGAAATTCTTCCAGGTATCTACTCTAAATTCCTTCTGCCACAACTCAGTCCCATTCCCTACCTCGCCCCATTTTCAGATAAGTACAAAACAAACACTTGCCTAGCTCCTCCTCTTGTGGCTTCTGTCTTCTGTTGCCACACACATCTGAGATAAGCTTCATGGAACAGGCTTCGTATCTCCCCAGGAATTGCCCCCACCCTTTCAGTCACTCCTCAGCACCTGCCCAGTTGGGGAAGACCAAACACTTCAGGGGCATCTTCTCTGTGGGGAAGGGAGGAAAGACAGAAAGCTGAAAGCTGGTGGCTTCTCCCAGCTCATCACTCCTTAGGTGACACTTTGTATGAAGATTGTTGCCTGTCCTGAGAGGCTCCCCAGATCAGGAACAGTACTGGATGATCTGAGTACATGCCCTTGACCTCCACATTCCTGGAGGCTCCCACTAGAAAGATGCCACAGAGGACTCTTCTTCACTGGCTTATCTAAGAAGACAAAGACAGCCTCTCTGTGGAACTCAGAGATAATACGGCCCCCAGAACAGACCTGAAAAGTGAAAGTGAAGTTGCTCAGTCGTGTCTGACTCTTTGCGACCCCATGGACTGTAGCCTACCTGGCTCCTCTGTCCATGGGATTTTCCAGGCAATGGTACTGGAGTAGATTGCCATTTCCTTCTCCAGGAGATCTTCCCGACCCAGGGATTGAACCCAGGTCTCCCACATTGTAGACAGACGCTTTGCCATCTGAGCCACCAGGGAAGTCCAGAACAGACCTAATAAATGGTTAATGCAGAAATAGTTGAAACGAATGAATGTGAGAATGAATGAATGAGTAAATTAATTAGATATTATTAACTGGATCACTGGGCTTCCCTGATGGCTCAGTGGGTAAAGAATCTGCCTGCAATGCAAGAGACACAGGAGATGCTGTTTCAGTCCTTGGGTCTGGAAGATTCCCCAGAGGAGGAAATGACAATCCACTCCAGTATTCTTGCCTGAAAAGTCCAATGGACAGGGTCCACGAACAAGAGTTGTACAGGACTGAGTGACTAAAGAGATCAAAAAAAGAAAAGCAAAAAAAAAAAAAAAAAATGGATCAGTGAAGGAAGGAAGAAAGTACAAGAATGAACCTAGGTGAATAAAGGAATAAATTTCTAAGTGCTTGAATGAATAAATGAGAGGAAAGTAACAAAACTGATTAAATGAGTACATGATTGAGCCTGTGGAAAAAATGAATGCATAAATGTGTGAGTCAATTGAATGGATATATGAATGATAGATGGATGGATTGATGGATGAATGGATTGATGCATCAGTGAGTAAATGTTGAATAAATTCATAGCTTCTTAGAGGAAAATTAAGGAGTTAAATTACGATCTCAATTAGACCAATAATCATGGCTGTTTTCGTCCTCTATCCTGAACCTCTTACACTGTTCTACACATAGTAAGAATTCTTACAAGTGTTTGTGAAATGAATAAGCAGACAAATAGTTAGATAGCCTCCTGCTTGCAATACATGATACTAAAATCTGCACTTAATGGAAACCTTTAAATATCAAAGTTCTTCATGTGAAAAGAACTTTGACTCTTGAGTTGGCTGAGTCTGGCCTTACGTCCACCTCTGCCACTTTGCTAAGTGTCAAAGACACTTAGAAAGCCACATGTATCCCGTTGTTCATTGCAGCACTATTTATGATAGCTAGAACATGGATGCAACCTAGATGTCCATCAACAGATGAATGGATAAAGAAGTCGTGGTACATATACTCAATGCAATATTACTCAGCCAGAAAAAGGAACACATTTGAGTCAGTTCTAATAATGTAGATGAACCTAGAACCTATTATACGGAGTGAAGTAAGTCAGAAAGATAAATATCATATTCTAACTCATATATACAGAATCTAGAAAAATGGTACTGAAGAGTTTATTTGGAGAAACAATGGAGAAACAGACATAGAGAATAGACTTATGGACATGGGGAGAGGGGAGAGAGGGTGAGATGTATGGAAAGAGTAACATGGAAACTTACATTGCTGCTGCTGCTACTGCTAAGTCGCTTCAGTCGTGTCCGACTCTGTGCGACCCCGTAGACGGCAGCCCAACAGGCTCCCCCGTCCCTGGGATTCTCCAGGCAAGAACACTGGAGTGGGTTGCCATTTCCTTCTCCATTGTGTGAAAGCGAAAAGTGAAAGTGAAGTCGCTCAGTCGCGACCGACTCCTAGCGACCCCATGGACTGCAGCTTACCAGGCTCCTCCATCCATGGGATTTTCTAGGCAAGAGTACTGGAGTGGCTTGCCATTGCCTTCTCCGGGAAACTTACATTACCATATGTAAAATAGAAGCCGATGGGAATTTGCTGAGTGACTTAGGAAACTCAAGCAGGGGCTCTGTATCATCCCAAGGGGTGGGATGGGGAGGGAGATGGGAGGGAGGTTCAAAAAGGAGGGGATATATGTATACCTATGGCTGAGGTTTGACAGAAAACAACAAAATTCTATAAAGCCATTATCCTTCAATAAAAAATAAATTAATTTTTAAAAAGACACTTGGAATTTCAGTCTCGTCTTCTATAACATGAAGACAATCAGACCTACTTCACAGTGCTCTGTGCTGTGCTAAGTCACTTCGGTCGTGTCGTGTCCAACTCCTTGTAACCCTATGGACTGCAGCACACCAGTCTCCTCTGCCCATGGGATTCTCCAAACAAGAATACCAGAGTGGGTTACCATGCCCTCCTCCAAGGGAACTTTCTGACTCGAGGATTGAACCCACATTTCTTGCATCTCTTACATCAGCAAGTGGGTTCTTTACCACAAGTACTGCCTGGGAAGCCCTCATAGCGCACTGGAGATTAAAGAATATGTGTAGAAGCACCCAGAAAGCATCCTGCTTAGTAAATAAAAACTTCCTTCCTTTCTCTCCCAAGAACATCTGCTTTCCCTAACCATTCAAGGCCCACCCGCCTCAGCGTCCGTTGAGGCCCTGCCCTCTGTGAGCTCACAGTCTTCCAGGGGCCGAATCCAAGTAGAAGGCGCTCTGCTAGCAGGCAGAAGGGTGCAAGAGGCTAGACGGTGTGAGCCTGGAGCAATCTAGCTGCTTACGGCCTGAAAAGCCAGCAGCTTCACAGGCTTCGACTACAGCAGCTGGAAATAAAAGGGAATATGAAGAAAGGAGCCAAGGATTCAGCCCAGAGAACAAAGAAACCCTATGGGGTTCGGATGTGTTCTCTGTGAGGTGAGGACCTTGCTAGGCCACCGCATCCACCCAGAGTCACTAAGAAGAGGGCAACGAAACTGGGTTGGGGGTCTAACAGAACAGTCTTTGGATCCCCCCACTACACCTGGGCAAATGATCTTGAACCCTTCCATCAGTAAACTCAATGTTTGTGTAAATCAATAAACTTGTATGTGTTTATTGATTAATAAATCAATAAACTTATGTGTGTAAATGCATCAGGAGTATGAGTCCTGCCTGGCCAGTGTAAGAATACTCATGGAATTTCTCACATGAGCCCACCTGGTATCTGGTCAACCAGTTCAGAAAAATATCATTTCTCTTCCCTTCCCTAAGGGGTGACCCCAGCACTTCCCCAGCTCCCAGCCAGCAGCCCCACTCATGCTGTGCTTGTTGACACCACATTCAGGCCTCCGTGATGTTGTCACCCCACGTTACACCACCACACTTCACCAGTGACATAACCCTCCTCCATGTCCCTCCCTGCCATCCCCAGCTGGTGTAACCCAGGCTCTGCTCACACATCCTCACTGAAATTCAAAACCAGATGCTGTGTGTGTGTGTGTGTGTGTGCTGATTCATTGGAGGACAAAGTCAAGTTTGGCCCTTTTTTCTCCTTACTTTCTCTCTCTCTTCCTGGCTTCTGAGAATGGAGGAGCTGGGAGGGAGCACTCATGGCAGAGAATGCCAGGTCCAACCCACCTAGCGCATCCGGTTCGGTTCCTGAAGCTGGATGTCAGGAGCCACAAGTGCAGCAACGTGCTGGTGTGAGGAAACAGGCCTGCTTGTTGAAACCCATTTCTCAGTGATGAGAACCAAAGAGGACTGGTCCAGGAGAGGTGGGGGTGGGGGGGCGCCAGCCTGAGCTCTCAGGAATGTCTCCACTCCCTCACCCATTCAAAGGCATTTTTGAGTACTGACTATGTGCTGTGGTCCTAGCTAGAGATGCTGAGTCAGGCCACATCACAGGTTCCAGCCTCACGGAGCTGTCCATTCTCGTGGACGGCACAGACAATGGCCGAATAAACTCGCAACAAGACAAAGCAAGAGAGCGTCAGGCTGTGAAAAATGCTTTGAGGTAAACAGATAGGCTGGTGTGCTAGGAACTGAGCGGGGGAGAAGGTACTGAGCTAGTGGGGTGATTAGTGGAAACTTCTCTGGGGAGGTGACAATGAGCAGAGACCAGAAAGATGAGAAGGGGCCAGCCACGCGAGGAACTGGGGTGGAACGTTCCAGAAGAGTGAGCTGGACATGCAGAGGCCATGTGACAGGAGAAAGGTTGACTTGCTCAAAGCCGGGAAGGGACAGTGTGGCTGGAGCATGAGGTATGGGAAGGAGGGCAGGCCTGAGAAGCTTCTAGACACCAGGCCACAAAAGTAGGCCATCCCAGGCCAGAGCAGAGTTTAGGACTTCACTCCAAGGGAGATTTTCAACACTCTGGAGGACTCTTCCCTTCTTGATCCCACACGCCTACAAGACAAGGGGACCAACAGGACTACCACTCATAGGCGTTTGAGCAGATTAATGCCCTCTGCTCTGTTGATGGAGGAGACAACCCTGAGATGGGAAGGAATGTGTCTGAGATCACCCCGAGGGGCTATGACAGAGCAGAAACTGGAACATGGGCCACTGGAAATGAAAGTGGAGCTCACACGCTTAGCAGTTACCATGTGCGATGTCCATTTAGTTGCAAAGGCCCACCAGACTCTGAACCCAGGGTCCTCTGATGCCAAAGCCCACACCCTTTCCACTGGGCTGTTTGAACCTAAGTGTCCATCAACAGAGGAATGGATAAAGAAGACGTGGTACATATATACAATGGAATAGTGCTCAGTTGTAAAAAGGGATGAAATTTGTTCATCTGTAGAGATGTAGGTGGACCTAGAGACTGTCATACAGAATGAAGTAAGTCAGAAAGAGAAAAACAAATACCCTGTATTAACCCATAGATGTGAAATCTAGAAAAATGGTGTGGATGATCTTATCTGCAAAGCAGAAATAGAGACAAATATATGGATAGCAAGAGGGGAAAGGGAGGGTGAGAAGAATTGGGAGATTGGGATTGACATATATATACACTATTGATACTGTATATAAAATAGATAAGGGCTTCCCAGGTGGCGCTAGTGGTGAAGAACCTGCCTGCCAATATAGGAGGCACGTGTAAGAGACTCGGGTTCTAGTCCTGGGTTGGTAAGATCCCCTGGAGAAGGGCATGGCAACCCATTCCAGTATTCTTGCCTGGGAAATTCCATGGACAGAGGAGCCTGGCAGGATACAGTCCATAAAGTCGCAAAGAGTCAAACACAACTGAAGCGACTTAGCACTACAGCACGTAAACTAGAAAACTAGTGAGAACCTACTGTACAGCGCAGGGAACTCTCCTCAGTGCCCTGTGGTGATCTAAACGGGAAAGAATTCCAAAAATAAGGGGATATATATTATGTACACGTATGGCTGATTAACTTTGCTGTACAGCCAAAACTAACACAACGCTAAAAGCAGCTACACGCTAATAAAAATTAATTTTTAAAATGCTTAATAAATAAATAAATGTTTTAAAATGTATGTCAGTATTCCCAGGTACTTCCTAAAAACTGCTGGAACTTTCTTTGGGAAACACCTCAGAGCCCAGGCAAATGAATGAAACAAACGAGGTGACAACTGACAAGTGACTCAGTTGCCCTCAAGGATCAGTCCATTGAGAAAGACATGAACACAGTTTTTAAAGAAGATCAGAGAAGCCACTTACAAATAGTTATCACTATACATACACATCCCATCATCAAACGTGCCTCTCTGAACTCCACTGAAACTGACTGGGGGCGGAAGGGTTTTTCTTCACTAGGCCCTGCTCCCCCTGGCACGGTGGAGCTCAGACTTCCCCTGCATAGACTAACTGGGAGAGTTTAGTAAAACACAGGCTGCTGCATCTTACACCCAAAGCTTCTGCGTCAACAGGTCCAGGGTGGGGCCAGAGAGCTTGCTTTTCTAACAAGTTCCCAGGTGATGCTGCTGGTTTGGGGACCACACTTTAAGAACCACTGCTAAATGGGATGCTATAATCTCTGCCCAGATCACTCTTTTTTAAAAGAAAATAATTTTATTTATTTATTTATTCTTGGCTGTGCTGGGTCTTTGTTGAGCTTTCTCTAGTTGCGGTGAGTGGAGGCTATTCTTTGCATTGCCCAGGCTTCTTCTTGCGGTGGCTTCTCTTGTTGTGAAGCATGCACTCTAGGTGTTCAGACTTCAGTAATTGCAGTTTCTGGGCTTTAGAGCACAGGCTTAATTTTTGTGGCATATGGCAACATGTTGAACCTTGGTCCCCTGAATTGGCAGGCGGATTCTTATCCACCATACTACTGCAAAGTCCCAGATAACACTTTAGGACTGAGGTCTTTGCTTGCCCAGGAATTTGGCCCTCCACAGAAATTGTTCTTAATTCAAGCGTACTGCCTCACCCGGAGTTATCACCCCATCCTGCAAGCGGCCCGCTAACTACAGGTCAATGGAGAAGCTCCAGGGCCTCTGTTTGGAACAGCTCTGCAGGGCCAGCTCAGCTTCAGGGCTCTGCAAGGGGTTGGCTGAGGCCTCCATGGCAACCAAATCAGAATTCAAAGTCTCCCTCCACCTTCCTGTGTGCTTCAGCCCTGCGGGTGTTTTTCCCCAAACCACTCCCCGTGAAACACCCTGAATTCAAGTTTCTGTTCCAGAATCAATTTCTAGGGAGTTGGTCCCAGAAGTGGGTGCTCAAAGGAAGCAGATTGCAGTGGATCTTGAAGCTGATTCACCCCTTCTCCAGGTGGCTGACAGCAGGTGCTCCGGCACTGGGGGTGGGTTGAGGGTAAATAGAGTAAGCACAGCCCTTGGGATGATAGAACAGTGGAAACATGAAGCCTTTCACTGGCAACAAGCTGGAATCAGTGACCTGCAGATGGGAATGAACAGGTGGGTGCAACATCTCAGGCTTTGGAGAGGTTTGTGCAGGCGTGCATGCTCAGTCACTTCAGTCATGTCCAACTCTGTGCAACCCCAAAGATGGTAGCCTTCCAGGCTTCTCTGTCCATGGGATTCTCCAGGCAAGAATACTAGAGTGGGTTACCTTGCCTTCCTCTAGAGGATCTTCCCAACCCAGGGACAGAACCCAGATCTCTTACATCTCCTGCATTGACAGTTAGGTTCTTTATCACTAGTGCCACCTGGGAAGCCCTTGGAGAGGTTTAGATGAGGTACTAATCATAATGACAATAAAATTGGGTGGCTCTCCAAAGTGTCAAGTCAGAGGGCCACTTTGGGAATGTCTAAGGAGCCCTCATCTCCTGCAGTCAGAAGATAGAAAAGGCTGAAAACAAGGCCCATGTCTTCATTATAAGGGCAACAGAGCACCAGAAAATTCTGAACCCTGGCAATTCTGTTATGCCAAGGTCAGAACTTTAGTTAGAAAGAAGTGGGGCCCCAACACCTGGAATAGGGACGTGAGCATGGATGCATTCAAGAACATTGAGGCCCCCGATCCTCCAGAACTCTCTAAGCCTGCAGAAGGGGGCCAGGACTCCTACCAAATATAAGTACTCCTGCCTGGCTTTAAAATGATGTATGAAATTATCTCCCTTTCTCTGTGCTCCAAAAAATCATATGCCCCCAACCCCCACTCAGTTAGACCCCCACCTCACCTTCTGACTGCCAAACCCATGTCTCAGGTGAAGTTATAACCTTATTCAGTCAGAAAACACTGGGTTTGCTAGGCTTCCAAGATAGGAATGGGAATGACAGGATCCTGGCATAATAGATACCAGATGGCACTTAGCCATCAGAAGCAAGATGAATGCAAACATCGTAAGGAGCTGCAGAGTCACAGGTTGCTAGGGCCTGACCCACCTACCACCAGCCACAGAGATGGTTAACAGAACACAGCATCCCTGAAGACAAGTTAGATGAGCAATTGCTCAATCCACACAATTGGAAAAAAAAAAAATCAAGAATCGGGATCTCTTGCCAAGTTCCCAGACCTGAGCCCATTTTCAGACGTGAAATCCATTGACTGAAGGAAAAATCAACACCCCAGGAAGAAGGATTCAGCACTACCCTGTCAAAGTGACCTCCAGGGTTTCACTCTGGAAGGGAAAACTACCCAGGAATTTTGAGTACTGTTGCATTTAAGGTCTGAGTTGATACAAAACATTCCCTTGCTCCTGTTAGAATGAGGATATCCAGGGGGCCCAGTAAGAAGTGAAGTCCAGGCTCAGACCTGTTTCTCAGTTGTCATTTCCTCAGTCAGTCCCTCAATATACAACCAGAATAGTTGTATAGTTGTATACAGACTACATGTATACCAACTATATATGTATAGTTGGCAGAACTTTCGTATATTTCCTTGGCCTGTGAAGTCGGAACTATCAAAGTGTGGAAGGACAGGTAGAAACTTCTGAAACAGCCTCCACCCATCTCTCCCCCACAGTAGATAAGATAGTAAATCAAAATCAGTATTTCATCAGAGAGAGATAAGTGCCACCCTTACAGACCTAAAGGTTATAGAGATAGTGGCTTCCCTGGTGGCTCAGACAGTTAAGAATCTACCTGCAATGCAGGAGACCTGGGTTTGATTCCTGGGTTGGGAAGATCCCCTGGAGAAGAGAATGACAACCCACTCCAGTATTCTTGCCTGGAGAATTCTATGGACAGAGGAGCTGAGTGGACTACAGTCCATAGGGTTGCAAAGAGTCAGACACAACTGTGTGTCTAACACACACACACAAACACAGTTCCCAACATAGCTCCATTTAATTTGCTAGTCTGGCCACTAAAAATGCCCTAGAAGGATCTAGAGGTTGATATGGATGTTGATCAAGCAGCCGTTCTGATTGTAACTGCTGTGTTGTAGGTAGTATCTCTGCTGAACAGGGAAATAACCTAGGATGGAGTTTGGCCACTGGGCTGAGCTGATGAAGGTACCTTTTCAAATCTCTCCCAGGAAGGACTGGGAACAGCTCATACTCGTGTGGAATGGACAGCACTCTGCATGCACCATCTTCCCCTAGGACTACATTGACTCACCCACACTTAGTTGTAGCGTGGACTTTGGATCATCTGGACGTTCCACAGAGTGGCACGTTGGTTGACCACATTAATGACTTCACATTAATCAGTAAGTGATGAGTGGCAAATACATTGGAGATTTTGATAAGACACAGACCCTCCAGAGGATGGGAGATAAAGCCCACAGAGAAGGCAGAGTCCTGCCACGTCAGTTTTAATGGGTTGTGAGAAAGGCCAGAATGTTCCTTCCAAAAGGAAGAGCAAATTATTGTACCCGACTCCCTACACTACTGAAAAAAAAAAAGCACGACACCTGGAGAGCCTCTTTAGGCTCTGGAGTGAGCAGATTCAACTAATCATTCATTAGGATTTAGCATTTCCTAGTGAACGATTTTTCTATTTTGTAAGCCATTGGGTAAATGAGTTTTATTTTTCAGAATTGTTTTTTGACAAATAATGAAGCATGCACTGAATTTTTTTTTCTTTATTGCTAGAGAGATAACACTTTAGTGACTTCATTATTTTTTCCTGACTCTGACAAACACCAGAATGAGAGAGGTGGCAGAAACCATATGCTCGTATTCATGTCTGACCGCAAAACGAAAGTATTGTACAGTTTGTAAACAGATTTGTTGTAATATGACATCCTGTAGGAGAATGCCATCCATTTCAAATGTAAAATTCAGAAAGTGCATTCTGCTTTATAAACTCCTTTTACTCTTAACATGTTCAGGAAAATGGATGTGGAATTGGTGCAGTTCTGTGACTACTTTTTGTGTCAGATAACATCTTGATGAAAAGACAACATACTCATTTCCCTGTCTCAAAGAGAAGTATTTTCTTTTACATTGCTTTTCCTTTGGAAAATTTTTCAGTTGTACATTTTATTTCCCTAAGAGTTGTATTTTTCACAAGGAAAATGTTATGGCTATGGCTGCAATTGGCTATGGTTAACGTATCTGTACTACATTTTTCATTATTTTCAGTGGATCTTATTTAGTTATATTTTTAATGAGAATAACGCTCCAAACCAATTTCCATGTGACATAGAAGACTGCCAACTTTGAGCAGAGCCTGGAACAGAGAAGTACCATGAAGCAGATTATGGTTAGGGTACAAAGAGTTACAGTACTTGAGCGTTAAGCCCTGGCAGACCCTATAACATATAAACATAAGGCGTGCTAAGCTGCTTCAGTCACGTCCAACTCTGCACCCCGTGGACTGTAACCTGCCAGGCTCCTCTGTCCATGGGATTTTCCAGGCAAGAATATTGGAGTGGGTTGCCATTCCCTTCTCCAGGGGATCTTCCCGACCCAGGGACTGAATTCACATCTCTTATGTCTCCTGACATTGGCAGGCGAGTTCTTTACCACTAGTGCTACCTGGGCAGAGCATATGGTATTAAGGCAAATCTAAGGGGGAAAAGATGCTGCGTGGAGTCTACGGCAAACCTTAGTGAGAGAATCACAGCGTACATCCCTGAAATAGATCTGCCCTTGATGAAGGAGATGGGAATCCCTGAGGTGCCACGGAACCCATTTGGGGAACCACTGAGTAAGATGTTCTCACAGTTCCCTCCAGCTCGGATGTTCTACGGATCCTTCTTCCTGTGCACTTGTTCAAGTCTAGGCAACATGGTCTTATTTATTTGGGGGCCAGTTCTTCCTGTGACTTGCCCATGTGCCTTGCCAACAGCAGCCCAGGAAAAAGCTCCCCACTGCTCTCATCTTGAAGTTCTGGCTCCAAATGGGCTGAGCGTGCCAATGAGGGGCATTGACAACATATTTCTAGTCCGACTAAGAACTGTGGATCTTTTCCATGACCCTGCCCCCTGTTTTGGCTGCAGGACCCTAACTCACATTGGTTTGGAAAGCCCAGTCTTGTTCCTTCTTGCATGAGGCTGTGGTTTGTGTGTGACTTGCAGACTGCAGCATAACTGCCTTACCCTGAACCTTGCTTCCTCTAGAGGTGTAGGGAGACCTTGTGTGAAGACACCTTTATTAACAACAGCAGCCTGTGCCCCTTCATTTGCTAGCAGAACCCAGCTCCAGGAAAGGGACCGGTCTGGGTCCATCTGGCTTCCCTTCCCCTCTCTGGACCTCAGCTTCTTCATCTATAAAAGTAAGGGGCTGGATTGGGTGACATCTAAAGAGACTGCCTGCTTTGATGTTCTGTGTCCCACCACCTGAAAAGGCAGAGTGAGAACTGTCCTCCCCTCTTCTCCCTCATCCTGTAGCTCTTGTTACAACCACCTGCCCTGCATCCAATTTTGGAAACACATCAGTGTATTTGTGCTTCAAGAGTGGAAATAAATGAATCAACATATCCTAAAATAATGAGAGGTCCGGCTGATGGAACAACCTCCCAGCTGGGGCAGGTGTGGGCATTAAAATAAAACCACCTCCTGGATGTAAGGATTAAATGGATATAAACCCTGCAGCGCCACACCAGGACACAGTGAGAGCATTTAGTAAATGGCAGGTGTCACCACAGTGTCACGTGAAGACCTGAGACTCTCTGCCAGAGGGATGAGGCTCCCTGACCTAACCCTCTGGCCCCCGAGTCCTCCCTCCCACACGCTTGCAGTGACGGAGGACTCGCTACCTTACAGAGCAGCCAGGGCATCTGGGTCAGGTGTCGAGCCACATGCTTTAGAAGCGACATCTACAAATCGGCACTAATGCTGCCCCGGAGGAGCTTCGATTCCAGAGATGAGTCACAAATCCAGTTATTACACAGAGGTGTGGTGTCCTACGCAGAGTGAAGATACCAGGCCTGGAGTTTCAGATATGAGCTGCTTTTTCCCAAGTGGGGAGTCAGGGTGGCTCCTGAGGACAGTGACCATGGGACCCAGACCCCAATACAGTTCTTGGCATATAAAATGTGCCTTATACATATTTATTTATTAGATCATTGAGTGCATCAAAGTGAAGATGACTTGGGGAAAATCCAGATATGCGGGGATGGGTGAAGGGGGACATTCTAGGCAATAGAATTCCAAGAAGAGTCACTTCCAGGGAGATCTAGGGTGGTGTTTCATTTAGTCACACCCAAACTCACACTGGGCTTCCCAGGCGGCTCAATGGGAAAGAATCGCCTGCCAATTCAGGAGATGCAGGAGGCTCAGGTTCAGTCCTGAGGGATGTTACCCTGGAATAGGAAATGGCAACCCACCCAAGTAGTCTTGTTTGGAAAATTCCATGGACAGAGGAGCCTGGTGTGCTACGGTCCACGGGGTCACAAAGAGTCAGACATCTCTGAGCATCTGAGCATGTACAAATTCACCCCAGGGAAGCCAGAATCAACCACCTTACCACTTTCTTATATTCAAAGTCCTGTACTGACCCAGAAAATCTGAAGAAGGAAAGTAGGACTCTGGATGTGGGGATCTGGTTTCCAGTCCTTAGATCTCTCAGTACATTCCTGGTGACCTGGGGCAAGTCACTTCCCCTGTTTCTCAAAGGAAGAATGTCAGACAAGATAACCTCTAAAATCATTTCCCAGTCCATAAACTCCTTTTTTATATAAGCCCCTTTTTATTCTCCTCTCTTCCCTCCAGCTACCTGGGGCAGCTTGTTCTGTGCCGCCATTGTCATTTTTCTGGATTTTTGGTCCGTCAACGTGGGCCACAAAGAGCTGGCGAGGTGTTCTGGTTACTACTGCTGTGAAATAAATTACCCCAACACTCAGTGGTGTAAAAGAACTGACATTTTATTTTGTGGACCGAGGCAAAATTCTGTGTTTCCATGAACAGAGGATCTGACAGGGACTTGACCAGGCAGCCCTTGCTTGGGATCCCTCATGAGATTGGAGTCAATGATGGCTGGGGCTGCGTTCATCAGAAGGCTCGGTGTGGTTGGACCTCCCAGGTGGCTGAGTCACATCCAGTCTCAGTCCAAGAGAGCTGATAGTTGAGGCTGCTTGTTGTCCAGATGCTCAGATGTGCCTCTCCACCACCGTGGTATCAGGCTTTTTACATGCCCAAACTGGCTTCCTCCAGAGCAAGTCACCCAAGAGAACCAGGCAGAAGCTCCATGGGCTTTTAGGACCTGGCTTTGAAAATCATCTCTACTGTTTACAAGTGAGTCACTAAGACCAACTCAGATTTAAGCTATGGTGCAGAGAGAAACATCAACCTCACCTCTTAATGGGATGTGTATCAATGAGTTGGCAGACTTGTCTTAAAATTGCCACACAAGGCATCAGCCTGGCCCTCGGTAGAACACTGATGTACCATGCGTGGCCTTGGCCTTCCCTGTCCACCCCATGTCCACAGCCTCAGGGCCCTCACACTCTCCTGGAATATAACCCCTGCTTTACCAGGTCTTAGCTCTTTCTTCTCCTCTCTAATCAAACCTTGCCCTTTGTTATGGACTGAATGTCTGTTTCCCTCAAAATTCATATGTTGAAATCCTAATCCACAGTGTGATGGTATTTGGAGGTGAGATCTCTGAGAAGTAAGTAGGTTTATACGAAGTCATCAGGCCTCCTTGATGGGATTAATGTGCTTATAAGAAGAGTTGAAGAGATCAGAGCTCTGTCTTCCTGTCTTTCCATGTGAGGACACGGTGAGCGTGCGACCATCAAAAGCCAGGAAGAGAGCCCTCACCAGATACCGTATCTGCCAGCTCCTTGCTCCTGGAATTCCAGCCTCCAGATCTGTGAGAAATAAGTGTGTTGTTTAAGTCATCCAGTCTATGGTATTCTGTTATGATTGCCTGAGAAGATTAATACACCTGCCCTATGTCCCATTCCCTCAAGATCCCAGTCTATGCAAGACCCCAAAGGACCCTAACAGAATCATTGGACCCCTGAGCCCTGTTAAACTTTCTCATCTCTAGAAGGACCCCCACTAAATGACCTGAAGAAGGCAATTTCAGACACTGTGGCATGTAAGACAATGAGATAAGACATGCATTTTGAATCCAGATAGGTTTATGATGTCTACTTCAGTTCAGTTCAGTCACTCAGTCACATCCGACTCTTTGCGACCCCATGAATTGCAGCACGCCAGGCCTCCCTGTCCATCACCAACTCCCGGAGTTCACTCAAACTCACGTCCATCGAGTCGGTGATGCCATCCAGCCATCTCATCCTCTGTTGTCCCCTTCTCCTCCTGCCCCCAATCCCTCCCAGCATCAGAGTCTTTTCCAATGAGTCAACTCTTTGCATGAGATGGCCAAAAATGGGCTTAATAAAGGACAGAAATGGTATGGATGTCTACTTAAGGACCTGTATTTGGAATATATTATGAAACAAAAAATTCATGAGATCAGCACGGCTATATTTGGGCAAGTGTATCTAAGGCAACCAATTTCTAATTGCTTTCTAAACCTGAACCTGGTGGTCAGGCAGAACACCTGTCTAGACATGAGCTGAGCCCCCAGTGAGACAGCGACATCTCCACTGGCTGATCTCCAAATCAGCAGTCATTGCATCTCTACCTGTTACCTGATATTAGGCTAGTAACCCAGTTGGTTAAACCAAGCCAAAAGAAACAAGTGAGGACTGAAATAATAAACTAGGAGAGCATTTAAAGAAATGGAATGGAGTGGACAATAAATGAAAGGATGGAATGTAATGTGTAGATAAAATGAACTGGAATGGAAGGTGCTCCCCTCTCAGGCCTGCATTTCTTTTCTTTTTCTTGAACATTCTATAACCTATGGCAGCTCCCTCATTTCATTCAGGTCCCTGCTCAAATGTCACCTTCTCTGACCACCCATCACTCCCACACCCTCTTCCCTAGTTTATTTTTCTAATTTCCATCTGTAAATAAAAGCACTGAGGACAGTGAGTGAATCCATGAAATTAAGAGACGCTTGTCCCTTGGAAGAAAAGCTATGACAAACCTAGACAGAGTATTAAAAAGCAAAGACATCACATTGCCAACAAAGTTTCATCTAGTCAAAGCTATCATTTTTCCAGTAGTCATGTACAGATGTGAGAGCTGGACCATAAAGAAGGCTGAGCACTGAAGGATTGATACCTTCAAAATGTGGTGCTGGAGAAGACTCTTGAGAGTCCCTTGGACTGCAAGGAGATCAAATCAGCCAATCTGAAAGGAAACCAATTCTGAATATTCGTTAGAAGGACTGATGCTGAAGCTGAAGCTCCAATACTTTGGCCACCTGATTCGAAGGGCCGACTCATTGGAAAAAACCCTAATGCTGGGAAAGACTGAGAGCAGGAGGAAAAGGAGGTAACAGAGAATGAGATGGTTGGATGGCATCATCGACTCAAGGGACATGAGTTTGAGCAAGCTCCAGGAGATAGTGAAGGACAGGGAAGACTGGCTTGCTGCAGTCCATGGAGTTGCAAAGAGTCAGACATGAATGAGTGACTGAACAATGAAGTGAAGTGAAAGTGAAGCCGCTCAGTCGTGTCCGACTCTCTGCGACCCCATGGACTGTAGCCTACCAGGTTCCTCCATCCATGTGATTTTCCAGGCAAGAATACTGGAGTGGGTTGCCGTTTCCTTCTCCAGGAGATCTTCCCGACCCAGGGGATTGAACCTGGGTCTCCTGCATTGTAGGCAGATGCTTTACTGTCTGAGCCACCAGGGAAACATCCTCTATTTATTGGTTTATTTCTCTTCCTAATTCCACGGCAGCAGGAACTTTGTCCCTTCCTGCCTCCTGCTGTTGTCTGCCCTTCCTAGTCAAGTATCAGATATACAGTGGGCCTTCCATAAATATTTTTTGTATAATTGAATCATTCAGCCAATCAGTCTCATTGGAATGCATTCAAATAGAATGAATCACAATGAAATAAAGTGGAGTGGAGTGGAACATAAAAGGGAAAAAATGGAATGGACTGAGATGGGGTGGGGTGGGGTAGGGAGGGGCAGGTAATTCAAGATGAAAGGAAGCAGGAAAAAAATCAATTCAGAGCAGCAGATGGACTGGAACAGTGACTTTTCAACCCTCAATGCACATTGGAACCACCCGGGGAGCTTTTAAACCATACAATACCTGAACCTACTCAGGGCCATTCAGATTCGATTGGTCTGGCAAGGGGCCCAAGCGCCATTATTTTTAAAAGTTTTTCATGTGATGCAAATTTACATCCCAGAGTGAGAACTATTCTATTAGGACATTCTAGTTACAGAAACTAGGTTAAACTCAAACCCAGCCGTGAGGCTTTTGCACAGGAGTTACAAATCAGAACCTCGAACCCTACAAACAGCATATCTGTAAGGGAACATGAGCATCAGCAGTAACTACAGAAAACCTCTTGAATTTTCAGCCATTGCCTAGTATTGCACATTGTTCTGACAAACGTATGAGTGGAAACTCTCATCTGAACCCCAGTGACCAATTCTGCGGGGGAGCTGTAGGACTGCTGAAGTAGCTCTATGCTCTTCTCTGCACAGTATGAACTGGGCACTCTCTGAAGCTATTCCATCTTTACAGCGAGATAAACAGGGTCTGCCCTGGAACTCAAGGCAGACCTCCCCCTTGTCTTTCTCCCACTGTCCAGCTAATCGCCATCTCCTTCTGCTTTGAACAAAAGCAAGCAAAATTATAAGAAGAAGATAGGGCTAAATCATGTCCAACTCTTGCGATCCCATAAACTGTAGCCTGCCAGGCTCCTCTGTCCATGGGATTCTCCAGGCAAGAATACTGGAGTGGGTTGCCATTTCCCTCTCCAGGGGAACTTCCCCACCCAGGAATTCAACCCAGGTTCCCTGAATTGTTGGCAGATGCTTTATTGACTGAGCTACATGGGAAGCCTGCAAAATTATAAAGGAATCCCAAAATCTGACTTCCATAGTCTTCCTGACTTTAGATTTTTTTAATCCAATGTATTCAATGTAAGTTAACATCAAAAAAAAATAGTTTACCCATTTCTCTCACCACTTACCTTTTGCAACCACTGATCTGTGTCTTTGAGCTTCGTTTGTTTTAGGTTTTATTTGCTTGTTAAATATATAAGAGAGATCATTTAGTATTTGTCATTCATTGTCTGACATATTTCTCTTATAATGCCCTTGAGGTCCATCCATGGTGTTGCAAATAACAAAATTTCATTCTTTTTATGGCTGAATAATATTCCTCTGTGTGTGTGACATAGTCTCTATCCACTTATCCATCAGTGGACACAGTTTGTTTTCACATCTTGGCTATTGTAAATAATGCTACAATGAACATGGGAGTGCATATATCTTTTAAAATTAGTATTTTTATTTCCTTCAGATAAATACCTTGAAGTGGAATTGCTGGATCATATTGTAGTCCTATATTTAATTTTTTGAGGAACCTCCTATATTGTTTTCCATAGTGTTTACACCAGCTTACATTCCCACCAATGGTATACTAGGGTTCCCTTTTCTCTATCTCCTCCCCAACACTTGTTTCTTATCTTCTTGATAATAGCCATTCGAATAGATGCAAAGTGATATCTCACTGTGGTTTTGTTTTGCATTTTCCTGATAATTAGTGATGTTGAGCATCTTCGTGTATCTGTGGCCATTGTATGTCTTTGGGAAAATGTCTATTCAGGGCCTTTGACCATTTTTTAATTGTATTGTTTGGGGTTTTCCTGTTGAGTTGTATGAGTTCTTTATGTATTTTGCTTACTAGCCCCTTATCAGCTATGATTTGCAATTACTTTCTCCCATTCCATAGGCTGCCTTTTCATTTTGTTGATGATTTCCTTTCCTGTACAGAAACTTTTAAGTTGATACAGTCCCACTTGTTTATTTTTACTTTTGTTGCTTTTGCATTTAGAATCAGACTCAAACAATTATCACCAAGACCTATTTCAAAGGAGCTCACCCCATGCTTTCTTCTAGGAACTTTATGGCTTTGGGTCTTACATTCAAGTCTTTAATCCATTTTGAATTAATTTTTGTAAGGTTAAAATAGGTGTAAGAGAATGTTCCAGTTCCATTCTTTTGCATGTGGCCATCCATTTTTTCCAAAACTACTTATTGAAAAGACTGTCTTTTCCCCATTGTATATTTTTGGTTCCTATGTCATAAATTTATTGGCCATGTATGCATGGGTTTATTCCTGTGCCCTCTATTCTGTTCCATGGATCTATGTATCTATTTTAACGTTAATTACCATACTGCTTTAGTCACTATAGCCTTGTAATATAGTTTGAAATCAGGGAGCACGATGCCTCCAGCTTTGTTCTTCTTTCTCAAGATTGCTCTGACTTCAGGGTCTTTTGTGGTTCTATACTAAGTTTAGGATTGTTTGTTCCTGACTTCAGGTTTTCCTCTCTCCAGTGTCCCTTCAGGCCCCAGCTTTTATCCAAAACCACTCCAGCTCCCTTAAAAAAAAAAAGAAAAAAGTAATGATGATAATGAATGACAGCTATACTTTCTGGCACTCTGGCAGTAAAAAAAAAAAAAAAAACAACTATGATAATGTGCTATGATAATCATTTATATAATAATAGCTAGCACTTATTTAGAACTCGTTACATATCAGGCATCCTTCTTTCACTTTTACCTGTATTAGCTTATTTATCAATTCTATGAGAAAGATGCTATTATCCTATCATCCCCATTCCTTAAAGATGAGGAAACTGGGGAACAGCAGAGTTAAGTCACCCACTTAAGGACACACAGCTAATGAGTAGCAGAGCAAGGGCTGAAACTCCAGGTTTTACAGTCTGAGTTCTTAGCATCTGTATGTGCTGCCTCATGCAATCTTCATGTGTTCTTAATGACAGTCTTTCTTAATGATAGTATTTCCTGATTTTACAAATGAGAAAGCTGAGTCTCAGCTCTATCTGGACATGGGCACCAAATCACGATATTGGAATCTAGTATTATCTAATCTCAGAATCTGAGGTGCCCATCACCACACAACTCTGCCCCTCAGCTCATACTCCTCTGGGCTTTGGGGAAACAAGAAGGGCCTCCCCATCTCCAGAGTGGTCTGAGCCTGCTCCTTATGGTCAAGAACTTCTCACATCAGTCACCCAGTCAAGGGGAGGCCTCTGGGGTTTCTAGATCCAAAGCCTGGTGTCGCCATCAACCGGTTACCCTAGCACCTCCTCAGATTTTCTAGTCTTCAACTCCTTGGTAAGTGCAAGGACTGTGTTCCATGAGGGAGAGCCCTGGGCTCCAGGGTGGACTCAGGTGGGCGAGGGGGTCCCTTGGAGTTCAGAGGAAGCCACAGACCTGGGTTCCTGCAGCCCCCACTCCCAGGCCCCCAGAGGCTGCACCCCTATACTTCGGAAATGTGTAATTCACAGCCTTACCCTCCTCCCACGGACGTGGGGTTCAGCTGCTGCTGATTCATTTTGAGAAGCTCCGCTTTCCACAGCTTCATGAGGAAGGATTGTCCCCACCGCCAGGGCCATGTGTGTTTGCTATGATTCATCAGATGGTCTGCAATTGCCTCAAAAATAGCCCTTACGCAATCCAGGAGCCGCTGGGAGCCTCGGCGCAGGGGCTTCCCCTCTTAGTCACCCTCTGGGCCTCGGTCCACTTCCACGCAGCCACGGGAACACGGAGGGGCAGGCACATGCCCAAAAGAGGAACTTGGGAGACTAGCAGGCGGGGTGAAGCCCGCCCCCCCATTGCTGGCAACTGCGATGAGGCAAGATTGCAGCTGTGGGCCCTGTAGAAGTGAAATGTGCACAGTAAACAAAATCTCCCGGGGCCAAGGGTGGCTGCTGCCCTGTGCCCTCTGGTCCCCAGGTCTCTGGATAGGAAGAAGGCCTAGACATGGCTCATCTTCTCTTCCTGCAGATCAGGATGTTTGATGGGGAGGCAGGCTGCCGGCCGAGGTTGGAGCTGGTCTCAGCCTAAGGAAGATGCCCAGAGGGACAGAAGGGAGGGAGGTGTTCCCATCGGAAGCTCTTCCTGCTGGCCCTGAAGCCATTTTGGTCCAGTGGTTTTCAATTCCAGCTGCCTACAAAGTCACCTGGGGTGGAGGTGGGGCTGTGGGGGCAGTGGGGAGAAGTAATAAACTCAGACTTGGTCTCCAGAGATGTTAGGTGGGACCTGGGCACTGGTACATTTTTTCTTTTTTCCATTGGTGCTTTTTAAAGCCAGACATTTTAGAGTTGAAAACTACTTGCCTAGTCCAAGCCCTCACTTTGCATATAAGGAATCATTAGACTTGAATTTTCCATTGGCCTACAAAGCCCTGCATGACCTGGCCTCCCATGTCCCTATCACCTCTCTGAGTTCTCTCACTTTACCTCCAGTCTCTTCCTCCCCCAGTCTCCTCCCCTTCTTCTTCCTCCCTCTCCTCTCTCTTTCTCCTACCTCAGGGCCTTTGCACTGCCTGTTACCCCTGCCTTTAGTCCAGATCCCTCAAGATTCTAAGTCAGAATCCATGCCTCAGTGCCACTCCAGTTTCTCATTTTGCTTTATCATCCTTCATCACATTTGTTTATCACCTTATCCTCCATTGGAATGCAGTCCCAGAAGGGGCAGGGCTTCCTGCTCTACCCCCAACACACCAGCATAGTGACCAGAATACAGCAGAGGTTTGATAAATCTATTTGCTGAATGAATGGACAACCCAGTTTGGGGTTCACACCTACACCAACACCCTGACCCACACCCACCAGACCAGCACGTCATTGGCCAAGCCCCAGGACCACATGTTTTTCTGTAAGGACTAGTTTATGAATCCACACAAAGCAAGCTCAGAACCAACACTATTTCTCGTACAAACAGTATCTCCAAGACACACCCACAGAGGACCAAGAGCTGCTGCATAACCAGCATACCAGGGTGACCACAGCCGGAAAATAGCCTCATGGGAGGCCCTTCTAATGATGCTCCCCCCAATCAAATGCACTCAGACTCCTGTGGGATGCTGGCCTTCACAATTTACTGGTGCCAAGCTCTTGAACTGCACCCCCCATCTTGTCTTCAACCAATCATAATTCGTATATATACAACTATTTATCAGTCACAGAATGACTTCATAAAATGCTCAGTCCTCATAACAAACCTGGGAGCTGAATGCTACAGGCCTTCATTTTCCAGATGAAGGTCCTGGATCCCAGAGAAGTCAAGTCACTTGCCCAAGATCACACAGCAAAGGCACAATGAAGCTCAGTGAAAAAGGGAAAGTGTTAGTCATTTCATCCATGTCTGACTCTTTGTGGCCCCATGGATTATAGCCCAGGCTCCTCTGTCCATGGGAGTTTCCAGGCAAGAATGCTAGAGTGGGTTGCCATTTCCTCCTCCAAGGGATCTTCCTGACCAAAGGATCGAACCGGTGTCTCCTGCATTTCATGCAGATTCTTCACCATCTGAGCCACAACAGAGATCAGACTTAAAGCTAACTCTCAGCAAAAGCCCTTCTTCTATCAGGGCCTCCAGCCAGCTCCCACTCCACACCAAGTGTGATTTATCACCTGCTTTTGTACCAAGCTTTGTCCTGGATCATGTATGGCTGCTGGTAGGAAACTCCCCCTCCTGGAAAATGAAAGGCCTGCCATCTTCAAGGACATACAAAAGACTGGGCCTCAGCTTCTGAAAGTAGTCCAGGAGAGAGATTGACAGGGCTGTGATACCACCTACTTCAGCTTGTGTTCTTCCAAATGCAGGGCCTCAGGCAAAGACTAGGGTAAGTGTAGTTTGTTTAGGAGGCAGCCCCAAAATACCAGAATGAGAGAGGAGGGAGATGAATCAGAAAAAGAAGGAGAGTCAATCCAACGATGTGATTTCAAAGTCACCCTTGCACACATAGGAACAAGAGTCTTCCAAGACCGCTGACCACTGGGCTGCTCCCCTACCAGGCTAAGTGGGCTCCCTGAGCTGGGCCCAAGACAGAAATCAGAGAGTCATGTGTCCAGCATCTGAGGCAGGAAGCTGTGAGCAAGAGTCAGAACTCACATGGAATCATCCACCCACCATGCTGCTGCTGCTGCTTGCTCATTAAGCAGTATCCAACCCACCAGGCGAGTGCGCGCTAGGTCACTTGGTCGTGTCCGACTGTGTGACCCCATGGACTGTAGCCCGCTAGGGTCCTCTGTCCATGGGCTTCTCCAGGCAAGAATACTGGAGTGGGTTGCCATTTCCTCCTCCAGGGGATCTTCCTGAGCCAGGGATCAAACCTGTGTCTCCTGTGTCTCCTGCATTGCAGGCAGATTCTTTACCCACTGAGCCATCAGGGAAGCCCCCAACCCACCATAGGTGCAGCTAAAATGGAGAGTTGGCTGGGGTGTGCTCAGGGCAAAAAAAACACCCCAGTGATGTCACTGGAATAAGTCCACAGTCTCCCCTGGTGAAAACTTGGAAAATATTCCACAAGTGTTTATTTGAAAGAAAAACCAGGTCAGGCCTCCCCTCTGGTTCTGACCATTGGATTCATGATTAAGCATATCAACAGTTTCTCAGCAACTTCCTGGACTAACAGCCAAAGTAAGGCCCTCAACCAGCCCAAAGCATCCCAGGGAGCTCCTGGTCCCCTTTCTTTGTTCTCTAGCACCTGTCACTCTAAAGCTCCACCAGGCACCAGGTCCTCCAAGGCTGAACCCCAGCTCCTCTCTCTATCAGGGTCCTTCTTCCCACAAGAGGTCCTCACCAAACACTCAAGCCCTATGAATGTGATGCTCACGAGGCCTGCTCCAATCCCTCAGCTTCCTACAATGCATGTCAGGACACTTAGTCAAAATGATCAACCCAAAGCCCTCTGCAAATTTTGTGCTTAGACCTGGGACTAGGAACCCTTGTTCAAAATGTATTAAGAATTTCAAGGACAGTGACAGCAGGACCAATTAAACCAATGGCAGGGTCCCTGTAAAAGCAGAAGCCTGTGTGATCACACGAGTCCCACAGGCATGAAGCCAACCCTGTGTAGACCCCACGTCTCCCAAAAAGGCAGCAAGGTGGGCTGCTTCCAAAACAATAGCTTTCCAGCTAAAGAAGCCTGGACTGGAACCCCAGATCTGTTTTCCACCTGCTGTGCAACCCACAGGAAATGCTTCACCCCCCTGACCTCAGTTTCCCCATCTGTCGAATGGGGATGAGATGTAAAAAGTGTGGCACATGAAAGGTGCTGAGCACATGGGAGTTCTTTGCCTTCCTCCCCATCTCCTTCCTCCATATCAGTTTCTTCCCTTTGGGCTAGAAGAACCAGAACATATAGACATCACCTCCACCACCTCCTTGGCCATGGTTTTAGCTTCAAAGTAACAGCTGGAGAAACCTGGGGGACACTGTCCCAGCACTAACACCCAGAGCTTGTGTCCAGTGAGGAAGGGATCCTGGACATCCTCATCCTCATTTCTCTCCACTCCCATCATAGGCCAGGCTGGAGCCACAGAGTCTGGCTGTACCCCTTTCCTCTCTGAAGATGAGTCTGATGTTCCCAGGGTGACAGTTCTCTTTTCTGACCCTCCTTTTCTCCAGAGGGGAAGAGAACAAAGGAAGCTTGCAAGGAGCTTCCACTGACTCATCATAGCACTGTGGGCAGGTCACAAATGATGATCTCGGCCTCTGCTTTCCCATCTCTAAAATGGGGCTAATGACGCCTGCTACTTGCCTCGGTGACAGGATGCTGGGAGAGCACTCATTATGGCTACACTGCTGCTGTCATTGTGCTTTAGCTAATAACACGCTGCCCTGGAGAGGCCCTGGAGGGCCCTGGGAGCTTTGGGAAAACACACTCTGATCCGTCTTCAAAGCAGCCCTGAGAAGTGGATGGGAGGCAGGGCTCAGCTGATGGGGCGGGAGGAAATTGAGGCATTCCCAGAGGCAAGCACAACTGTGACAGAGAGAGGGGATGGAATAAAGGCCTGGGGGGGCCTGGATGGGGAAGCTGATGGAAGACATGCAGGCTTGGGTGATACACACGCCTGGGTTCAAGTCTCCTCAGCAAGTCTGCTGAGAATAAGTTAGCCAGAGAATAAATCAGGCAAGGAGAGCAATGCCATTTCCATCTTGAAGTCAGAGTAACAACGCCTCCTTCCCGGAACAGCATGAGATGAAATGCATCACCTGAGTGCAGATGCCAGCACCTAATAAGTGCTTAGGAAACAGCACCTGGGACTGTCCTGCTTCCTCCCTAAGAAATCAGCCTGTGATGGGTGAGCTACCCGACCATGTCCACATTGGACATTTTCAGGGACCGTGGTTTCTTGATTTTCTCTTGGTTGAAAAAAGTGTTAGTTGCTTAGTCATGTATGACTCTTTGCGACCCCGTGGACTATACAGCCCTCCAGGCTCCTCTGTCCATGGAATTCTCCAGGCAAGAATACTGGAGTGGGTGGCCATTTCCTCCTCCAGGGGATCTTCCGGACCCCAGAGACTGAAGCCGGGTCTCCTGCCTTGCAGGCAGAATCTCTACCATCTGAGCCACCAGGGATGCCCAGTCTTCTCTTGGTTACATTGTTATTAAGCCTCTTGTCATACTTCTCTGGACTCAGATACTATATGGTGAAGGGTGACCAGTTCCCATCATCCAGCTGGGACACTGGTCTTGCCTTGGCTGCCCAGGAGAGACGTCAGGGGGAAGTGGGAGAGAAAGCTGCGTTTCCACAAGCAAAGCCTGGCGGGAGGGGTTGATGTGTGTCACGTGCCTACTTGGGCCCCTGCACTGCACACCTACATCGGCCTCTCCTTGACTCTGCCCAGCAGCCAAAGTAAGATTTCCCTGTTGTTCCCTTGAGAAAATGGTGGCCTAGGAGGATAAGAGGCTTGCCCGTGGTCACACGATGACCGAGGGGCACAGCCAGGGTCCACACCGTGGCCGCGGCATCACACAAGCCCGTTGTGGAGTGTGGCCCTTGAGGCCAGAAACCCGGCTGGCATTGGCAGCAGCCTGACACCCCGTCTTGCCCAATCTCCCAGTGTGAAGCTGAGGAAATGGGTGCTCTGAGGAATCGGGGAGGAGGTCTGAAGCAGCTGGAGTCAGTCCGGGGCCCACATCCCGCCTGGGGGTGGGGAAGGAAGCCGGCAGTCCTGGGGCAGTGACCACGGGCGCAGACTGGCCCTGATTCGGCCTCCAGCATCCCTGGGCATCTGAAGCGGGGCAGAGATGTCTTCCCCAGTCAGAGCAGGTCAGTCATCTGGCCAGCAAAGCACCCACTGTGTGCCAGGCACTGAGGGTACAGAACCAGAACAGCACACGGCCAGGCCCTCCAGGGCAGCGGGTGGCAGTGGCCACATAGCTGGGGCCACCGAAGCTCAGGGCGGCAGCTTGCCCGAGGCTGTACTGCGCTCGGAGGCAGAGCTGGGACGAGAACCTGGCCCAACGTGGGCCACCGAGGGAAGAGGGGCCCCAACGGTTAGGAGAGGGGAACAGACCCTGGCTGTGTCATTTAGTGTTCAAATTGAGACACTTCTGGGAATTAAAAGGGGTGTCTATTAATAACAACACTAGGGACTTTCCCGGCAGTCCAGTGGTTAAGACTCCATGCTGCTAAGGCAGGGGGAACGGGGTTCAATCCCTGCTTGGAACTAAGTGCCCACAAGCTACACAATGCTGCCAAAATATAAGCAACTAAATAATGGCACTAGGGCAGTGGGCATAAACCAGGTTGCCCCAGGGGAAAAAGGACACAGGGCCGTGAACCACGAGCCTGTGACACGCCAGCCGCAGTGAGAGACTTCCAGGCCGCTGCATCGTCATGTCAGCCCTGACGGGGTTGTTAGTATTATACCTCCATCTGAGGAGGCCCAGGGGGTACTAAAACCTGCTCAGAATCCCCCGGGCAACAGGCAGCTGCAAAAGGGGGTGAGCGGATGGAAGCCAGGTCCTGAGGGAAGAAAGGGGAAAGCAGGCGAGTAGTCGGCTGGCGCAGTCACCTCTGTAGGGTTTGTGGGGATTTCTGTCCACCGTGATCGGGCAGTGCTTGTGGTAAGCGGGGGATATGACAGATGTATAACTTTCCCTTCAGAGGAGCCCAAGGCAGCCCAGGATGGCAGAGGGCTCCAGGGATGGGGATGGGAGCAGAGGAGGGGTCTTGCACAGCCAGCGGGCCCCCATTGCTGGAGTTGCAGGGGAGCTAGAAGGAGCCACCACATGCAGCCAGGCCTCGCTGTGTGGTGGCCTCTCTGGGAGGGAAGCCCTCAGCTTCCTTCCTTTTTTTTCTAAGTAGGTTCGAAAGCAAAGCAGTCCAGAGCCTGAGAGGCAGGAGAGGGGATGCTGAGGGAAGCAGCAAGCTCAGTCAGGGCAGAGAGAGGCAGGGCCCCAGGCCGGCTGGGCCAGGGCAGGGCCTGGGAGAGGTCTGCCGACCAACCTGGCTCAGGGCTGGCCAGGCCTGGGCAGAGTTGGCCACGGGAGGCCCCGCAGGCCCCTCCACCTCCCAGGCCTTGAGAGTCCCGAACATTGGCTGAGGCCGCTCCACAATCCCACCTCAATTCTGGGGCCCTGCACCCCCTGTTTCACCTCCCAGCCCTCTGCTTTCTAACAGGAAGCACCTTCCTCTTTCTATGCTTCCCCCCTTGGCCGGTACCCAGCAATGCCCAGCCCGGAGTCAGGGTGACTTTCAGGAAACTGTCATTGTGAAAAACCCACACCACTGCCAACCAGCCGCCTCCAACCACCTGGGGTGAGGTGCCCGTGACCAAAGCAGGCAGGGTGCTGAGCTGTCAGGAATGCTCCAACTTCCTGCGGAGTAAGAGCTGGCAGCCCCCTGCCCAGATTGCCACACACACACTCATGCACAGACACACACATGCAAACACAGACACACATACATGCACACACAGAGACACACACACGTAGACACACACATGCATTCACACAGAGACATGCACAATCATGCACACAGACACACGCACACACACACAGACACACACACTCAGTTGAGGGACTCCAGGGCAGAGAGCTAAGACTCCCCACTCAAGTACAATGACAGTTGATTCACCTTTTGAGTACTTAAGACGTGCCAAGCATTTCATAGATGTTGTCATTATCTGAATTGCAACTCTATAAAACAGGCCTCACTTGGTAAAAGATTGTGAATGTATACTCACTTTATAGATGGTAAAAATGAGTCTCAGAAACGTGAACTGAGGTCCCCAAGCCACCCAGCTCATACGAAAGCTAGCATGCTTTCACAGCCAAGAGGTCTCTTTGGACCAGCGAGAACTACCCACCTGTAGCCAGACCCCAAGCATGCCTACATGCACCCAGCAGTGTCTTCTCTGAAGGCACAAGGATAACATGCAGTTTTCAGATGCAGCATGACCCCTCAGACTGACACATTCCATGTGCTGCCTCTGGTCACAAAAACTGCCCTCCCTTAACCAGCCAGATTTCAGACCCCTCACAGGAAACAACCCCTCACTCATCTTCTGGTTTAGCCCCTCAGTTGAATTAAGACGGTAGTGTTCGAGAGGGCATTTCATAACTGGGGCTTCAGTCTGGATTGGAGGGAATCCAGGAAGACTTCCTGGAAGAAGTCACATTGGCTCCAAGAGCTGAGGGATGCTCAGGTGTGGCCAGGCAAAGAGGTGGGAGAACATTTCAGACATAAGACACAACTCTTGGGAAGGGCTTGAGGAGTACAGAGAAGGCCAGTATATCCGGAGCAGGCTTAGAGAAGGGGAGGGGTAGCTGGGGGTGAAGTTCAAAGGGTGTGCAGAAACCAACAGCATAAGGAGGGTAGGCAGAAACCTCCAGAGACGTTGAAGATGGGAGGCGAGGGAGCAGCTCTATCAGGTTTGTCATTTTGAAGATCACCAGACAGTGGTTCTCAACTGTGGGCATTTTGCCCCCAGGGAACATATGGCACACATGCAGACATGGTCAGTTGTCAACGCTGTGGGTAAGGGTGCTACAGGCATTTATCACCCATCCTGGGTGGAGGCCAGGATGCCACCAAACTCCCTGCTGTGTTTAGGACAGGCCACAACAGAGAATTGTCAGACCCAAAATGTTGGTTAATGCTCAGCTTGAGACCATCCTGCAGATTCAGTTCAGTTCAGTTCAGTAGCTCAATCATGTCCAACTCTTTGTGACCCCCGTGGACTGCAGCACACCAGGCTTCCCTGTCCATCACTAACTCCCGGAGCTTACTCAGACTCATGTCCATCACATTGGTGATACCATCCAACCATCTCATCCTCTGTTGTCCCCTTCTCCTGCCTTCAATCTTTCCCAGCATCAGGGGCTTTTCATATGACTCAGTTCTTCACATCAGGTGGCCAAAGTATTGGAGTTTCAGCATCAGCATCAATCCTTCCAACGAACACCCAGGACTGGTCTCCTTTAGGATGGACTGGTTTGATCTCCTTGCAGTCCAAGGGACTCTCAAGAGTCTTCTCCAACACCATAGTTCAAAAGCATCCATTCTTCGGCACTCAGCTTTCTTTCTAGTCCAACTCTCACATCCATACATGACCACTGGAAAAACCATAGCTTTGACTAGACAGACCACCCCGTGGACTGCAGCACACCAGGCTTCCCTGTCCATCACTAACTCCCGGAGCTTACTCAGACTCATGTCCATCACATTGGTGATACCATCCAACCATCTCATCCTCTGTTGTCCCCTTCTCCTGCCTTCAATCTTTCCCAGCATCAGGGGCTTTTCATATGACTCAGTTCTTCACATCAGGTGGCCAAAGTATTGGAGTTTCAGCATCAGCATCAATCCTTCCAACGAACACCCAGGACTGGTCTCCTTTAGGATGGACTGGTTTGATCTCCTTGCAGTCCAAGGGACTCTCAAGAGTCTTCTCCAACACCATAGTTCAAAAGCATCCATTCTTCGGCACTCAGCTTTCTTTCTAGTCCAACTCTCACATCCATACATGACCACTGGAAAAACCATAGCTTTGACTAGACAGACCTTTGTTGGCAAAGTAGTGTCTCTGCTTCTTCATATGCTGTCTAGGTTGGGCATAGCTTTTCTTCCAATGAGCAAGTGTCTTTTAATTTCATGGCTGCAGTCACCATCTGCAGTGATTTTGGAGCCCTCCAAAAATAAGGTGTTCCCCCTAGACTAGAGGGGAGTGAAACGGAAGTGGGGCGGGTGGTAAACCTGGTGGGAGAGGCAGGCGAGGGGAAGTAGAGCACCAGTTGTGAAAATGGGGAGCTCCGTGCCGACAGGACTGGGGATGGATGAGATGTAGCAAGAGACAGAATCAGCCAAAAGTCCCATCCATGCTGCTCCCACGATGCTTCTCATTTCCATTCTCCCTTTCACACTCACTGCCCTCTTACAGGGCTTCCCAGGTGACACAAAGGTAAGGAACCCGCCTGCCAATGCAGGAGACACAGGAGACAAGGGTTCGATCCCTGGGTTGGGAAGATCCCCAGGAGAAGCAAATGGCAGCCCATTCCAGTGGTGTTGCCTGCAAAATCCCATGGACAGAAGAACCTGGAGGACTACAGTCTGTGGAGTCGCAGAATCACACACAGCTGAGCACAGCAGCTGCCCTCTTGCATGGATGACTGCATTCGCTTCCAACTTCTCTCTCCACCTGCAAGGAAGCCCTTCTCCACTCCATGACAAGGCCAGAGTGATCTCTCTAAAGCTCAGCTCTGGTCAGATCGCACCCTTGCTCTACAACCTTCCGCGGCTCCCAAAGACCAGAAAAACGGACAGACAATGCCCACTTGGCATCCAAGTCCTCCCCATCCTCCCTCGTTCATCCCCAGTTCTACATCCCTGGCAGCACACACTTCTGGTGGCTTATCCAAAATTCATCTCCCCATCTTCTGAGTCAACAGAACACCAAAGCTGTTTGATAATCTATTCTATTCTACACACATGCTTCCCTAGACCAGTCCTCTGGCCAGTGAGCAGGAGATAAAATTCTGGCCTCGGAGACATAGAGAGAAAAAGAGAAATGGAAACTTCTGGGAAAAGTTTCTTTGCCAATCAGTAGACACTGGTGTGAAGAATGAGTCCCCAGCCCCTCCTAGACACTGTCGTGTCTGTACTGGGTTCCTGTGATTGGGGAGTGGGGGGGTGGCCAAGGCAAGCCCTGTGAGATGAGGGTGCAAAACAGAAGAGGAAAAAACAGGGGTCGCTGGAGAGGTCGTGGAGGCACCATATTGGTGAACTTAGATGCTCTCTACTTTGGGGCTTCTTCTGTACGAAGGGACTTGAGATTGTCTGTTGCTCAGAGCCAAACATCCTGATAGAAAATCACTGGCTCCAAACCCAACTCTCCCTTGAGTTCTGGGATCATGCTGTGCTTTCCCACTTCTGAGCCATCGCTCGCGCTGTTCCCTCTGCCCATTCATGGGAATCTTATCCTTCCCTTAAGGACCAACCCAAATGTCACTTCTGAATAGACTCCTCCCAGGAACTCACTGAGCAGAAGCAGCATCTCAGTCGACTGTGCTTGAGCTGCAACTTCACCCTAGTGTTCATCACTCTAAACTTATTTGCCTTAATGGCACCCCACTCCAGTACTCTTGCCCAGAAAAATCCCATGGGTGGAGGAGCCTGGTGGGCTGCAGTCTGTGGGGTCGCTAAGAGTCAGACACGACTGAGTGACTTCCCTTTCACTTTTCACTTTCATGCATTGGAGAAGGAAATGGCAACCCACTCCAGTGTTCTTGCCTGGAGAATCCCAGGGACGGGGGAGCCTGGTGGGCTGCCGTCTATGGGTCGCACAGAGTCGGACATGACTGAAGCAACTTAGCAGCATCAGCTGGTTCCCACTGCTAGACTGTCAACTCCTAGAGGGGAGAATCCATGCTTTTTTTTTTTTTTTTAACGAATGCTAATGCTTTATTTTTTCTAATTTTTAGTATGGCTACCATATGGTTTTTGTTTTTTTAATTTATTTTTTAATTGAAGAATAATTGCTTCACAGAATTTTGTTGGTTTCTGCCAAACATCAACATGCATTATTTATACCACGACATCTTCTTTCATCCTGAGGAGTATCTACCTACCGCTTGATCAGTTTCTGACAGTCCTTATTCCCAACTGTACTCGTTTCCTATTTTTACTATAGCAAATCCCCACAGACTTACCAGTTTAAAACAACATGAATTTATTATATTATAATCTCAGGAGTCAGAAGTCCAGACTGGGTTTCAATGGGTCATATTGGCAGGATTTTGCTCCTTCCTGGAAATTCTAGGAGAAAATCTATTTGCTTGCCTTCTCCAGCTTTTGAGGCTGGAATCTTGGCTCGGGGTCCCTGCCTCCATCTTTACAGCCAGCAACCACATCAGCCCAGCCTCTGCATCCATCATCACCTCTCCTCTGCCTCTGACTCTCCTGCCTCCCTCTCCTAAGGGCCTTTGTGATTACATCAGGCCCTCTGGATAATCCAGGATAATCTCCAATCTCAAGAGCCTTAACTTAATTACATCTTGTGCAAAGTCCCTTTTGCCAGGTGAGGCAACATATTCACAAATTCCAGGAATCAGAATGTGGACATTTAGGAGAGGAAGCAATACTCTGCGAACTCCACCCACTAGAGGCTTTAATGAAACCACTAGAAATTCATTAGAAGAACAGTAGTTAAGCTGCATCATTGAGATGAAGATAGAGATCCCAGGGCCAACACAAGCTCCTAAATATCATACAAATTTCCAATTTGATATTTCTCAGTCTTTACGCAAGTAGAGCCTTGTTCGGTAGGGGTCATAAAAGACTTGAACCAGAATTGGAACAGATAAGGGAAAAGGGACCTGAGGGAGGAAGAATGCTAGGTCCCTAGTGTTTAAAGATTTGAGACCCATCCTCTCCAGGACAGGAGTGGTCCTAAACCCACGGCTGGGTTCCAGGGGCCCCAGGAGAGCCAAGAGCTAAGACACAGAGGCTGGAAACTCAGTAGGGGCTGTGACATTCAACATTTATCTGTTCTCCAGGTCATGATCCAAAGCCCTGTTTTCTGTTATCAAACAAATAAGGCCATCATGAGGCATTCGTTGGCTAGTGACAAGTTGTTCTGTTATTTATACTTAGGTAGAATAAGGCTCCTGGTAAATAAGAACCAGAGCCCACAGAAGAAATCTCACGTGGTATAAATTCAGCACCATGACAGGCTGATGGAAGGGCCATTTTGCTGCCCCCAACATGGCAAGTCTGGTGGTGAAGCCCCTCCTTAGCTGCCTGGTCAGGACTAATGCCTGGTCCCCTCTTGACACCTGTGGGCCTTTGCACTTCTCTGAACCTGCTTCCCAGGGCTCTGTGCCCAGCAGACATGGAGGCTACCTCCCTGAGTGGACTCCAGCAAGGGACAGCTAGTTGCACCTTAAGAAGACCTTTCTGTCTGTTGAAAAGAGGAAGAGGAGAACCATGAGCAGAAGTTTAAAAAAACTTAACAGTGGCTACAATCAAAATAATCAAAGGCAAAACACATTGCCTCCAATTCCCCTTTGAAGCTATTTCACAAACAGAATTCCTTTCCTTTGACCAACTTTCCCAATCCTCACATATTTACCTTGTAGGGGAAACTGGTATCCCCTCCCCTCATGGCACTGTCCACTCAACACGTCCTCCTGGAGCACCTCAACACCACCCGCAGCTCAGCTCCAGCTTTCCACAGATCACAGGCTCCAGCAAGCGACCCAAAATTCTCACAATCACCCCCTGAGGAGGCCATCAGGCTCCCATTGTATAGATGAGAAACCTGAGGCTCGGAAAAATTAAGGGACTTGCCCAGAGTTCACAACCTGCTAATGAAGAACTGGGTTGGTATTGATTCTCAATTCTCTAAGCCCAGGGCTCTGTCCCACCACATAAGCAGTCCTAAGACCTTTGGCCTCAGGTACTTTTTACAGTCTTAACAATTATGCAGGCCCCCAGTGAGCTTTCATTTTTGTGGATTCTATCTACTGATATTTGCTTCAATAGAAACTAAAATGTTTTTTAATTTATTTTTGCACACACCATGGCATGTGGGATTTTAGTTCCCCAACCAGGGATCGAACCTGCAACCCCTGCATTGGAAGCACAGAGTCTTAAACAATGAACCTTCAAGGAAATCCCCAAATTTTTAAAATTTTAATGTTCATTAATTCAACTGAAATAATACGAAACCCGTTTCACTTTAACATAAATACAAAATAAATAAGATATTATATATCTTTTCATGAAAAATAGCCGTATTTTTCAAAATAAAACAAAAAGTACTGAGAAGGGTGGCACTAACATAATGAAGAAAATCCTAGTATCTCACAGACCCCCTGCAAGGGTCGCTGAACCAGACTTGGAGAATCACTGGGCCACATCATATCATATACCTCATTTCTGGTGCTCCAAACCCAGTTGTCTAGACGCGTCCTTGCACGAAGTAGATGTCTTATGTGTTTGTTGAGTGAGTAAAGGAGCAAGTTCAGGGCACATTTTGGGGAGGAAAAGGTCCAGTCTCAGATCACAAGGCAGGTTTAGGCTTCATCTATGAGCTTCCCCTGCCTACATGCGGTGGAAGGAGAGAGAGAGAGAGAGTTAGCAAAATGTTCTACTTTGAGGCTGCTATGAAAGGTCATTCAGGTTGTGGACTCTACAAGAACATCCAAGAGGGTGAGTGGAGGCAGGAATCCAGCCCAGCCTCTGTTCACCAAGCCTTGTGCCCTGGCACAGGGAGAAGGAATGGGTGCATGTTCCTAATTCATATAATGCTGCTGGGTGTGCCCGCAGCAGCCAAGACCTCACCCCAAAGGTAAGTCTCCCAAACACAGCTGGGTGTAGCCAGGGACAAGCAAATCCCAGATTCTTGGACAGGGTGCCAGGACCTGCTAGGTTGAGCCAGAGACTGGACACAAATCCTCATTTCTGTGCCTCTTAAACAGCAGAAACCTGCCTGTGGACCAACCACAAACGCAGACAGCAAGGGGCCCTGGCAGGCAGCCACGTGGATTGGCACCTACTGTGTATGCCGCCCTGTACTCCGGGAAAGGACCTGAAAGAAACAGGCTACACGGTCTGCTTGTCTTTACTGTGCAACAGTGCTTCTTAGCCCTGGGATATTTTGTGCCTTAGAGGACATTAGCCAATGTCTGGAAATCTGTTTGGCTGTTACGATGGAGGGGTGGAGGGAGCAGAGAGGGCTGCTGGTATTTAGTGAGTGGATCCTGGGGACGCTGCTAAACATCCCCTAATGCACAGGACAGCCCCACACAGCCGAGAATATCTAGCCCCGGATATGAATAGTGCTGTATTTGAGAAACCCTAGTGCAATGAACAAACTACAGGCTCAGGCTTCCCTAGTGGTTCAAAGACTCTGCCTGCCAGTGCAGAGGACACAGGTTCAATCCCTGCTCTGGGAAGATCCCATAAGCCTCATGGCAACTAACTGAAGCTGCGCCGCAACTACTGAAACCCGTCCTGCTAGGGTCCCGGCTCCACAACAAGAGAAGAAACCACAGTAAGAAGCCCGTGCACCGCAACTAGCGAGTAGCTCCCGCTGGCCACAACTAGAGAATGCCTGTGTGCAGCAACAAAGACCAAGCAAAGCTTAAATAAATACATCTTTTTGAAGGGAAAAAAAAAAAAAAAAATATAGGTGGTAAGCTCAAATGTACTAGGTTCAAATCCTAGCTCGGCCAGTTGGTAATTCTATAATTCTGGGCAGGTAAGCAGCTTTTTCCTCTTCTGTAAAAGGAAGGGAATAACACCTATCCTGCAAGATGGTTATGAGGATCAAATGAAGGAGAGGGTTACCTAAAATTGCCAAATGAGGGCAGTGATCCTGACCTCTGACTCAACCATGCTATGTCACAGCAACAGTGACAATAACTCTAGTAGCCAGTGTCTGAGCTTCCCAGGTGGTGCTAGTGGTAAAGAACCTGCCTGCCGATATAGGAGACTTAAAGAGACTCGGGTTCGATCCCTGGGTCAGGAATATCCCCAGGAGGAGGGTATGGCAACCCACTTCAGTATTCTTGCCTAGAGAATCCCACAGACAGAGAAGCCTGGTGGGTTATAGCCCATAGACTCACAAAGTGTTGGACATGACTGAAGGGACTTAGCATGCACGCAGCCAGGGTCTGCCACCCCTGACTGGCACTCTGCTGGCTTCCAGGTGAATGACAGGGGTCTCTGCTTCCTCCCAGGAAGCTCACAGCCCAGCAGTCAAGTCAAAGCTCCAGGATTGTGGCTATTTCAGTCTACACGCCTGTGAACAGAGACTGGAATGTTCAAAAATAAGAGGGCTGATGGGTGGAAAGGATTTTTTTTTCCTCTTTCTTCCAAAAAAAGATATCTTTAGTGTTATTTTTATGTTGTTTTCCCATCAAAAGGAGACGGGGGAGGGCAAGTGAATTCAACCGGCTTTCAAAAAGTAAAACATGTAAAGGACTGAATCTGAACCCAAGTGTCCTTTATTGTAGGTCTTAATAGTGGTCTGGGCTTATCTAATTTCTGTACATCAAATCAATTTCTAGTGGGTGTTGATACGTGTTGATATTTGACAAAGGCAGATACTGGGACACTTGTAAAGTGAAGATCAGTCCCCTTTATTTGCCTGCTCTGAGCATCTGCACTTTCGTAGTGAGCAAATTGGGACCCGCCCACAGAAGTTGAGTGCCCTCTAAGTGCAGGTGTGTGTGGTGGGTGGGGGCAATCAGAGAAGACTTCCTGGAGAAGGTAAGACTGGGGCCACATTTGTGAAAGCAGCCCTCAGCGGGGAAGAGAGAAGACTAGCTGAGAGCCAGAATGATACATGTGAAAGCTCAAGGACAAAAGCCCCCAAAAGAGGGGGAGGCCTTGGAAAGATACTCAGAGCCCCTCACCCGCCACAATCAACCCCCCAGGGGGCAGCTTGGCCTCCAGAGCACGCTGGGTGGAAAAGCCACTGGGCCAGGTAGAAATGAGTCACAAAGGCTTCATCACTGCAGCGTGCTTCAGCACCTCCCTGGCCTGCTGCTGCGGAGCTGGGAGCCCGCCCTCTCACACTCACAAGCAGCCTTGCCCACCCCCGCCAGGAGGCCCGGCCGGCGGATTCCCCACCCACACCCACCCCCTAGGATGCCCTGGGAATTCCTCCAGCCCCCAGGTCCCACACATACTCCAACCTGGGGTATCCCGAAGGATGAACTTTCCCCTCTGAGCCTCAGCTTTCCTGTGTTGAGAATGAGGTCAGTGACATCCACCTTCGAGGGTTCCTCACTGAGACCATGGGGAAAGTGCTAGACAGCCTGCCTCACACCCACTCCTGGTTTATGTTTTTTATCTGTTTATTTGCTTTTGGCCAGGCTGGGCCTCTGGTGCTGAGGAGGGGCCATTTGCTGCAGTGTGCGGGATGCTCACCGCGGGGGCTTCTCTTGCTGCGGATCTCGGGCTCTCGGGCGTGTGGGCTTCCGAAGCCGTGGCTCCCGGGCTCTAGAGCACAGGCTCAGTAGTTGTGGCGCATGGGCTCCGTTGCTCCACAGCACGTGGGATCTTCCCAGACCAGGGATCGAACCTGTGTCTCCTGCACTGGCAGGTGGTTCTTTGCCACTGAGCCACCAGGGAAGCCCCACCCACTCCTTCTTAAGGAAGGGTGCGTCTGGCCCTCACCCCCACACCCCACCCCTTCCGCTGCCCCCTCCCTGGGCCTCTGCCCTGAAGGAACCAAACCCCATCGCCGACCCAACAAGCTCTTTTGAGAGATTCAACCTGAAACACAAACAGGGAGGGACCCGAGACTTAGAGCTTGTACTAGAGCAAGATTGTGATCGGATAGGCACGCAGGAGTAGACGGAATATCTCTCCCCTCCTGGCTGAAAACCCACCACTCTCCATACGCTTTCACACAGTTGAATTCCCTCTGGCTGGGCACCAACTAAGTGTTGTGTCCTGTGCTGGGCATTTACGTGCCCACAAGGAAAACTTAGAGAAGGTAAGTAACTAGCCAAGGTCTCTGTGGCTAGCAGAATTGGACTATATGATGCTTGAGAAAAAAGGTGATATTCCTTCTGTGGGACCACCTTCCCAACTACCTCCTTACCTACCCTGCAACACACACCCACATCATCTCAGTCTCCCACTTAGGGCAGCGCTAGAGATTGACCAATCCACACCCACCCCCACCTCCTTCTCCCACGACTTCCTCTAGTAGATAGGTGGGAAAAGCAAATAATTCACTTCCCCATCTCCTTTGCTGTTAAAGGGGTCACCATATGGCACAATTGCTGCCAACCGGTGAAATCTAAGCAGAAGTTTGCTGGAAAGCGGGGAGGCAACTGGGAAAGTTTATGACTTTCCCAATAAAAAGTAAACAGCCCCAGCTGGTGTGATCTCTTGCTCCTTCCTCCTGCCTGGCCGATGGGCACGATGCCCATCTCGCAACCAGAAGGTCGAAAGTCAACACACCAAGATGGTAGGTCGAGAAGACCAAGAAAGCCTGGACCTGGATGACGTTGTTGAGTGTCTGCACCAGCTCTTGCCTGCCCATTCAGAAGTCTTGTTTTGTGAGGAAAATAATCACTTCTTATTGAAGCCACGAGTTTTGAGTTTTCTGTAACATGTTGCCCAATGCACTCTTACTACACTATTCAAGTCATAATCCTACACTCCAGACAAAACACATACATACCCCTAAGCACCACCTTAGCAGCATCCCTTAATACTACGGACCCATATAATCACTCTCCTTCCTTCTTACACTACACCAAACAGCCCACCCACTCCAACCCCTGCAGCCTGTACTCTGCACACTGTTAAACCACATGCCTTTCCCTTCAGGGGGCTGACGAGCTCATTCCATCTTCTGCTCCCTGATCCACCTCCCCACCTTTCACCCTGCACTCATCACCTCTTCCTTCACCATCCCCTCTCCCCCTCAAGCTTTGCAAACTGCCTCCCCCATCATGCAGTTGCTCTGGAAAGAAAACTGATTTCTCCTGAAGACCATTGGAGGTTCTAGTGCTGTTTGTACTTCCTGAGTTTAGACAGGTTTCTTTATCTATCTAGAATCACGCACTCCTTCCACAGTGCAGAGAAATTCTCCTCTGTGGGGAGGAAAAAAAAACCTTTTGCCTTCTCTTTAAGAACTTTATTTCAAAACACCAGACCATGTCGATCATTTGACAAACATGGTGTTGGGCAATGCCTCCAGGGGCCCACAGAGAGTCTCAGGAACATCCCTCCATCAGAATGAGCAACTCGAGTTGCAAAGGGCTTCAAAGCAGCTAAGTGGCTTAGTCACTTTGATGGAGAATGGAGGAATGGGAGAAAGAGGAGGAAGAGTCCAGACACTCAGAGAAAGCACCCTGCTTTCTAAGGCCACCGCCCTGATGACAGCAGAATGTACTGCTGCCCTTGGGGTGCACTGGCAGGAGGTGGGTACCAGCCCCACCTGACACCAAGTATTTCATCAGTAAATATCCCATCCTTTGGGATTTCGATCTAAATTTCTACCCACCTACATCACAGTTTTGTCACTCTACCCACAGCTCTGCCTGCTAAGAGAGAAGGGGCCTGCAGGCACAAACCCAGACCAGAAAGCCCCAAAGAGTGGGCTGGAGACCAGGACAGCACCAGGGCAGATTCCCAGTGCCATGGCTCCTGAGTTGCATGATCTTTGTCAAGTCACCAACTTCTCTGTCTCAGCTGCCGTTGTTTGTAAAATCTGGATAATAATAGTAGCTACCTCCTAAGACTATTTTGAAAATGCAAAGAGATTATACAAAACACTGAGAAGAGCCCCCGGGGCATGTGAGCATTTAGGTACAGCAACAGGGGCAGACACTGAGTGGCAGAAAGGTTTCACCTCCCTGGGAGACACCTGCTTCACCCTCCTGAAAAAGAGAGAGCTGATTTTGTTTCAGGTGTTTGGGGAAGGGGAAATTACAAATACCTCACTGGATATTTGCAAAGTAGGATGAGACTAGGAAGGGATTTGGGGGGATGACCAGTGGTAGGGAGGTGTTTTGCCTTAGAAATGGTAAGACTTGGGAGCGAGCAGGGGATGGGGGTGGGGGACTGGGGAGAAGAAAGGGGTCCTCCCTGTGAGCCCCCAAAGATCTTCAGGAGCATCTCCTAGCTTCAAGAGCTTGGAGACTTGGGGTGTACAGAGCAAAGAGATGGTCTAAAACTCATACTGGGGAAGATGAGAGCCAGGATGGAAGTAACTCTGTCTGGAAGTAACAGAAGTTGGGGGAGCACTTTGTATTTCCACAGGCAGAGGGAACGGAGGATTTGTAAACTAGAAGACCAAAAAGGCAAGAAATGCACGGTTGACCCTAAGGAAAGAAAACAGCATTTGTATATTGAAGAAATGGAGGCACAGTCCAAAGGGGCTGGGGAGATGGATTCAGACATGTCTGGCCGGGGCCACAAGGACCTCTTGAAGATGGTTGTCCGACATTGCTTAACCACAACCTGTGGCTGGAAATACTTCTTACACAGTCACCCAGCATCCATGTGCAGAGAGTGACCTGTGCACATGCATGCAAACACACACACACACATATAGAAAGAAAAAATATGGAAGTGACGGGTTGGGATTTGGGGTGCTTATAGTGATTTTATCTGGATCTTATGGGGCATGATGGCCCTGGTGACATGCACATTTTGTTCACAAGAATACCAAGAATGCACTCAGAGTCGCCCGACCCCCCCTCTTCCTCAGCCTCCATCATGGGGGCTGCGTCTCTGTGTTTGGTTTTGTAACTATGTGTCTTGCATCGGTTATCTAGGGGTCTGGGGGAACTCTGCCTATGAGACTGTCTTTTGTGCCTGTGTATCTGTATGTCCCTATGTCTGTCTGTTGCTGTGTACCTCTGCAGACCACAGAGAAAGAAACATACCAACCTGTGTGCAGGTTTCCAGAGTCCTTTCTTCATGTTTCCTGGATCCTCTGTGTTTTCAGTCTATGAGAAGCCTGGACAGAATCTTCACTCTGGAATCAGAAAACCTCGGAGCTGGAAAAGCCCTTGGGAATAATTGGGTTCAAACACCTCCTTTAGAAACGGGGGAAACAGGATGCATAGTACAGGAAAACAGATGCTGTGAGGAAGGAGAAAGAGTCAGAGAGTCAAAGGTTCTAGAACTGTGCCATCCAACACAACAGCGCTGGTCATCAGTGCCTCCTGAACATTAGAAATGTGACAAGTCCAAACTGAGATGTGTTGTAAGTGTAAAGTACATTGCAGATTTCAAAGACATGAAAAAAAATAATACGAAAAAAGAACATAAAATCGTTCAATAATGCTTATACTGATTGCATATTTAAGTGATTATGGATATAGCAGGCTAAAAATATAGTACTAAAATTAATTTTACCTGTTTATTTTTACATTTTTTAATGTAACTGGCAGAATTAAACTATGTATGCAGGTCCCATTTCTGACTTGCTTTATATTTTCATAGGACACATATGTGACTTGGAATCTTGTACGAGACATTTAACTTCTCTAAGCCTCAACTTTCCCAACTGTAAAATGGGTATAATGATGCCTATCTCTTGGGATTGTTGTGAGGATTATTTGAGAGAATGTATGAAAATACTTTTAAATCATAAGAGCTATTCAGATGAAGGTGTGGAAGGTACTCAGATTTTAGCAAAGAGAACAAAGGTAGAAATGATGAAGGATTTAATAATTTGACCTTCCCAAACAACCATAAAGCCAGCCCTGAGGGTAGGCAGGATTGTGACCACTAATCACCATGGTTTGGGTGCTGGAGAGTGACCCACTCCGCCCCAACCCTGTCCCAACCCTGTAGATTTATTACCCAAACCAATCCTTTCAAAAGCCCAGGCAGCCTCGTTCTTGCTCAGCAACTGGCTTATGAGCCCGACCACATCATCCTCACCAACCACAAGTCTCAGCCACCCCTCCAGCCTCCTCTGGTCCAGCAGCTGTATCCTTTCAAGGTAGCAAGAAGCTTTCTTCCCCAGAGCATCCATCCTTAAAAGGACCACTCCCTATTTGAGTGAGATTTCCCAACTGTGCTTTTTCTCTGCTCTTTTGCCAGAGACCCAGGGCCCTGAGAACTCCAAAAACAGAGAGATGGCCCCAAATTTGGCCTTGCAGGGAAGGATCAGCCTCTTCCTGAGACCATCACCCAGGGCCATCCCTGTTGCAATGGTGGTCTCGTAACAATCGCTTACAAACCTGGTTAGGCAAGTTGCTTTTGCGTGATGGGGCTATCTTGAGTAAATAGCATCCTATGTCCCCTGCCGGTCACTTGCTCAAGACATTGCTGGACATTGCATTAGAGTCACTGACACACTGAGTTTTGAAAATGAAAACAGGCCCTCTGGCTTCTGATCAGATAGCATTTAACTCATTCATGATTGCGCCAGGATTTCCCAAGGCTCCGGGGCCACAGAATGGATATTGCCACAATGCGAACAGAGGTTGATGGGGACAGTTGGAGCCTTAGGCCATCTACAAGAGGAGGCTTCCAAAGACGAGCAGGCCACCAGGGGTCTGCATCACCTTGACCCCAATAACCCCCACATGGGGGCTGTTTAGCAAGCTGGCTAAACCTGGAGGCCAGGTTCAACCCCCAGGGGTTTGGGGGAATAAGCTTTTGCCCCTTATTTTGGGAATTTGTCCTGATGATAGTTAGAGTTCCTGAGTTGAAAGAGATGGACAAGATGTATCTTATCCATCTATTGCTATGTAACAAATCAGGCCAAAACATCATGGCTTAACTTCATGACTGTGACTTCTCATAGTTCTGCTGGTCGGCTAGACAGTTCCTCTGCTGGTTTTGTCTGGGTCCATTGGAAGGTCAGTTGGCATGGAAGGTCCAACGTGGCCTCACTCATGAGTCTGGCTGTTGCTGGGAGCACCCCAGTCCTTCTCCATTGTGGCCTCTCATCTTTCAGTTGGTGAACTTCTGGCTGCCATATGTGGGGTCTCGGGAGAGCATCCCAAGGGGCAAAGGTGAAAGCCGCAGAGCATCTGGATACCTCCATTCCAGAACTCACACAACCTCACTTTCACCATGTGCTGCCAGTCCAAGCAACTCCCCAGAATCAGCTCAGGTTCTAGGAATCAAGAAATAGATTCTTCCTCTTTACAGCAGTTGCTGAAAAACATGTTTTTCAAATCTAGCACAAGGTGAGAAAATATAAACGGCTCCATGGAAAAACTTCCTTACTATTGGAAAATAATTTGGCCAAGGTGTACTTTCTTGAATCAAAACTCCAGACACCTAGAGTGAAGAGAATTTCACTCTGACCTGTGAGTGTGTGCACAAAGGTAAGTCGCCGGGCTCCCACAAAGTCACACTGAGAGCAGACTTTTTCAGCCCTGGCTGAATATAAAAGTCCCTTGAGAGGCAAATCCCAAACTCCTGGACCTCCACCCCCACCCCAAGACTTACTGAATAGGAACTGTGATTGGGGGTGGGGCAGCAGAGGATTAGGCCCAGGGAGCTGCATTCTCAAAAATTCTCCCAGTAATTCTGATCCACAGTCATGGTTAAGAACCACTGAATTAGCTAACAAGTTTAAGGGCAAAAAGATCAAGGCAGGAACTTGAGAAATATGGGCAATGAGCCCATTGTCTGTAGAGAAGCTTCCCTTTAATCCAACCTAACAGGTCACCGGGCTTCCCCAGTGGCTCAACAGTAAAGAATCCACCTGCAATGCAGGAGACGCAGCTTCACTCCCTGGGTCAGGAATATCCCCTGGAGGAGGAAATGGCAACCCATTCCAATATTCTTGCCAGGAAAATCCCACTGACAGAGGAGCCTGGAGGGCTACAATCCATGGGGTCACAAAGAGTTGGACACGACTGAAGTGACTGAGAAGGCACGTAGGCAACAGGTCACTGGTGGGGCTACTGGATTCTAACACTGGAGTCTAGAGTAAACAAGACTAAGTCCCTGCCCCCAAATTAGAGCCCCCAGGCTCTGCCCCAAGCCCTATTCTGTAGCCCTTTCATGCATTAATTCATTCAACCTCTACAACGCCATGAGGTGGGTACCCTCATGCGCCCCGGTTTACAAATAGAGAAACTGAGGATCAGAGTAATCATGTGGTTTGAACCCAGTCATACAGCCAGTAAAGAGGAAGAGTTGGAATTCACCAGGCCACCTAGCTTCAGAGTCCATACCCTTAGCCTTTAGGCCACCTGCCTCACTCACAGCTAACCACCGAAGCTAGGAGGCCATGAGCACTCCAGGCAAAGAAAGGAAGGGGCCAGGAGGTAGGGGTCTCTGCTTTCTCTGGTTCTCCAGCCCTTTACTTTTTAATGTTTATTTATTTCAGTTTTTTGGCTGCGTCAGGTCTCAGTTTCAGCACGCAGGATCTTCTCTGTGACGCTCAGGATCTTTTGTTTCAGCACCCAGGGCTTCTCTCTAGTCGTGGGGCTTGGGCTTCGTTGCCCTGTGGCATACGGGATCTTAGTTCCCCTGCACTGGAAGGCAGACTTTCAACCATGGGACCATCATGAAAGTCCCTGCTGGCCCTTTTTTAACCAGTGGCTCTCAGCTCAGCTCAGGTTGTACATTAGAACCACCTGGGGAACTCATACAATAGGGATGTCTTGCCCCCAGAGATCATATTCACTTGCTCTCCGAGGGACCCAGTCATGGAAGTTTTTTAAAAACTCCCAGAGGAAACTCTTGGACTCAGCCGAAACTAAGAACAGTGGGTCCTCAGCTGGGCAAGAATCCCCCATCTCAGCCGTGAGGATGGTGGCCCCTGTGTTGGGGACACCTGTGACCACCATATCTCACCAACTTCTGAGAAGTCAGACAAGCTCAAGCCAAGAGGGGCCCTCCCGATAGACTAGACACTGGCTGGCCTATCCCGGCTAGTCCCTGCCTGGGCTGAGCCCTGGCAACCCATGGGTGGCTTGGAAATGGTCCTGACACTCCACCCAGATATTCTGATTGGGGTGGTCTGGGACAGGGTGGGTCACCTTTATACCCATCCCCTAAATTGATTCTAATGTGTAGCTGGTTTGGAACTACTGATCCAGCCCTAGATACTCAGTTAACCGATGAAGAAAACCAGGCTCAGAGAGAAGTGACTTGCCCGAGGTCACACAGCACGCTTGCTCCAGAGGTCAGCCTAGAGTCCGAACGCCTGGCCAGCACTCTTTCTATGCTGTAATGCATAGAGTTTGCGAAAGCATTTCACATAAGTTACCTAGTCAGTCTATACACTGCCACACCGTGTTGCTTCCTGTCCCCATCCTCTCATTTCACAGAAGGTGAAACCAGAGCCCAGAGGAGGAAAGTGACCTGCGCAAAGCTGCACAGCGACGGAAACCAGCTAGGAACTCAGGTGTCCTGACTGCAGGTCGGGGACTTGGCCACACCTCTATGTGCCCACAGCTCGTCATCTGACAGCTAAGCTCCTCCAGCCCATAGGACAATCCTGAGCCTCCACACCATGAGCCGAGTTTGGACACACACACACACCCACCTCCAGGATAGGCTGTGCAGGAATCTCCTGGTGGAAGCGGCCAGACACACTGGCAGTTTCACTCAGTGATGATCCCTTACCCACTGTCCGAGGACACAACAAGCTTTCCTGTTTACAACACACATTTGCATCTATTGTCTCTAGGTGCATTCAGGACAGTCCCTATTCTACCAAACTGCAGACTGCAGCTCAGGGATCGTTCAAGACTTTGCCCCGGAACCAAAGCCAGACCCGGATCCAGAACCAGTTCTGCGGGATCCGAGTTCCATGCTCCATCCACCTGCAGCCAGTCTCCAGAGTCTGGGCGTGGGACCTCCTGCACTGTGCTTTGTGGAAGTGTTTTCTGCCTGCCTGGACAGAGGGCCAGAGGTCAGGATGGAGGTGGGGTGGGGGAGGAATGGCACAGGATAGGGGCCCTGGTATTTCTGCTTTCAGGTTGCTGCTGCTAAGTCGCTTCAGTCGTGTCCGACTCTGTGAGACGCCATAAGCAGCAGCCCACCAGGCTCCCCCGTCCCTGGGATTCTCCAGGCAAGAACACTGGAGTGGGTTGCCACTTCCTTCTCCAATGCGTGAAAGTGAAGTCTCTCAGTCCGACTCTTAGCGACCCCATGGACTGCAGCCTACCAGGCTCCTCTGTCCATGGATTTTCCAGGCAAGAGTACTGGAGTGGGGTGCCATTGCCTTCTCCGGGTTTCAGGTTACCTGTTGTCAAAAACAGGTGTTCCCCAAAGTGGTAGATGCAGAAAACAGACCTCACTTCCCACTTTAGATGAAACCCAAAACAGGTGATTTCTACCTTTCTTCTCATTTGATCGTTTGAGGATGAGGAATATTAAAACCTGCTTTCTCCCTGTCCACATCTCCTGACAATGACTGGACATAGGGGGCCAGGCCTTCAGGAAGGCCCAGGATGATGGTCATTTATTTTGTTTATATGCACTGATGTGACCCTACCCTAAATGTTCTGAAATTAACTCATTTCATTATTCAAAATAGCTCAAGAAAAGGCCAATGCTACGATCCCCACTTTAGAGATTAGGAAATAAGATACTGAGAGGTTCTCTGAGTTGCCCAAGAGCACACAGCTAGGAAGAAGAGGAGCCAGGGTTTGACCCCAAGCAGCCTGGGTGGCGCTAGTAGAAAAGAGCCCTCCTGCCGATGCAGGATTCCTGAGTGGGGAAGATGCCCTGGAGGAGGGCACGGCAACCCACTCCAGTGTTCTTGCCTAGAGAATTCCCATGGACAGAGGAACCTGGCGGGTTACAGCCCATGGAGTTGCAAAGAGTAGGACACAACGGAAGCAACTTAGCATACAAGCACAGCCTAGCTGCATATCCTTCTTAACAGACTATGGCTTACTGTGCAACACTGTTCCGGGTTTCTGGGTTAAGACAGTCCCTCTAGGAAGGTTCTAAGAACAGGGCAGAGCAAGACCTCACACTCATCTGATGGATGAAGACAGAGTGTGGACTCCACATTTCCGGAGAAGGGGTCAGAGAACACACACCTGGATGTGTGGTGCCCATTGCAGGCCCTGGCCACACCCTCCACCCTCCTTCTCACATGCGCTGCTGTGATTAGAATCTGCAGCTCCGGTGGTTGCTGTAATAATTCCCATTGAACAGGAAGGAACACTGAGCTGGGAGAGGATATAAGTGACTTACTCAAAGCCACAAGGGCTTCCCTGGTGGCTCAGTGATAAAGAATCCTCCTGCCAATGCAGGAGCTTCAGGAGACGCGGGTTTGATCCCTGGATCAGGAAGATCCACTGGAGAAGGAAATGGCAACCTACTCCAGTATTCTTGCCAGGGAAAGTATATGGACAGAGGAGCCTCGTGGGCTACAGTCCACGGGGTCACAAAGAATCAGACATGACTTAGCAACTAAACAACAAAGCCACAAAGCTAATAAATGGCAGACCTCAGAATCTCACCCCCAGGTTCTGCCCCTCACTTCATTTGGCTCTTTCCAAGACCTCTCAGAAGGATTCAGCAGAAACTGTGATCGCCATTATGAAAAGGCTCAGGTGCAAAATTCTATGATCGGTATGTAATTCCAGGCCTCTTAGCTTCTGAAAGTGTCCTCTTCTGCCTCCCGCTTCCACCATTGGTCTGTGTGTATTGTTGCCATTTTAGTAACCTGTGTCTGGGATATAGAAACACATGTTAACCTGGTTGGTGTAGGGCTCAGCAAATGGCCCCATGGACCCTTGATCTTAAAGAGAACAGGTCCAGTCTTGCCTGGCAGCTTGGTTATGGACTGAGAGCCCCTCCTGGCTCTGTTCGAATGTCCAGAGGGCCAGTTCCACCCTCGTAGGTGGGTGGTAGGACCAGTTACCAAGGGAGGAGGCAGGATTCATTGGAACAGAGGGCCGTGTCCCAAAGGGGCCAGAGGCCAGCAATGCCAAGCATGATGTTTGGAGTAATCACAGCAGCTAACATGAATTGAATATTGCGTACCAGGTGTCCCTGTAAGTGCTAAGCCTGGCATCACCTGGACTGTACACTCTACAGACTCAGATGCTGGCTGCCCTCAGAAGCAGTGGGACCCGAGCATCACCTGTCACTGCAGCCGGGAGGGCACATGGCTGTGGCTGGAGGGTCTGCCGGGGTCCACCCCTAGCCCCGAGATCCTGGGCCCTGCCCCCCAAGCACCCTTTCCCAATTTCCATTTTGCAATCAGCATGATCGCAAACATCCCAGTAACCATCTGCAGCCTGAGGAGAACACATCCTCCTGACCCTTTTCTATATCCCCCAGGGATATGCGGGAGGAGAGGCCTCAGCTATCAGTCAGGAGGCCAGAAGATACCACTGGGTCCTGGCCAGATGCTTGAGCACTAGCCACACTGTCAAAGCGTCTTGACCAGCCCCAAACTCAGTGAAGAAAGGGAATCAATAGAGAAGAAACTGAGCAGCAGTCTTAGCAATGTCCCTTTTGAGGTGCCTCCGAGGTGTCTTAAGTGAAACAGTAACCAAACAACAAATAATTAGATTAAGAAATGGGCAGAGGACTTGCACAGACACCTACCCAAAGAAATCATCCAAACTTCCCACAGGGATGTGAAAAGCTGCTCAGTGTTACCAACCAGGGAAATGCAAATGAAACCACAATGAAATACCATCTCACAACTGTCAGAATGGTTGTTATGAAAAAGACAAGAGATGACGGATGCTGGTGAGCAGAAAAGGGGGCCCTCGTGCACTGCTGGTAGAAATGTACATTGGTGTAGCCAGTATAAAAAACAGCATGGTGCTTCCTCAAGAAATTAAAAACAGAATTGCCATATGATTTAGCAATTTTTCTGCTGAGTATACATCCAAAGGAAATGAAATCATTAACTTGAGAAGAGTTATCTGCACCCCATTTTCATAAAATTAAATTTTTTCAGCATAAAATTATGCTGCAGCATTATTTACAGCAAGCAATAGAAACAGCCTAAGTGTCCCTCAGTGGACTTCCCGGGTGGCTCAAATGGTAAGGAATCTGCCTGCAATGGGGGAGACCTGGGTTCAGTCTGTGGGTTGGGAAGATCCCCTAGAAAAGGGAGGGCATGGCAACCCAACCCACTATTCCTGCCTGGAGAATCCCATGGACAGAGAAGCCTGGCAGACTATATAGTCCTTGGGGTCGCAGAGTCAGACACGACTCAAGCAACTGAGCACAAATAGATAGAAGTTGCTATTAAATCAATATAGCATCTTATAATCAGTGAGAATGGGAAATAGAGCCTACGCTTTTATCCCCTTCAGAGCCAGAAATAGTCAAGCCAAGCTCAATAGCGAAACCAGGCTCATCCTTCTATGGAATCAAATACCCTGCAAGGACTTGTCCTCAGCAGCGTTTCTTTTTTCTTTTCCCTACTTCCAGGGGGGCGGCCTTTCCCTCCAGACCTGGGAGGTGTACCTTTTGATCATTATCGAGCCATCTGTCAGCACCACTCGACCTGGCTCTGGAGTTTCTCCTTCCCAGCCGGCCCATCTCTCTGTGAGTGGCCACACCAGGATCAGCCTGGAGATGCAGACTGTCACAGGGAAAGCAGCTATGAGGATCAGCCACCCCAGGAACTGGCTCGGACACCCCAGTTTTCCCAAAGAGAGCATCGACGAGCACGCCAAGGGCTGGGTCCCACAAAGCCTGCCTTCCCCGCAGGAACTCCCAAAGCCGCAGTGTATCTCCCATCTCCCAGTGAAGCAATCTACATAATGAGCCACATTAATATCTGAGGCTACCTGAGGCCACTTGTCTCAACCTGGAGCCCAGGTGCCTGTCGCAATGAGCACATAAATGATTATTCAGCTCCCTTCCAACCAGCTGAGCAAAGATTAATGGGGTCTCACTCTGGGGTGGCTGCCTAGCACCCTACTCCCCTGGGGTGGACTCTGTCCCCAGAACAGGTTTTTCAGGAACACTGACCCCTATGCACCACAAGGGCACTCTTCTGACATGGCAGCTGAAATGCCAAAACAGCCCCAGGGAGTCTGGACCTTGCTCTGGCTCTGGATATTCTTTGAAAGGCTGTTTCGTTAAGCAACCTCCTTTGAGCCTTTTTGTATGGGCAAGACACCCTCCAGGCTGCTGCAATGCTCTAAGGAAGACCCTCTGACCTGCACTCCAATGTCCTACCATTTCATAAAAGAAAACACATCTAACTGAAAAGATGAATGTGGTGGGGAGTAGGGCTAGCCTCTACAATGACTGAGCACAGAGGGAAATACCACCCCTAACGGTATCACTCCCCTCATTTGAAAGGCTTCCCTAGAGGCTCAGTGGTAAAGAATCCACCTGCCAATGCAGGAGACTCAGGTTCGGTCCCTGGTCTGGGAAGATCCCACATGCCGCAGAGCAGTTAAGCCCAGGAGCCACAACCACTGAAGCCCTCCTGTGCCCTGGAGCCTGTGCTCTGCAACAGGAGAAGCCGCCGCAGTGAGAAGCCCGCTCACTGCAGCTAGAGAATAGACCCTGTTTGCGGCAACTAGAGAAAACCCCACTCAGCAAAAAAGACCCAGCACAGCCAAAACCAAAATAAATAATTTTTTTTTTTTTTAAAGAACCAGGACAGGAATTCTCTAATAATTCTCCACATGGCCTAAGGAGATTTACTCTCCCTCTCTGAACCTTTAATCCTGGGCAAATCCAGGACTAGCTAAGTCCTAGCTTCATCATTCCACCAGTGTCAGTGCAGGCGGGTCTGCCTCCATTGCCTAGATGTTACTCAGGTTTAGTGGGTAACAAGAATGATGTGGATAAAGGTGCCACAGCTGGCTGGCTCTGCACTGAGGAGGGAAGATGGGAGGGCATACAACTGTCACCAGCAATGAGGGACCTTCAAGGGAAGACAGGGTTTGGAAGGGAGGCAGTAGGGGAAGCAGGGTACATTTTACAGACAACAGAATAGGCTCAGAGGTGGAGAAACAGGCAAGGTAAACTGAGGTTATGGTGAGAACATGGAAGGGACTCTCAGACCGGTGGCTCTGCCAAACTCCCAGAGCCTTCCTTTCCAGAATTTTCCATCCCCTAAGAGATGAAGCTGCATTGCTCAACTACCGTGCTCAGTTTCTCATGGGTGTTCCAAGTCCGTTCCCAGAGATGCTATCAGCGTGGGTTGTGGATTACCATATGAATTGACTTTGAGTCTGGAAGGGTTAGCTGGATACCTACTCATTGGTACCCAGCAGCACACATCTCCCCTCGACCTTCTCTTTTGAAGCCCATCCAAATGCTACCTCCATCATGGCTGCACCCTGCATAGAGAATAACTCTGTGTACAAGTCCAGGCTCAACCTTTTAGGAGCTATGTGCCCTTATGCAAGCTATAAACCTCAGTTTCCCAACCTGTAAAATAAGAAGCAATCCTAACACCTATCACAAAGGTTCTCTGGGAGACTTAAATAAGTCTAACACGCGTATAGTCTCTAGAACAGCACTTGCACTTAACATACAATAAATACTGCATCAGTGTTAGGGATGGCCAGTGCCCATGTGTAGTTCTTCTTTATTCCCTCCTCTGGGAATTTCCTGTATCAGCACAATGTCTTTGCCAGGAGGTGCCCAGGAGAGAAGTGCTGAGTAATTGACGTGACTTGGACTGGAAAACCTGAGACAGCATTGCACAGAGGCTCCTGCATGGACTTCAAGTCCCACAGCCTGTGTTTGAATTCCAGCCCTGCTACTTACAAAGAGTGACTCCAGCAAGTTACTTAACCTCAGGAGAGAAAGCTTCCTGGAGGAGGTGATGTCTGCATCTCACAACATATGGAGGAGTCAGCAAAGGGGAGGAGATGTGAGAAGAATGGACAGTCAAGGCAAGATCAGAGGAACAAAGAGAGCCCGTGAAATATATAAAAGGGATATGCTGACAGGTGAGGCTAGAAAACAGAGCTCAGGTGACTGAAGTCTTGATGGCCAATCTGGTAAGAATAGGGGATTTTATCCGGAAAGCAATGAGGACTTGTTGAAGGGTTATAAACAAGAGAACCACATGATCAGATTTACAATTTTGGAAGCTCTACTCATCTGCCCTCATAAACGTCCCAAATTTCCTTGAGCTCCTGTCTCCAAGAGGGAGTCTGCAGAAGGTTAAGGGCACCTCACAGCCACGCAAGGCCCATTTCCTTTATATCACCACAGTTTGAGCCCATTCCTTTAACTCCATGCTATGATTTAGCAAAGCTAATTTATCTCTCTGAACCACAATTTCTTCATCTACAATGTAAAGTAACAGCAGTTCTGTGGTTGGACTCTTGTAAGCGTGAACCTGGGATTCCATCTATAAATGTCTAGTCTAGCACCTGGCCCATTAGACAAGCACAGTAAAGGAGATTCCCTTCCCTCTCCTTTTTCTGAGATGCATTCTTCTTGTTCCAGGCTGAAAATAAACAATTTCTAAACATGTTCTTTGATTGATTGATTAGATATTTGGTATTTTCCACAACAAAAGTCCATCTAGTCAAAGCTATGGTTTTTCCAGTAGTCATGCATGGATGTGAGAGTTGGACTATAAAGAAAGCTGAGCACCGAAGGACTGACGCTTTTGAACTGTGGTGTTGGAGAAGAGTCTTGAGGGTCCCTTGGACTGCAACGAGATCTAACCAGTCCATCCTAAAGGAAATCAGCCCTGAATATTCATTGGAAGAACTGATGCTGAAGCTGAAATTCCAATACTTTGGCCACCTGATGTAAAGAACTGACTCATTGGAAAAGACACTGATGCTGGGAAAGACTGAAGGTGGGAGAAGAAGGGGACTACAGAGGATAAGATGGTTGGATGGCATCACTGTCTCAATGGACATGAGTCTGAGTAAACTCCGGGAGTTGGTGATGGACAGGGAGGCCTGGTGTGCTGCAGTCCATGCGGTCACAAAGGGTCGGACACAGCTGAGTGACTGAACTGAACTGAACTGATTTTCCACGATCGTAGTCTTGACTATCCATGAGCAACTCTGGGGCTCCCCAGGTGGCACTAGTGATAAAGAACCTGCTTCCCAATGCAGGAGACATAAGAGACATCTGTTCAAACCCTGGGACAGGAAAATCCCTTGGAGGAGGGCATGGCAACCCACTCCAGTATTCTTGCCTGGAGAATCCTGTGGACAGAAGAGCCTGGCAGGCGACAGTCCATAGGGTTCCAAAGAGTTGGACACGACTGAAGCAACTTAGCATGCACACATGCATGAGCAGCTCTGAAGGCCTCTAACATGGTAGTGACTCTGAATTGAGCTGAGGTCTCAAATTAGAATTACAGAAGCATAAAGATGGCAAGAAGGGCAAGTCATTTAGCAAATGGATCTGACCGTATTAGTCGGGTAAAGACTGGGCTGCTCTAACAAAGAGGTCCAAAAATGCAGTGGCTTAAACAATATGGAGAATTTTCTTTCCTGAAACAGGCCTGAGGTGAGCTGTCCAGGTCATCAAGGAGGCTCTGCTCCATACAGTCATTCAGGGGCTCAGACTCCCATGTCCTATTGCTTCACCGTCCCCTAGACTAGAATACTGTTGCTGTCTGCCTGGGCCAAACTGAGTCACCATCACAGCTAGGTTCCAGTTGTCAGAGTAAAGAAGGGCTTTGCCCAGCGACCCAAGCCTCAGACCTGCAAGTGGCACACTCACTTCTACTGGCAAGCTCTCAGGCTCTGGTGCGCGTGTGCTCAGTACTCAGGCAGGGCAGACTCTCTGCAACCCCATGGACTGTAAACCGCCAGGCTTCTCTGTCATGGAGCTTTCCAGGTCAGAATACTGGAGTAGATCACCATTTCCTTCTCCAGAGGATCTTTCCGACCCAGGGATAGAACCTGTATCTCCAGTTTTGGCGGGTCTTTACCATGTGCCACCCGGGAAGACCACACTTAGGCCCTTGGCCACATCTAACTGCCGAGAAGGTTGGGAAATGCAATTTAGCTGATCAGCTACAGGCCCAGCTACAATCCTAACAATGGGACAAATGGAAGAATGGATTCTGGAAGCCAACCCATCAATCTGCCTCCCTGGCTGACCATCAAGCATCTGCAGGATGTGAGACTTTGTTGTAAGTTACCATAGGTGCTTCACAGATGCATACTGTTCACCCAACATGGCGGTTTACAATCTGGGGGAGCTGATAAGCCATTAGACAGGATACTCTCTCCAGCTCAGTTACAGACCTTCCATTCCTTGTTTTTATAACCCAGGCCAAATTCGCAATTATTTTATATTCTTGGCCCCTGTAGGCATTTGAGTCTGGGCCCTTGTTCTTTAATATCAATTGTAATGCTTATTACTGAGGCTGAGATAATACTATTGATATGTTATGACAGAGATTCATACCACCCATCATGGCACTGATAGAGCTGTGTTATGGGCCATATCCTTTCATCCCATTCGGCTTGCTGCTCACCAAAACCAGTGCTCTTCTCTTCACCCTGGACACACAGCTAGACTACGTTTCCCAGCCTCCTCTGCAGCCAGGTGTGGCCGTGGGACTGAGTCCTCTCCAGTATAACATGAATAGAGACATTACTCAGGCCTGGCCCGTAAGACCTGCATGTACTCTTTAACTTCTGGTTGAAGGGATGGCTAGAATGACCCCCAGGGTGACCTTAGGAGCTATATCAGTTTTCCCAGATGATTACATGGAGAACAGCTAGCACCAACTTGAAACCTAGGCTGTAATATGAACCAAAAACCCTTTGTTAAACCATATACATTTGGGGCCTATTTGTTACCACAGTTAGCCCATCCTAACCGGTACACTCCATTTTATAAGTGTAGCAGTGGGCACACAGAAAGGTCAAGACATCTGTTCAATGTCACAAAGATAATGTGGAATGCAGGGTTTCAAACCCAGACCCACCTGTGTTCCAGATAACTCCTATGCCTTATCTTTTAGCCGGGTTTGTTGAGGTATTAGTTACATGCAACAAAACTGATCTTTCTTAAGAGTACAGTTTCATGACTTTTGATAAATGCAGTCATATACCCATTAACGCAATCAAGATACAGAACATTTGTGTCATTCCCAAAAGGTCTCCTGTGCTTTTTGGCAGTCAGTCTCTTTCTATTAATTCCCTCTTTCTCCAGCCCTTGGCAACCATTCATCTGATTTCTGTCTCTGCACTTTTGGAATCACAGAATATGTGGCCTTTCAAGTCTGGCTTCTTTCACTAAGCATAATGATTTTCATATTTGCCCACGTTGTCTCATATATCAGGAGCTTATTCCTTCACTGAGTAGTATCCAAGTGCATGGAAGTACCACTATTTGTTTACCAGCTGATGAAGATCTGGGTTTTTTCCAGGTCAGGGCTGTTACAAGTACAGTTTCTATGAATATTCATATACAGGTGTATGTGTGGACTTATATTTTCATTTCTCTGCAGACTGATGGATCAGAGAGAAAGTATACGTTTACCTTCATAAGAAACTGCCAAAGTATTTTCCAAAGGGATTTCCCAGATTTTTACGAATATGTCACCGAAAGTGAAAAATGAAGCCCTTGTTTCAACCACAACATGATCCAAAGCAAAAGCTTTAATAACCAGGAAGACAGTACTGAAATGTGTCCAAAGACATCAAAACGATGAAGAGCCATATGCCACTTACCTTCCAGGAGCCCAAGATACTGTGGCTCCAGAGGCAGCCCCACTAATGGAGGATGAGCATCCCCAGGAGAAATAAGCTTGACCCCTGGGCCGTCAAGTTGGTCTGGCTATGAAGTTGACCATAGAGATCAAGGTCACACTGGTGTTCACCAAGGATGATATCAAGGTCAATAAGTGTGAGGTCAAACACACTGTGGAGAAGCTCTATTACCTTGACCAGCCACAGCCAACACTCTGACCAGCTCTCATAGTGAGAAAACAGTGTGCACTCAATCCCTGCCTATAGCACTTTGGATGCTGAAAACAACAACAAAAAAATTGTAATCATCTAGTCTGAGTTTGGTTGGCTAATTCTAAATATAATATGCTTTTTTTTTTTTTTACTGTCTTTAAAATAAAAAGCATTTACTCTATTTTGCATTCTCACCAGCAATGTGCAAGAATTCCAGTTGCTCCAAATTTTTACCAGCAGTTGGCATTGTCAGTCTTTTGAACTTTAGTCATCCCAGTGTGTGTATATTAATATTTCACTTTGGTTTTAATTGACATTTCGCTGATGGCTAACAGTGCAGAGCATCTTTTCATGGACCTCCTAGCCATTTGTACATATTCTTTGGTAAAGTGTTTATTAAAAAAATAAACTTTTGGCCATTTCTTAATTAGACTGTTTTCATCACAAATATTTTCTCCCAGATTATGGCTTATCATCTCATTTCCTTAATAGTGTCTTTCAAAGGGCATACGTTTTCATTTTGATGAAGTAGAATTTATCATTTTTTTCTATCATGGTTTGTGTTTTTCTGTGCTGTCAGTTTTTTTATATGATTTAAAATTGTGTTTAGGCCTCATCCAGAGAACTTTCTCTGCAAGATGAAATTGGATGTTTTTAGAAGGCCAAATTTACACATCAGATTTACTTGGGGGAAGGGAGTAGGGAGGGAGTAATTGACTTTTCATTTGGTGTGTTGTGACTTTTTAAAATTTGTGCTTATGACACTAATCACCAAGTGAGAAAGAAAAAATAATAGGGTAATTTGAAAAGGCAGGTCAGAAGTTTCGTGAGCATTAGATTCTCTTAGCAGAAGCCTGATTAAGGAGGTAAAAGAGGATGGAGTCTTGCTAAATGAGCAGAACATAAAAACAAGGCCCATGGGCCTGGCACAAACTATCTGAAACCTGCAGGCAGGTCTCCAACCCACAACCTGCACTTGACCGAAAGAAAATGATTTCTACTGCTCAACGAGTCTCCCTCCTGGAAGGACCATTTACTCCCTTCCACGCTAGGCGGACTTTAATAAGCAAAGCACACAACTTCTTGCAAAGAGCCCAGGCAGGAGGGTTAACTCATTATTTCCCCTGCTATTACAACCAGGCAGATGATTCTGGAACAATCTGAGTCCCAGTGCAGCAGGAGGGGCCGACAGTAGATCATAGATTTCCCATGGCTCTTGCAGTGTCCTACTGGCTGCAGAGCCCATTGGAGCCAGCCCAAGGAATTTTGGGGTTGACATTATGCGGCTGCCAAGCCTACAACTGCTGACCCGGGCTAATTTGAGACGGCATCCGTGCTTGCTGCTGTGTTATAGGTTCATTCCATAGCCATTCCCATCAGGGCTTGTCACAAAAAATGGCACAGAAAGTCACATGGTCTGGACTCATTGAAAGTAAAAGGCTGTCTGTCTAAATCTGGATTTTTAAAGACAGAGACACATTAGGCAATAAAAAAAGAGAGTCCCTGAACTTTGATGTTGGAAGGCTAGAGTTAGACTTGCCAGATTTACTAGCTGTGTGACCAAGAGCAATGTATTCCACCTCCCTGGTCCTCAGTTTGTTGTTTAGTTGTTAAGTTGTGTCCAACTCTTTGCAAAATCTATGGCTATAGCCCGCAAGGCTCCTTTGTTCATGGGATTTCCCAAACAAGAATACTGGAGTGGGTTGCCCTTTCCTTCTCCAGGGTATCTTCCTGATCCAGGGATCAAATCCATGTCTCCTGCATTGCAGGCAGATTGTTTTACTGCTAACCACCTGGGAAGCCTCAGTCTCCTCACCTATAAAACAGGAATTGATGAAATCACAAAGAGTACATGTAATGATGCCAAAGTGCCCAGCTCAGCTAGCCCCTGGCCCACAGTGAGCTGTTAGTAAATATGAGTCCCCTCCCTGTCCCTCACTCTCCTTTTCCCCTACAGATAGTTGGAGAGCAAGTCAGTGAAATAAACAGCTAGAGTTAATACTCAGCCCCCTCAAATGTTAAGTTGGAGCAGCCACTGTGGAAAATAGTATTGATATTCCTTAAAGCTAAAGATAGAGCTACTATATTATCCAGCAATCCCACCCCTGGGCATATATCTGGAAAAGACAAAACCTCTAATTCCAAAAACTACATGCATCCCGGTATTCATAGAAGTACTGTTTACAATAGCCAAGATATGCCTGCGAGCTCAGTCACTTCAGGCGTGTCCGACTCTCGCGACCCCATGGACCATGGCCCGCCAGGCTCCTCTGTCCAAGGGATTCTCCAGGCAAGAATACTGGAGTGGGTTGCCAGTCCCTTCTCCAGTGATAAAGTATGAAATGAGTGAAGTGAGTGAAGTGAAGTTGCTCAGTCGTGTCTGACTCTTGGCAGCCCAATGGAATGTAGTCCGCCAGGCTCCTCTGTCCATGGAAGCAACATGAATGTCCACCAACTGACAGACTAAGATGTGGTGTGTATACACATTGGACTACTACTCTGCCGTAAAAAGAATGAAAATATTGCCATTTGCAGCAACGTGGATGAACCTAGAGCTTACCATACTAGTAAGTAAGTCAGACAGAGAAAGGCAAATAAATATTGTGTGTGGAATCTTAAAAAGTGATAAAAAATGAACTTATTTACAAAACAGAAATAGACTCACAGACATAGAAAGCAAATTTATGGCTACCAAAGGGGAAAAGAAGGAGGGGGAGGGATAAATTAGGAGTTTAGGAATTAACTGATACAAACTACTATATTTAAAATATAGGTAAACAACAAGAATTTACTATATAACCCAGGGGAAAATATTCAATATCTTGCAATAATAGTAATAAAATAAATCTGAGAAAATAAAAGTAATAAAATAATCTGAAAATATGTATATATGTGTAAATAACGGAATCATTTTGCTGTGTACTTGACACTAACACAAAACTGTCAATCAATTAGACTTCAATTAAAAAATTTTTTTAAATCTTATCCCCTTCATAGTTGTGAACATGGACATATTGTATGACTGCTATGTGTTTCAGCTTTCATATTTTTAAAGAGTGTTCTGAAGGGAGAAACCTGGGCTGGAAATATTGATCTGGGCAATATCAACAGTGAAAGCAGAAGCAGCTGCTTAAGTGAAGTGAGTTCCAAGAAGAGAAGCAGAGTGAAGTTAGAACAGGGATTACAAGAGCCCTCGAGGGTCAGCTGGAAGGTAGAGTGAAAGTTGAAGGAAACAAGAAGAATGGATCCAGCAAGTGCCCAGTGAAATGTGGAAGCCACACAGAGCACTAGGGAGAAAAGATTTAATACATCCCCAGGGTACTTGGCACTCAGGGGCTTGTTTATTTCAGGGAAGAGATGGAGGTAAAGGTGGTGGAACCATGAGGTCGGTAGATAAAGTTGTGTCCAAGTTGAAAATGATGGGGGGGAAAGGAACTATAATTAAAAAGCTAGACTGGCCCAGTGGTTAAGACTTCACCTTTCAATGCAGGGGGTACTAGTTCAATCCTAAAATCTCATATGCCTCATGGCCAAAAAAACAAAACATAAAGCAGAAGCAATATTGTAACAAGTTCATTAAAGACTTTTTAAAAGAGGGAAAAAACTAAAGCCGGTAGGGTTAAGTCATAATGTCAAGACAAGGAAGATTTGGTTCATTAAAACGTCACAGGAAGGAAAGGGAGAAGATAAGGAGAGAAAGACATCAGGAGCCAGGAGTTTTGCAGGGTCAGTGTGGGAAGCCAACATCCAGGTCACCGCAGTGTTTGGTGAAACCCTTCCCAGGGGGCCATTGGATTAACTTGCAACATTGACTCCTGAGTGATAGAGGGCAAGGTCAGCATGGTAAACAGCCCTAGTGACGCTGTGACATGGCACTGACCCAGGGAGGGAGTGTGTACCTGGGCTTCCACCTGAAGCGCCAATCTCTAGAAGGTGCTAGGAGCAGGGGGAAGTTGGAGAGTCACTGTATTTGTCTATGGGCTGCTCACAAGGATGATCCAGTTATGAGTTCAGTTCAGTTCAGTCGCTCAGTTGTGTCTGACTCTTCATGACCCCGTGGACTGCAGCACACCAGGCTTCCCTCTCCATTACCAACTCCCGGAGCTTGCTCAAATTCATGTCCATCAAGTCAGTGATGCCATCCAACCATCTCATCTTCTGTCGTCCCCTTCTCCTCCTGCCTTTAATCTTTCCCAGCATCAGGGTCTTTTCCAATGAGTCAGTTCTTTGCATCATGTGGCCAAAGGATTGGAGCTTCAGTTTTAGCATCAATGAATATTCAGGACTGATTTCTTTTACAATTGATTGGTTTGATCTCCTTGCAGTCCAAGGGACTCTCAGGAGTGTTCGCCAACACTGCAGTTCAAAGCATCAGTCCTTCGTCACTCAGCTTTCTTTATAGTCTGACTCTCACAACCATACATGACTACTGGAAAAACCATAGTTTTGACTAGACAGACTGTTGTCAGCAAAGCAATGTCTCTGCTTTTTTAATATGCTGTCTAGTTTGGTCATAGCTCTTCTTCCAAGGAACAAGTGTCTTTTAATTTCATGGCTGCAGTCACCATCTGCAGTGATTTTGGAGCTCAAGAAAATAGTCTCTCACTGTTTTCATTGTTTCCCCATCTATTTGCCATGAAGTGATGGGACCAGATGCTATGATCTTCATTTTTTGAATGTTGAGTTTTAAGCCAGCTTTTTCACTCTCCTCTTTCATTTTCATCAAGAGGCTCTTTAGTTCCTCTTTGTTTTCTGCCATAAGAGTGGTGTCCTTTACATATCTGAGGTTATTGATATTTCTCCCGGCAATCTTGATTCCAGTTTGTCTTTCATCCAGCCCAGCATTTCGTATGATGTACTCTGCATATAAGTTAAATAAGCAGTGTGACAATAAACAGCCTTGACACATTCCTTTTCTAGTTTGGAACCAGTCCATTGTTTCATGTCTGGTTCTAAATTTTGCTTCATGACCTGCATATAGATTTCTCAGAAGGCAGATAAGGTGATCTGATATTCTCATCTCTTTAAGAATTTTCCACAGTTTGTTGTGATCTACACAAAGGCTTTAGTGTAGTCAATGAAGCAGAAGATTTTCTGGAATTCTCTTGCTTTTTCTATGATCTAGCTTGGATCATAAGGGTGGACACTATTTCCATTCCCCGCTGGAATCTGTGAAGGTCATGGGCCATCAAGGACAGCAGAATAGGAGGAGGAGCAGAGAATTTTGAGATCTGGGGAGAAAGTGCAATCATTTGGGGATTTAGGCAATAGTGGTTTTGACTCATGTCTCTCTTGTCCTTTGCAAAGTACTTTCACTGGTATTATTTTAATTTTGGAAGGATTAGTTCCATTGTACAGAACTGGGAAACAGCTGGCTTATTCAAGATCACACAGTGGGGAATGGCAGGGCTGGAATGGAGACCTCTATTTCTGTGATTCATGGTTCAATTCTCTCCCTACCAGGGTGCTTCTGAAATCACCCAAACACACATTTCTTAAGTACTCTAGTGTGCTGGGCACCACGTGAAGGCAATGACAATGAATTTCATGAGTGGCAGACGTGTTAGTTGTTTGCCCAACACCCACTCCATACTCTTTGTTGCTACTGAACTCTGATTTAATTTGAGGTAACAACATGTATTTGACTGGACCAAACACCACATGACAATCCTGCTTCTCAGTTTCCTTGCAGCTTAAGGGTGTAAAGTGACCTATTTCTGGCCACCAAGGTATAAGGAGAAATCCCCCAGGTGGGGTTTCTGAGAAGACCATACTTTTTAAATTTTTTTTTTTTGGCCATCTTAGTTCTCTGACTCAGGATTGAACTCAGGACACAGCAGTGAAACCACTGAGCCAGTGCTGGACAGCCAGGGAGCTCACCTCTACTTTCTTAAGAAAAAGGGACAGGCTCAGCTATGTCCCCCAGCTTCCTTCTGCTTCCCTAGTCCCCTTTCCCCTGCCTCACTCTTGACACGAGGCCTCGGGATGTCAACCTTGTATCCTGCAACCATGAGACCACAACACCAGGTTGTGGAAGATGCAGAGAAGAATTCATACCTCTGGTAGCATTGTTGAACAGCTGAACCAACACCTGCGTCCCCCACAAAACCTTTATTTATTCTATCCATTGGTGCTAGACTTCCTATTACCTGCAGGTGAATGTATTATAATTGATAAACAGGCCCACTCAGTGAGGCAAGCCCCCAAACCGATAATCCAACTGGATTCTATTCTATTCTATTTATTTCTGTGTTTACAGATACCAGGTGCCATGGCCGATTTTATGTGTCACCTTGACTGGATCACAGATACTTAGTCAAACATCATTCTGGTTGTTTCTGTGAAGATGTTTTTGGATAGGATCAACATTTAAATAGGAAGACTGAGTAAAACAGATTGCCCTGCCTAATGCTGGTGGGCCTAATCCAATCAGTTAAAGGCCTGACTAGCTCAAAACCTTGACTATTCCCCCAGTGGAAGGGAATTCCTCCTGCTTGACAAGCAAGGACATTGAGGTTGTTGTTTTTTTTTTTTCCTGCCTTCAGGCTCAAACAGAAACATCAGCTTTCCTGGGTCTCCAGTTTGCCAGCTGCAGATCTAGGAACTTGAGAGCCTAGATAATTATGTGAGCCAATTTCAATAAATAAATAATAGATAGGTAGATAGACAGATCACATCATCATGATTATCTGGGTCATGAAGATCTTTTCTGTACAGTTCTTCCGTGTATTCTTGTCACCTCTTCTTAATATCTTCTGCTTCTGTTAGGTCCAGATCATTTCTGTCCTTTATCGAGCCCATCTTTGCATGAAATGTTCCCTTGGTATCTCTAATTTTCTTGAAGAGATCTCTAGTCTTTCCTATTCTGTTGTTGTCCTCTATTTCTTTGCATTGATCGCTGAAGGCTTTCTTATCTCTTCTTGCTATTCTTTGGAACTCTGCATTCAGAATCACGGACTCAATGAACGTGAGTCTGAGTGAACTCCGAGAGATGGTGGTGAACAGGGAAGCCTGGAGTGCTGCGATTCACGGGGTCGCAAAGAGTCGGACACGACTGAGCAACTGAACTGAACTGAACTGAACTGAGATAGACAGATAAATCCTATTGGCTCTGTTTCTCTGGAGGACCTTGAATAATACACCAGCTGTCTTTTTTTTTTTTTTCTACAAACACTTGTATCTAGAGAGTCAGAGCAGTTATTTTCACAATAACCCAGAAATGGAAATAGCTCATGTGTCTATCAACAGGAGAATGGACAAACAGACTGTGATTTATCCATACAATGGAATACTACTAAGCAATAAAAAGGAACCACTGTTGGTACATGCAAAATCATGGAAGCATCTCAAAAGCATTACGCCAAGTAAACAAAGCCAGACCTAGAAGAGCACATACTATATGGCTTCATTTATATGAAATTCTAGGAAAAGGTGACTCTGATATATAGTGGTTATAAGCAGATGAGTAGTAGCCAGGATCAGGTACAAGGCAGCTTTGGCATCATAGAAATATATTCCCTATCATTATTATAGTGGTGGTTACGTGGGTGTATACACTTGTCAAACTCATTAAACTTTAGTTAAAATGGATGTACTTTATGTATGTAAATTATACCTCATTAAAGTTGATAATGAAAAACATTTTTTTAATTTGTGGTGGGTCACATAGATAGAGATAATCCAAATACATATAAATAAAGAAGCAGAGGAAAGAAACCCTGAATGTCAGATAAAGCCAGGGAGAAAGTCACTTCACAAAATATATACATATCAATCACTTAACCAGGTGCAGCTAAGAGTTGGGATTTGAGCTTCCCAGAAGCCAAAGCAGAAAAAGAAATATTCACAAGCTTTCATATGTCCATAAGAAAAAATGATAGTGTGCATAAAATAGAATTGGTTCACAGATGGGGACTTCGCTGATAGCCCAGTGGCTAAGACTTGGAGCTTCCAATGTAGGGGGTCCAGGTTCGATCCCTGGTCAGGGATCCCTCAGGACGCAGCTAAGAGCTGGCATGCCCCAGTGACGATCCCACTTGCCACAGCTGAGACTCGGCACAGCCAAATAAGTAAATAAATTTTTTTACAAAAGTTGGACCATAGAGATACGGTGGCTTCTGAGTATGACGAGAACACAGAGAAGGAAGTGACTAACTCTGTTTGGGAAAACCAGGAAATGCTGCAGAGATGAGGGTAGGGGGAAAAAACAGCTAATGCTGACTATTCAGGGAGCATGGATGTGAGACGGGCGGGACTGGACTTCTGCATGGGAAACAATCAGCCTAACTCATTTCCTAGATGTCCTTCAACTCTAAAGTGCTGGGATCAGAGATCGCATTCTCAGGAAGCAGGAAGAAGGCTGGGGCCTGAGGAAGGAACCGTTACCCCCGCAGCCAGGAGGGGCATGTAATCTATTTACCCACGAGTGGGCCACAGACCCATCCAAAAGAGGCACAGACCCCAGCCAGTCCTGGGCTGGAAGTCCTTTGTCGGGTCAGCACTCACCCTTTCGCTGTTGGATGGTGGGGTGGTGGGGGTCCCCAGGGAGGCTCAGAGCCTTGGGGGAGGCAAAGGAAGCGGCAGACCCTACAGTGTTTTCGTATTTTAGCAGGCACTCCCTCCCCACACGGATGACCTCTCCTCCCTTCCGCTGCCAGAGTCATGCCTGATTATCACCAGCTAATGAGAATTCCTGGGCTTGGTCAACGGCCCACATTCAGGAATTTGCTATTCATGAGAAATGTCAACTTTACGAAAACGCACCCTGTGGGTCAGCTCTTTTTCCCACATTCAGGGTTTACAGCTGACGGGAGTTTGTTTCACATGATCTGCTGATAGGGGAAGAGGTCGTAATCCAGGAAACTGCTCTGGCAAATCACCCCTGAGCCAGCAGAGCCTTCTGGAACATTCTTTTTATGTTTCCCCTTAGAAACCACTTGGAAAGGGAAGCGTTGGGATTTAAACAAGGCTCCAGTGGAAGACGTGGTGCCCAAAGGGATAACAGAGCAGACAGAGGAAGCCACCACAACCTGAACTCATTTTTCCCAGTGTGCACACAGAACGGCTGCTGGATTGAGAGGAGTACTGGAAACTTCACAGGAACTGCAGGGTGATGAGATGAGAACTGTTATTCGGGAGTATGACATTTCATGATATGACATTACTTTATTCCTTGATAGGAGTGAAAGTATTAAGTCCCCTTTGCCTAAGTCAGACAGAGGAGAAATATATGGCATCGCTTATATGTGTAATCTAAAATTAAATGATATAAATGAGCTTATAAGACAGAAAGAGACTCACAGACTTAGAAAATTAACCCATGGTCGCCAGGAGGAAGGGACAGTTAAGGACTTTGGGAAAGTCATGTACACACTGCTATATTTAAAATGGATAATCAACAAAAACCTATTGTATAGCACAGGGAACTCTGCTCAATGTTATGTGCCAGCCTGGATGGGAGCCGGGTTTGGGAGAGAATGGATACATGTATATCTTTGGCTGAGTCCCTTCATTATTCATCTGGAACTATCACAACATTGTTAGTCAGCTACACCCTAATACAAGATGGTTTTGGTGTTAAAAAATAAAATTAAAGATTAAAAATTCCACTTTGTATCACATGCACACTTTCTGGCCCTGAGTAAATGGTGGGACTCATTTCAACAAAGCACCCACCCCTTGGAGAGCACTGCCCTACACCTGGTCACTTGACTTAACTTTTTTGCTCCTAAACTGACTTCTGGACCAACAGACGATTTCCTGCATAAAGATAAAGTGCCGTCGTACGGAGTCCAGCAGGGCCTGTCAGGATATTTCTTTTTTTTTTTTTTTTTTTGGAAAAAAAAGATTTTATTTATTTATTTTTATTTATTTATTTATTTATTTATTTTGGATCGCCACCACAAACATTTGTTTTTTCTGTGCCTAAGTCAAATACTGTCAGGATATTTCTGAAGGTGAACTTTCTTTTGTGAGGAGACCCTGGATTTTCGGGGTTTGGCATAGTAATTCTGGATGGAGCCATGCACAGGAAATACGAAAACTCTACAAGCTCTCTTGGAGAGAACAGGAAGCGCTGAGCTCCCACTGGCCCCTGCCCCGCCGCCCACACCCTTCCCCGTCAAGCAGCACTGGCTCTCCTCGAGGGCCCACCAGCCCCTGCCAAGTTCCAAAGAACCACAACAGCACAGAGTCAACTAAATCCTAATGACTGGGTTTGTATGGCACCCCGAGGTTGACAAGGGCTCTCAACCAAACCCCTGACAGCCCAACAAGGAAGGTTCAGAAGGCTTTACCAAGACTGGGAAACGGGGTCCCAGAGAAGCGCCCCACATCACACAGCTGGTTGAGGGGGAAATCATCTAGTTATCATCATGTCGGTCTGTGCAGTCAGAGGAATCTCGCTGAAACCCTGGCTGGCTGCGCTCAGCTTATTACCTCACTCCCTGGAGCTGGTCTCCTCCCCTGCAAGCGGGCGCGAGCTCCAGGAACAGAGTTTGGGTGCCACCCTGCCAGGGGGCTCAGCTCCATCGTGTACCAGCTGTGTGACTGTAGGCAGATTACTTAACCTCTCTGTGCCTGAGTCTCCTCTATAAAGTGGGGATGATATTGGTACCCACGGCACACATAACACAGTAACTCTCACAAGCATATGTAGGGAGAAAGAAGCCGAACCCAAAGGGCCACGCTGCGTGACTCATTATATTTGATAATCAAAAATAAGCCAACTGCTTAATGAGCATAGGATTTCCTTGCAGAGTGCTGAAAATGTTTTGGAACTACATAGAGCTGGTGGTTTCACAACCCTGTGAATGAACTAAACACTGCTGGATTGCTCATTTTAAGTGGTGATTTTTGATATGTGAATTTCACCTTAATTAAAAACAATTTTTTTTAATGGACCAAACTCATCTTCAGTGATGCATGGCAAAAGAGAGATCACTTGGGGGTGGGGAGATGGTAAAAATTCGGAGAGGACACGAGGGAGCCTGCTGGGAAATGTCCTGTATCTTAATGTGGGTGCTGGTGATCGCAGAGGTAAAAACCGATCGAGCGCCATGCTTGAGATGCATGCACTTAGAGGGCTGTTATAAAAATTAAGTGAAGGCACCCTCAGCAAGCTCTTTAAACAGTTCTGGCACATAATAAATGCTCAATAATTTGTAACTCCCATTCGTAGTATTATCTCTTACTGTTAGAAGGATTGGATGGCGCAATACACACAGGGCATTTAGTATAGGAGCTGGCTTTTCATACAGCCCCCCAATAGAAGCAATTTTCACTCATTTAGAATTGAACCCAAACTTTCTGGCTTAAGATTCAGAGTGTTTTGCAAAGCACCATGCTGCTCACTCCTGGGGGTCGGTTTGGCATTAGTTCTGTGGGGGAAAAAAGCCCAAGACTTAAGGACTAGGGGTTGGTACCACTGCCTCTAGACAAACTGGGTTACTTCCCCCTGGCCCAGGCACAAAGCGGACCATTTGCCATCACACAGGCAGAACATGGAAAGGAAAGGCACCTCCCATTCACCTGAAGGCTGACGGTATATGGGGAGAGACTATCCTTGTTAAATCCTACTTTCACTGGCCCTGCCAAGCAGAGCCTATCCAGCTTGTTAACATGCTCATTCTATTTGCCTCCTATGCTGCCCAGTTACATTTGATTGACAAGCTTCACACAAACCTGGGAGCATGACACCCTCCCTCCGTTGAGACACTCAGTCTCAGGTGTCAATACTTCCTCACCTCTCAGCCTTCATTCATTGTGTGTCTGTCCTTCCAAATTCAGCTCTCTGCAAGCGTCAGTTCTGCTTTAGGGCTTGGTTGTCTTTTCAGCCCAAGAAGAGCTCCTGGAACTTAATAATAGTAACTTAAAAATGCCTGAGGAAGGAAGGGAGAGAGTCGAGGGCTCCCTGGCCAGGCAGACCTTTCAGAACAGAGTCCTTTCCCTACCTTCTGATCCAAAGATTTGTTCAGGAAGAAAACCCTGAAGCAGAAAGAGGCTGATCTCGAGTGCGAAAGGCAATGGCTTCCTGGTTCATTCTGAGTCCATTTAGAAAAAGTTATCAAGATTCAGAAATTGCAGTAATTTTTGCTTTGGGTGTGCGGGAAGTGGAGGGGAGGGTGCTTAGGTACAAAAAAAGTTTGTGTAATTTTTTTGTTTGTGTAATGTTTTTGTTTTGTTTTCACCCTTATCTCTTATCAGCGTGATAATTTCACAAGCATAGAGTGTCAACCACAACACATTCTCATCTAAACTAACTGAATTTAGATCTTAAAAGTAAGTACAACCTCCTACTCCATGGTCTTCCTCCCCAAAACCCATAACTCTAGAACTGAGCATGAGAAAAGCATCAGGCAAATCCCAATTGAGGAACAGTCTAGAAAATATCAGACTGTTACTCCTCAAACCTCATTAAAAGGTCAAACTCAAAAGGTCATCAAAAGCAAAGAAAATTCTAGAAACTTTCACAGTCAAGAGGAGCCTTAGGAGACACAAAGCTAAGTGTAATGTGCTATCATACATGGGATCCTGAAACAAGAACAGGACATTCAATAAAAACTAAAGAAAGCTAAATAAACCAGATTTTTAATTACTAATATTGGTTCACTAATTGTACAAAAAGAAAAAAGTCCCATTCTAATATAAGATATTAATAATAGAGAAAACTGGGTATAGAGATTATGAGAACTCTCTGAACTATCCTTGCAATTGATCTGTAACTCTAAAACTATCCTACAAAAACTGAAGCTTATTAAAAATTTTTCCTCTACAGAGCACTGTCCAAAATCTCAGTAACCCAGTGCCACTCTCCACTCCCTTCCAAAATGTACCTGGTCATCAAGAGTTTAACACCTCAGAGATGTCACCTCTCTTGTGTTTCTAACCCCAAAGTGCCAGACCACCACTCACTTAAGGTCAAAGACAATTGGTGGGGTAGGGGGGTGGTGTAGGATGGGAAAACAACCACTGCCTGGACCCACCATTCCTTCATTTCAAAAATTAAAATGAGTTTACTATGTTTAGCTGCAAACTAACAATTTACTTATTCCAGGTGTCCAAACTTAACAATTTTATCATGTATAAAAGCTATTGTGATTTTATTGCATGCCAAACATCAAGAAATATCCATGAGAAAGACAGACGCAGATTCTTCTCTCCTGGGACTGCAGGTTACATTCTAGGATGCATGATAGACATGCGGGCCAGGGAGGGGATGAGGGTATGGTGGTGACCAAGAGACCTGCTCAGGGTTTACTGCAGGTGCAGTGACAGGTGGTCAGGCACCATCTGCACCCTCTGCTCTGACCTCTCTTTGGACTAGAGAGATGGTTGACTGAGGTTTGATACAGCCTACAGCATACAGATTACAGATTTTATCAGCCCAATTGATTGGGGGCTTGAATTTGGCCCTGAAGGCAAGGAAAAATTTCTTCAGGTACCCCCATTACTTCAGCAAGTCATTAGCAACTTTTCATTAAACAAATACTCCTGGAGTGTCCACTGAGTATCAGCCACTGCGCTAAGTGAGGGTGATCCTGCAAGGTAAGTCTCATGGAGATCCAAGTCTTAGCAAGAGACACAAACTGGAAAGCAGACTGAGCAGATGCAGCCTGAGGAGTGCTGCAGTATAGCAATAGAGGCCTGCAAGCCTTCCCCATGCCGGCACCCAGGAATGCCGCTTTTTAAAAATCAACTTTAGGTCCTTCCTTGGTGGTCCAGAGTTTAAGACTCCATCCTGCCAATTCAGGGGGCACAGATTTGACTCCAAGTCAAGGATTCCATGCACTGTGGGGTGTGCCAAAATAAATCAACGGGTGTCATTTACAAAAGTAAAATGCATCTGTTTTGAGTGTTCCTAAACACTTGAGTCAGTCAATGAGCCTGGCATATGTATACGCCTGTGTAACCACCATCACAAGTATGATCTAGAGTCATTTTATCGCCTTAAAATTTTCCTTTGTTAGTTCTAGAAGCCCTTTCGCAGATTACCTGTGAATAGGGCTTCCCTTGGGGCTGGAGTGGATAGCATTTCCCTTCTCCAGGGGGTCATCCCTGGGTTGCGAGGATCCCCTGGAGAAGGGAAAGGCTACCCACTCCAGTACTCTGTCCTGGAGAATTCCATGGAAGGTATAGTCCATGGGGTCACAAAGAGTCAGACACAACTAATTGACTTTCACTTTCACTACCTGTGAATAAAGAGAGTTTTACTTCCTTCTTTTTCAAAAAAAAAAAATTTCCTTTGGGTATCTTTGTACTCATTCTCCATCTCCCCCACCCCCAATCCCTGGAAACCACTGATCAGCTTTGCTATTATAGTTTTGCCTTTCCTAGTACTTCCTGGAATCACACAGTCTTTTGTTTCTGGCCCTTTTCATTTAGCCTCCTGCCTCTGAGAATCATCCACATTTTGGGGTATCAGTACAGTCCTTTTTGTTGCTCAGCAGTGTTCTGCCTTGTGGCTGGACCGCAGGTGTTTTATCCATTCACTAGCTGATGGACACTTGGGTTGCTTCCAGTTTGCGGCTGTCGTAAGTAAAGCTACTACTGACCTCAGTCTTAAAGGACAGTGAGGGTTAGTCAGAAAAGAATATTCTAGAAAAGGAGATCAGCAAAGGGAAAAAGATGAAGAAAGACTGCAGGAAGAGAGAGGAACGGCCGTGGCACCAATGCTAAGGGAAGACATTGAGAAGACACGGCAGGATTTTCAGCAGGAGGTTTGCGGTTTGGAGTTTGCAGATTGGAGTCTGAAGGTGACCTGTGAGGGTTGCACCTAGTTGTTTGTGATACCACCAGACATCCAGGAAGGGAGGTTTAATGAGAAAGGAGGCTTAAGGAGAACAGTTGAGTATGCAGTTGGCATACAATGGTTGAAGCCATGGGTGTTGGTGAGATCACCTAGGCAAGGAACATAGGGTGAGGAGTTATTTGAAGGCTCGTCCATCTAACCCATGGGCACAGGCTGAGCACAGGACAGCGGTTAAGAACCTGGATTCAGGGCCCAGACTTCTGGGCTTCAAATGTCAGCTGTGTGACATGAGGCAAGTCACTTGATTCTCATTTCCTTTTCTATAAAATGGTTTATAATATACCTACTCATAGGGTAGGTATAAAGATTAATAAAGATTAACTGATATTCATTCAAGCATAGTTCTTAGGACACCATTAGACACTTGCCCATGAGAGGTACTGTAGGTTAGCTAATGTTAATACAAAAAAGAAAAAAAAATAGGGGGTAGGTAGCAGGGAGAACTAAATTTAATGACATCTCCATGCATGGCAAGCTGAATGACACTGAGAAATTTAACATCTCTGAGCATGAAAGTCATATTTACCTGAAAAATGAGGATAACTTTTCCTACCTTGCAAATTTATTAGAAGGCATAAATAAGTACCAAGTCAAAAGTAGAAACCATCAGAGACTTCTCTCTACAGGGTTAATCTTTGTCCCCTCCTTGCCTCCTCTGTGTTCCCATGGAACACAATAATTTCCAGAACTTCCTGCTCCACTGAGGAAGACTGTTTGCTGATGTATTAGTCAGCTTGAGCCAGGTTATGCTGCTGCAACAAGCTTCCCCTGATTCTCAGTGCCTTGCAAGAACCCAGACCTACTTTTCACTCACCCTACATGTCCAGCAAGGATTGCTTGCTCCTCTGGTCAGTTTCACTCTGGAACCCAACTGGACAGTGCCTCCCATTTTGGGAACATTGCTGGTCATCATGAGAAAGAGAAAAGAAAATCATGTTAAATAAGGTACTGACTTTTAATAAGATATTCACTTCTACTGAGAAGTAATACACATTCAGCCTTTTCAATGATAATTGTTCAAAAAGAGTGAAACTGCCCCATGGGTGTTAAACATGCGCAGTGATGTGCAATCTTCCTAAAGGGGGACAGGAATGCTCTTTCCCAGCTGGGTTGTATCTGCTGATAAACAGAGAGCCTCTGGAAGGCAAGGACCGGGCACAAGTCACAGCCACACCCCCAACCTGGCATCCTGCTCTCAAGGTTTGGTGAATTAAGTAAGACTGAGAGTTCTTTTGTTTGGCCTGGAGCATCTAGGTTTCCCCTCCTCCAATGGAAAGCCCTTCTCCAGTCACTGCTCCTGTAGAAAGGGAGTGAGCCTGCCATCAGTGGAGGGCAAAGCAATCCCCCTTCCAGGTCACCAGAAGGCAGTGTGTCTGCTAGTGAGGAACCTCCCTCAGCTGCCAGATGCTCCCCAGCTCTCCAGGGGAGCTGTACCAAGCCACTTCAGTATGTGGGCACAAGACAATCCCTCCTCAAGCACTTTAAAAGCATTGTTTCATTTGGCCTTCAACGCATGCTTGCGAACCCTCCGAGGCAGACAGGTGGCAGCATCCCCAGTGGGCAGATGAGGCCAGCAAAACAGTGGAAACCAGGACTTCTCTGGCGGTCCAGTGGTTAAGACTTAACACTTTACTGCAGCGGGTGCAGGTTCGGACCGCTGGTTGGGGAACTAAGATCCCATGCACTGGGAGGGCTTTGGGGGCAGGAAAAAAAAAAAAAAGACAACAACAACAACAAAAAGACAGTGGAAACCCTTGTACACAGCTTCCTCCTCCCATCTGTCCATCCTCCGAGAAGACTGTCCTCTGCCTTGAAGCTGTCTGCAGCCTGTCTGGCCCAGAGGGGTCTGATCTCCAGGCCAGGGATGGCGTTGGTATGGACACCACACAGCACAGCTTCCCAGGTGGCGCTAGTGGTAAAGCATCTGCCTGCCAAAGCAGGAGACGTTAGAGACGCAAGTTCAATCCCTGGGTCAGTAAGATCCCTGGAGAAGGAAATGGCAACCCACTCCAGTATTCTTGCCTGGAAAATCCCGTGGACAGAGGAGCTTGGTGGGCTACAGCCCATAGGGTCCCAAAGAGTCAGACACAATTGAAGCAATTTGGTACGCACACGCAGCGCGACCTTTAACGCCACACTGCTATTCTTCGTGGTCTGAGCACATGTCACAGCTCAGCCGTTTCTGATGATAGCCTGCAGCTGGGCAAGTCCCCTCCGCCACGGCTAGCCCTGCTGCAGGCGTGGTGCCCTCCAAAGTAACGATGGCAGCCTCCCAAGCCACCACCCACCTACAACCTTTCCTCCTCTCACGCATTCCACAGCCTTCCACCAGAGTCATCTGCCTGAACACAGCTTGCTGACTTCACTCCCCTACCTCAAGGCCTCCCTGAGCTCACCAAGGCAGCCGGACAAAGGCCAGATTCCCATGCCTGGCATGTGAACTCTGGGAGCCAGCCCCAGCCTCCCTTTTCAATCTGACCCTCCGCCCTGCTGCCCCCACAAATATGACACTCCTGGCTGACTTCACTTCCCCCTCCAGAGGCTGGGTTTCTACCTGCTCTATCACCTGCCAGCTGTGTGACCACAGGCAAGCTCTTTAACCTTTCTGGCCTTCCGTGAAACAAAGATAATAAAAATATCTGCCTCCTAGGACTGATGTCAGGATTTAATGAGTTCAAATTCGCAAAGCATGACGGGTCTTGCTATAGAATGATGTACCGTTATGTCCCTCCATGTTCTCTCCCTCCAGTGTCTGCTTCCCCAGCCCCATATCTGCAGAGCATAGGCTTCTGTCCTTCAGAACCCCTCTGACATGCCACCTCCTCCACAAATGCTACCCACACACCCCCGGAGCCCCACGGCGCTGTCTACATTATCTCAACATCGTAGTTAAATCTGCTCTCCCTTCACCAGATATCAAGGACCTGTAGGTGACCCCAAGGCTCATTCCACTCTGTGACTCCCACAGGCCCCAGCTGAGTTCTTGGCACATAGTGTGCCAACATGATAAGTGAAAGTCCACAGGCTCTGGGGACTGACTGTCTTGGGTTCACACCCTGGCTTTGACACAACTAGCGGTGCATGACTGGGTAAATGACTTAACTTCTCTGAGCCCCAGCTGTCACAACAGAAAATGAGGACGACCATCTCAGCCTCACAGAGTTACTGCAGGAATAAACCCAATAACCTTTGGACCGCCTGACACAGTGTCTGGTACAGGGGAGACCCTCAATGAAGGTCAGTCTCCTTTTCACCTTTAACCAGGTGAATTCACATCCTCCATGGTTTGAGTGTAAAAACCTAGAGGGCCGGGATCATATGTAGCCCCTACAAATGGGAGACTTTGGGAGCTCAAAGCAGATGTTTCCCAAACATTTGAGCATCAGATATCTGAGTGGTCTGATGAAGGGCAGCGTTGTGGGGACTGGGAGTGAGGGACAGGATGCAAGCAGGACGACTGGAATGAATTTTTGTTTGTTGCTAACTTTCCTCTGGGCAAAACCTCTGCACCATACCTCCTTCTTTCATTTTTAATAGATAATTTTAATATGTCTATATTCATTTTGAAAATTGAGTCAATAGTCAAAAGCTTCCCAAAAAGACATCACCAGGATCACTAGATCCTTTCACTAGTAAATTACACCAAACATTAAAGGAAGAAAGGATACAGAGTCTCCACAACTTTTTCCAAAAAATAAAAGCAGAAGAGCACTTCTTAATTCATTATATGAGGCTAGTATTACTGCAGTAATAATCATATCAGGTTGATGGGCCGTTCTGTTTAGATCCTCTCTGTCCTAATGATTTTCTGCCTGCTTGATCTATCAATCACAGAGGGATGTTAATGACTCCAACTATATTGGTCAATTTGTTCATTTCTCTTACATTTCTAAATGTTTTCCTCATCTCCTTAAAGTGGAATGAACTTCACGGCTCCCAAGGCCTTCCTGTCCCACTATCACCTCCAGAAGCTGTGAGACATTGAAGCTCCAGAGAACAGCCAGATCCAGCAGAGGCTGCCTTGCGGCTTCAGGAAGGAGAGGGAAAGCCGTCCCGTCTCGGTTGCAGCTCTATCTGACTTGCTGGGCATGACCGTCCCTGCAGGCTGCATTCCGTGGCCCCATGCCAGGCTGGTGTGTAATACTCTCCAGTCACCCTCTTGTTACCTAACGCTTTCCTAATCTGCAGTTTACGCAAGACGAGTACAAATCTCTGAGAAACACCAAGAGAAACACGGACCAGGCACCTCCCCAGCTGGCCTGCACCCTGCTTTGGAGCTGGCAATTTCATCTTGAAGGTACTTGCTTTTCGTTACCATGTGGGCTATTTGGTACGTGACTTGGAGCCCCACTTCTTACACAAGGCTCCCCCTAATCTGTACCTTCAGCCCTTCTCAGCCATCACTCACACTGGACTAAAAAGTATGCTACGTGGAAAGGTGGGCAAAGTTTTACATCATTCAGTAAAGCAGATCTTTCAATCAATGGTGATGGAAAAATTGGCCGATCAAAACTTAAAAAGAAACAAAAAACCCTTAACCTTTAGTTCACATCATGTATGAAAGTTTGCCCAATCTCAAGATGGATCATTGAACCAAATAGAAAGCCTAAAGCTATAAAACTTTTACAAGAAAATAAAAGTAGGATAAAATCTCTATAACATTGAGCTAGGCAAAACTTTTCTTAGAAAGTACATGAACCATAAAAGAAAAAAGGGGGTAAATTGGGCTTTAAAAAAATGTAAAACTTCACCTCCTCAAAAAATATTCTTTAAGAACATGAAAAGACAAGTTATATTCAGAGAGGAACTATGTATTTGCACAACATGTATTGGATAAAGAACTTGCATCTGGAATATGAAAAGAATTCCTACAAGTCAGTAAGGAAACAAACATCCCAATTGAAAAATAGGCAAAATAGTTGAGCAGATAGTTCACCAAAGAAGAGATGGCAAATAAGCACTGGAAAAGATGCCAGACCTCATTAGACATTAGGGAAGTGGAATTTAAAACCACGGTGAGCTACCCCTACATTTCTACTAGGATGACTAAAACATTAATTAACTGACTAATGAACTAGTTAGATGGCAATACAAAGTCTTGGTGAAGATGCAGAGCAACTGGAATGCTCATACTTTGCTAATGGGGATGCAAAATATTAAAGTATAGCCACTCTGGAAAGCAATTCAGTGATTCCTTATCAAGTGAAGCAAATGAGCCAACAGTTTCACTTCACAAAGACATGTACATGAATATTGATGGCAGCTTTACTCATGCTGCTGCTAAGTTGCTTCAGTCGTGTCCGACTCTGTGCAACCCCATAGAACAATGAAGGTCAGTCTCCTTTTCACCTTTAACCAGGTGAATTCACATCCTCCATGGTTTGAGTGTAAAAACCTAGAGGGCCGGGATCATATGTAGCCCCTACAAATGGGAGACTTTGGGAGCTCAAAGCAGATGTTTCCCAAACATTTGAGCATCAGATATCTGAGTGGTCTGATGAAGGGCAGCGTTGTGGGGACTGGGAGTGAGGGACAGGATGCAAGCAGGACGACTGGAATGAATTTTTGTTTGTTGCTAACTTTCCTCTGGGCAAAACCTCTGCACCATACCTCCTTCTTTCATTTTTAATAGATAATTTTAATATGTCTATATTCATTTTGAAAATTGAGTCAATAGTCAAAAGCTTCCCAAAAAGACATCACCAGGATCACTAGATCCTTTCACTAGTAAATTACACCAAACATTAAAGGAAGAAAGGATACAGAGTCTCCACAACTTTTTCCAAAAAATAAAAGCAGAGGAGCACTTCTTAATTCATTATATGAGGCTAGTATTACTGCAGTAATAATCATATCAGGTTGATGGGCCGTTCTGTTTAGATCCTCTCTGTCCTAATGATTTTCTGCCTGCTTGATCTATCAATCACAGAGGGATGTTAATGACTCCAACTATATTGGTCAATTTGTTCATTTCTCTTACATTTCTAAATGTTTTCCTCATCTCCTTAAAGTGGAATGAACTTCACGGCTCCCAAGGCCTTCCTGTCCCACTATCACCTCCAGAAGCTGTGAGACATTGAAGCTCCAGAGAACAGCCAGATCCAGCAGAGGCTGCCTTGCGGCTTCAGGAAGGAGAGGGAAAGCCGTCCCGTCTCGGTTGCAGCTCTATCTGACTTGCTGGGCATGACCGTCCCTGCAGGCTGCATTCCGTGGCCCCATGCCAGGCTGGTGTGTAATACTCTCCAGTCACCCTCTTGTTACCTAACGCTTTCCTAATCTGCAGTTTACGCAAGACGAGTACAAATCTCTGAGAAACACCAAGAGAAACACGGACCAGGCACCTCCCCAGCTGGCCTGCACCCTGCTTTGGAGCTGGCAATTTCATCTTGAAGGTACTTGCTTTTCGTTACCATGTGGGCTATTTGGTACGTGACTTGGAGCCCCACTTCTTACACAAGGCTCCCCCTAATCTGTACCTTCAGCCCTTCTCAGCCATCACTCACACTGGACTAAAAAGTATGCTACGTGGAAAGGTGGGCAAAGTTTTACATCATTCAGTAAAGCAGATCTTTCAATCAATGGTGATGGAAAAATTGGCCGATCAAAACTTAAAAAGAAACAAAAAACCCTTAACCTTTAGTTCACATCATGTATGAAAGTTTGCCCAATCTCAAGATGGATCATTGAACCAAATAGAAAGCCTAAAGCTATAAAACTTTTACAAGAAAATAAAAGTAGGATAAAATCTCTATAACATTGAGCTAGGCAAAACTTTTCTTAGAAAGTACATGAACCATAAAAGAAAAAAGGGGGTAAATTGAGCTTTAAAAAAATGTAAAACTTCACCTCCTCAAAAAACATTCTTTAAGAACATGAAAAGACAAGTTATATTCAGAGAGGAACTATGTATTTGCACAACATGTATTGGATAAAGAACTTGCATCTGGAATATGAAAAGAATTCCTACAAGTCAGTAAGGAAACAAACATCCCAATTGAAAAATAGGCAAAATAGTTGAGCAGATAGTTCACCAAAGAAGAGATGGCAAATAAGCACTGGAAAAGATGCCAGACCTCATTAGACATTAGGGAAGTGGAATTTAAAACCACGGTGAGCTACCCCTACATTTCTACTAGGATGACTAAAACATTAATTAACTGACTAATGAACTAGTTAGATGGCAATACAAAGTCTTGGTGAAGATGCAGAGCAACTGGAATGCTCATACTTTGCTAATGGGGATGCAAAATATTAAAGTATAGCCACTCTGGAAAGCAATTCAGTGATTCCTTATCAAGTGAAGCAAATGAGCCAACAGTTTCACTTCACAAAGACATGTACATGAATATTGATGGCAGCTTTACTCATGCTGCTGCTAAGTTGCTTCAGTCGTGTCCGACTCTGTGCAACCCCATAGACGGCAGCCCACCAGGCTCCCCCATCCCTGGGTTTCTCCAGGCAAGAACACTGGAGTGGGTTGCCTTTTCCTTCTCCAATGCATGAGAGTGAAAACTGAAAGTGAAGTCGCTCAGTCGTGTCTGATTCTTAAGTGACCTCATGGACTGCAGCCTACCAGGCTCCTCTGTCCATGGGATTTTCCAGGCAAGAGTACTGGAGTGGGGTGCCATAATAACCCCAAATTGGAAACAACCCAGGTGTCCTTCAACTGGCAAAGAGATAAACAAAAAGCTTCCATACACACAATGGAATACTACTCAGCAATAAAAAAGAACAAACTAGGAGACACACAACAGCATGAAGAAATCTCAGAAGCATTCTGCTAAGTGAAAGAAGACAGACACAGAAGTTTACATCTACATGGTTCCGAATCTCTACAGACAGAAATAGATTAATGACTGCTAGGGGCTATTGAGAAACAAAGCTTATTTAACTTATATACAGAGGACATTATGTGAAATGCTGGGCTGGATGAAGCACAAGATGGGGAAACAATGAAAATAAACTTTATTTTCTTGGGCTCCAAAATCACTGCAGATGGTGACTGCAGCCATGAAATTAAAAGACGCTTGCTCCTTGGAAGAAAAACTACTACCAACCTAGACAGCATATTAAAAAACAGAGACATTACTTTGCTGACAAAGGTCCATCTAGTCAAACTTATGGTTTTTTCAGTAGTCATGTATGGATGTGAGAGTTGGACCATAAAGAAGGCTGAGTGCCGAAGGATTGGTGCTTTTGAACTGTGGTATTGGAGAAGACTCTTGAGAGTCCCTTTGACTGCAAGGAGATCAAACCAGTCAATCCTAAAGGAAATCAGTCCTGAATATTCGTTGGAAGGACGGATGCTGAAGCTGCAATCCTTTGGCCACCTGTTGTGAAGAACTGACTCATTAGAAAAGACCCTGATGCTGGGGGAAGATTGAAGGCAGGAGGAGAAGGGGATGACAGAGGATAAGATCACCGACTCAATGCACATGAGTTTGAGCAATCTCCAGGAGCTGGTGATGGACAGGGAATCCTGGTGTGCTGCAGTCCATGGGGTGGCAAAGAGTCAGATATGACTGAGCGACTGAACAGCAACAATGGGAAAATCAAGGAGATTTGCTACAAAAGGCACAAGGGAATTTTGATGGTGACAGAAATGTTCAAAATCCTGATTGTGGTGGGACTCATACAAGGGGAAGCATTTGTCAAATCTCATTCCTGTGTATACTAGACAAGGGTGAATTTTACTGTAGGGAAATTATACCTCAATGAATATGACTTTTTTATTTTTTTATTTTATTTATTTGACTGCACCAAGTTTTAGTTGCTGCTTGGGGGAATCTTTTAGTAGTGGCATGCAAACTCTTCGTTGCAGAATATAGGATCCAGTTCCCTGACCAGGGATTGAATACAGTCCCCCTCTATTGGGAGCACAGAGTCTTAGCCACCAGACTACCAGAAAAGTCTCCAATATGACTTTTAAATAACAAAAAGTAGAATAAAATAAAATGTAAATCTGTTGAAACTTGTCCTCATCATGAAGGTAAAATGACATCAGTAATAGTAACAGCCAGTACGTAGCACCCACTAGCCTAAGAAATTTACGCCCGTTGTTTTATTTAAGCCTGAAACAATCCTTAAAGGTCCTCAAACACACCAAGCACTTCTCTGTCTCAAGGCCTTTGCATTTGCTATTCTCTTTATCTGAAAGGTTCTTCTACTAGGCGACTCCATCTCCCATATCCCTTGGGTCTCTATTCAAAGTCACCTCCTCAAGAGAGACCTTCTGTCCCCATTCTGTCTAGAAGAGTCCCTCAACCTATCACTCTGTATCTCTTACCTAGTTTGATTTTCTTCCCAGAGCTTAGACCACCTGCAATGACACTGTATATGTTTTGTTTCTATCTCTCCATAAGAATCTCATTTTTCATTCACTTTTTCTTCCATTCCAACACCCTCTGTGTGCCTACCCTGGAGTGTGTGCAGGCAAAGCAAAGTTGCGAGAGGCAGAAACTTCCCATAAAACCAAGATAGTATGGAGTGGCCCTGTCTCCCTCCAGCGCCCCCTCTCATAATCTGGGACAGGATTTCTCCAAGAGCCTTGCCTTTTAAGACTCACAGAAGTTGCAGCATGAAAAGAGCACTGGTCTTGAAGTTAAGACCCCCTTTACCCCAGCCTAGGAGACCCTGACCCAGGCACTTCATGTGACAAGTTCTCAACTTCCCCACCTGTAAAATGAATAGAAGCGTGTTCTTTGGACATTAGCATGAATAGGAATCCACCAAGAAACCAACTTAAATGCATGCCCTGGGACTTCCCTAGTGGTCCAGGGTTAAGAATCTTCCTGCCAGTGCAGGGGACATGGCTTCAATCCTGTTTCGGGAAGATTCCACATGTCGTGGGGCAACCAAGCCCATGTGCCACAATTACTGAGCCTGTGTGTCTAGAGTCCATGCTGTGCAACAAGAGAAGCCCCCACAATGAGAAGCCTGAGCACCCAAAAATGCACAAATAAATGAACAATACAGTCACTTTATTAAATAAATAATAAAATAAAATGCATGACCTTGCCTAAGAAAATGCAACTCAGCCAATTGTTGGTAGAGTCAGGAAATCAGCACTCTTAACCCTCACCCAGGATAACTGAACAGTTTAGGGACAAAATTTTGAATATTGATAATTTCAAGTAATTTTTCAGCTGCAAAAATCTTCTTCCAAATATAATCTTCTGTAGAAAATCATTTATCAAGCACATAAATCAGAGAGGCTCTGGGCAGGGAAAAGGAACAGAATGAGGCTGACTTCTCTGTCAACTGTTTCTCCCTCACACTCCCTCTATCTCACCATGCAGTGGCCCCAGGCACCCCAAGGTTCCTTGGAACACAGTTGGAAAACCACCACTCTAGACGCTCTCTGATTCACACATTGTACAGCTATTCATGAGCATTCTCCATTCTAGGGATTCTTCCAGATACCAGGTATCCAACAATAAAAACAAGTAAGTCCCTGTTCTGACAGATTTCACATTTTAGGGAAATGCATGCTTAGAACTGCCATGTGCCAGTTCTAAGGGCTATTTGTGTATTAACTCAAGCAGTTCTCATCACATCCTTACCAGACAACTACTGCCCCTAGACCCATTTTACAGAAAAGGACACAGAGACTCAGGGAGATTAAATAAATCGCCCAACGTCGTATACTAGAAAGTGGAAGAGCCAGGATTTTGAACCTGGAGATTTCAGCTCTGGCCAACACATCCTTCTGAAAACCTGCCCAGTTCTCAGAACCTCTGCTCTATGAGCTCAGGAGGTATGTGTGAGCCTTCCTGAGGCATGTAGGTTTCTCTGCCTGTCTCTCCACTTATGTTGTTGTTTACTCGCTCAGTCATGTCTGACTCTTTGTGACCCCGTGGACTGCAGCCCGCCAGCTTCTTCTTTCCATGGGGTTCTCCAGCCAAGAATACCGGCGTGGGTTGCCTTTTCCTTTTCAAGGGGATCTTCCTGACCCACGGATCGAACCTGGGTCTCCTGCATTGGCAGGCAGTTTCTTTACCACTGAGCCCCCAGGGAAGCCCTCCCCACCTACAGGTTCAAACAAATCCCTTTAGCACCCAGTCCCTGCAGGGTTAAGACTCCAAGACTGGGCTCCAAGATGAAATTGGACTCCGCAGGGCTTCTAGTTGATGCAAGTGGCCTTCTCTACCTGAGGGACGCCGAAAGGCTCATCTCTGGGGTGTGGAAGAATGCTCTTTGGCCCAGGTGCAGAGTTATTCTGGTCGCCGCTGCACTGCTTGGCTGGCTGTTAGGAAGATGAGTGGCCCCAGCAGCTCCGTGGTGTTCCCAGCTTGACAGGGTGACATGGATACGTCAGCAAGCAGAGCGTCAGCACCAAATTAGGAAACTGCGTGGGGATACAGCCAAGTGAGTGCTGAGTAAGTGTAGAGAGCACCCGGACCGGGAGACGCTTCCAGCAGGAGGCTGGGGAGGGAACTCAGAGGACATTTACACCCAGGCCACTCATTCTGCCAGCCAGGAAACCGAGGGCCTGTTGCAGCTATGTTCTTAGGCTCCAGCTGCGGCCTCTGAGGTCGAGAAAGGAGATGGGATTGAAGGTAAGCAGACAAGTCCACATCTCAGTCCTGTCCTTTATTGGGCTCTGTGACCCTGAGCACGTGACATCTGAGTCTCTGTTCCCCATCCAGGAAAAAAAGGAGATGATAATATCCCTCAGATACGCTGTGAGGGTTGCAAGAGATAATTCATTCAACACATCCAATGCCAAGCAGCTACTCAATAATATTTGTTCCTGTCCACTCCCCTCTCCTGGATTGAGTTTCCCAGGTAGCACTAGTGGTAAAGAACCTACCTGAAAATGCCGGAGACATAAGAGATGAAGTTCTATTCATGGGTCAGGAAGATCCCCTGGAGGAGGGCACAGCAACCCACTCCAGTATTCTTGCTTAGAGAATCCCATTAACAGAAGAGCCTGGTGGGCTACCATTCATGGGCTCGCAAAGAGTCAGACACAACTGAAGTGACTTAGCACACTCATATACTCATTTTCAGGAATAGGCTGATTTAATTGAGACTTAACAAGTCTCTGTTTGGAAATGGGTTCCAATCTCATGTTTCTCTAATTGGCCAACAGCATCAACTTCACCCAGAAACTGGTCGAAAATGCAGACTCTCAGGCCCCACTCAGCCCAATGAACAGAATCTGCATCTTAACAAGATCCTTGCCCCCACACATGAGAAGCACCATTAAGCATATTTTTAAATGAATAGACTTATCTTCCCTGGTGGCTCAGAGGTTAAAGCATCTGCCTCCAATACAGGAGAACTGGGTTCAATCCCTGGGTCGGGAAGATGCCCTGGAGAAGGAAATGATAACCCGCTCCAGTATTCTTGCCTGGAGAATTCCATGGACGGAGAAGCCTGGTAGGCTACAGTCCACAGGGTCACAAAGAGTTGGACACGACTGAGTGACTTCACTTACTTACCTTCTAACTTACTTACTTACTGCTCTTGGCCATCATTGATCCCATTTATCAAACTGTGGTGTTGGAGAAGACTCTTGAGAGTCCCTTGGACTGCAAGGAGATCAAACCAGTCAATCCTAAAGGAAATCAATCCTGAATATTTATTGGAAGAACTGATACTGAAGCTAAAGCTCCAATACTTTGGCCACCTGATGTGAACAGCCAACTCATTGGAAAAGACTCTGATGCTGAGAAAGACTGAAGGCAGGAGGAGAAGGGGACAACAGAGGATAAGATGGTTGGATGGCATCACCAATGTGATAGACATAAGTTTGAGGAAGCTCTGGGAGTTAGTGATGGACAGAGAGGTCTGGCGCGCTGCAGTCCATGAGGCTGCAAAAAGCTGGACACGACTGAGCAACTGAACAACAAGAACAATGGATAGCCTACATTTGCTGAGACTCTGTTGCATGTCAGGCATGTGGGAAATGTTTTACAGGCATGGTCTTATCTATGCACAATCTCAGGAGGTGAGAATTCTCTCCAATCCCATTTCACAGATAAGGCAACTGAGGCTGAGATGGGTGAGTTCCCTCCATGGGTAAATTCTAGAACCACACTGCAAACCCTGGGCCACTGGGACCCTGGTTTCCTCACTTTGTCACCCTGCTAGTTGGGACTAAGCTACCCCTGACTCTGTACAAACTGGCCATGGGTTAATTTGTTTACTTCTTGCTCTCCTTTTGTGGGATCCCAGTGAGGTCTCTTAGGAATCTGTGAAATGGCAGTTTCAAGTCCTCCCTGGCCCCCAAGGTGAATTTCTGAGACCCTGGAGGAGCTGGCCAGCTGAACCAAGTCAGAGAAGCGAATGGCTCTCTGCTCACCTGCACTGACTAATACCAAGGTCAGCAACCCCCAGGCAGCAAGAAGTGGGTAGGCTGATGGTCTGGGTACCAGCCTGCTCCCTGAGACTGGCCCTTCCCTCCAAACTATCCCCTAGAACAGTCAACACTTTGGCCTGGTGAGCCTGCAACCCAGAAGGAAAAGAACGTGTATGAAAAAGGAAAGAGGAGTTCATGCATGCACTCCCATGACAAAGGGAACACTAATCTTGACTGAAGCCCCAGGCCAGGCTCTTCGTGTTTTTATCACCCATCCTGCCTGCAACCCGGCAATTCCTCAAAACACTGCAATCCTGCAGTTCCATCGAGCACCGCCACTCTGGCATTTCTGCAGCCCTGGAAAACACTTATTTTTGTATCCATTATATACATCAGGAAATGATGGCTCAGAGAGACCTTGCAACTTGCTAAAGGTCACAGAGCAAGTTGTTATTATTGTTTAGTCGCTAAGTCATGTCCGAGTCTTTGTGACGCTATGGACTGTAGCCCACCAGGCTCCTCTGTCCATGGGATCCTCCAGACAAGAATACTGGAGTGGGTTGCCATTTCCTTCTTCAGGGGATCTTCCCAACCTAGGGATCAAACACGTGTCTCCTGCACTGGCAGGCGGATTCTTTACTACTGAGCCACCAGGGAAGGCCTGTAAGGAAGGAGCAAGGCTGGGATCCAAATCCAAGTCTATCTGACTTCCCACCACGGGCTCTTTTCACACAGGTGGCACCTTGAACCAGGCTCTGAATAGGCTTACCTCATGTAATCCTCACCACCCCACCCTTGGAGGCAGATGGCATTATCAATGCAACTGAGGCAGAGAGCAGTCACAGGAGCTGTCTGGGTCATACAGCTAGTTAGCTACAGAGCTGGGTTTCGCTACCAAGTTTCTCTCACCCTGTAGTTCAAACTCTTTATCCTGCCAGTCCTGGGAAGTATCAAATCTAAAAAGCTTTCTCCAGGTTTCCCCAGGAGAGTCCAGGGTTTCCTGACATGTTAGAACTCTGTATTTATTTGTGGAAATAAATATAAAAGATGAACATCTGCCAAAATGAGGGAACAGATTAGCCACACATCAAGAGCATGTTCTTTAGAGTAAGACTCCCTGGGTTGAGATCTCATATTCTAGCTGTGTGACTAGAACAAGTTACTTACCCTCTCTCGGCTTTCACATACCCATCTGTAAAATGGGACCTATAAGAATCCCTTACACACAGAGCTGTTATATGGATGAAATGAGGGGACTTCCCTGGTGGTCCAGTGGTTAAGAATCTGCCTTCCAGTGCAGGGGGTATAGGTTCGAACCCTGGTCAGGAAACTAAGATCCCACATGCCAAGGAACAACTAAGCCCACCAATCTCCAGAGCCCATTCACCACAACTGGAGAGTCATAAACAAATAAATACTGAAAAAGAAAAAAAAAAGAATGAGGCTGTGCCTATAAAGTGCTAAGGCAGTATTGGGGAAATGCAGAGTACCCAGTCCGTCTGTGTTCCTATCTCCACTGTTATTTGAATTCCTCTCTTTCTGCACTCATAATTTGCACAGGGTATCCAGCAGTGTGTCAAAGGCACAGTGAGGAGTGTTTGGGGCTACCTGTGAAATGTAATCCACGAATTCACTTCCCCAGTGAAGAAGTGAGAATGATACTGATCAGCGGGGACCTGGAAACCAACTCTAACTGCAGCTATCGAGAAAGAAAATCTCAGATACAAGATGAGCGTTAGCTGTGAATTGGCTGTTCTTTCCCCTCTCAGCCTTGGCTTCCCCCACCATAAAATGGGGGGCTGGAGGGTGGGCGAACCTAGCCCCTGGCTGCTGAGGGCTACGGCTCCACAGGCAGCAGGTTTGGTGGCTCTTCACCTCCCAGAGGCCAGACAACCTCTTGACGTCGAGCATGGATGCGAAAGCTGTTTGGCGTGCACTTGAACCCTGACCCCACAGGCCCTCCCCTTCTGGCTGAGGCCAAGTCCTCCTCTCAGCAATGCTCACCACAGCCTGCTTCTGCTGCCTTCTAGCTCACGGTGTGGCCTTGAGGTCATCACTGAGGGGCACAGCCATAGGCCTGGCTCAGCTGGCTGTGCTGACGGAGGGTGACGGCCACATGAGAAGCTGCTGGGGACATTTTCAGTCACTGCCCCAAAGGCCAGACCTCAGAACCTATTGCTTCAAAATGCCATGTCCTGGCTCCAAAATGTTTCTGGCACTTTCCATGGAAGTGCCTGACATTCACTTCATTTGGCTCCAGACACCTTCTAGAAGGTCACGCACAGCAACCAGCCAGCACCCAGGACGCTGAGCCGTGGGTGGCAGGCCTGATGGTGGCAGCTGGGTCGAGAGTGGCCTTTTGACGGAGGCTTCTCACTTCTCAGCCTTGGTGTCCCACCAAAATGAGAGAAGTGTGGACTAAATCTTTCTTTACTTTTTACGTTGGAATAACTTTAGATTTACAGAAACATTGCAAAGGTAGTACCGATCGTTGTCAAATATCCCTCCCTTGGTTTCCCCCAATGATATCATTTTACATCTCCACGGTACTTTAGTCTCAACTAAGAAGCCAGCAGTGGCACATTATTACTGATTGAACTCCAGACTTTATTTGGATTTTACTCATTTTCTCACGAATGTCATTTTGTCTGTTCCAGGATACCACACTGCATTTAGGACTAAATCATTTACAAAGTCTCCTGGTTCTGAAAAGAAAGAGGCAGGAAGCCTTCATGTTTAAGGACTCCGGATGAATGCTGTGCTGGGTGACTTTGGGTAAATCCCTCATTCTCTGTGAACCTCAGTCTCTTTTTGTATAAAAAGGGAATGATACCAATACTTCTTTATAGGGATACTATGATCAGAGAAGGCAGTGGCAACCCACTCCAGTAGTACCCTTGCCTGGAAAATCCCATGGCCGGAGGAGCCTGGTGGGCTGCAGTCCATGGGGTCGCTAAGAGTCAGACACGACTGAACGACGTCACTTTCACTTTTCACTTTCATGCATTGGAGAAGGACATGGCAACCCACTCCAGTGTTCTTGCCTGGAGAATTCCAGGGACGGGGGAGCCTGGTGGGCTGCCGTCTATGGGGTCGCACAGAGTCGGACACGACTGAAGCGACTTAGCAGCAGCAGCATGAGGTAATTATTTGTTAATTCATGTGAAGCCCTTAGCAAGGCTCATAGTACACCATCAGCACTCTATTGATAAATCTCACTGTGTAGAAATCTTAGACCAAAACCAGAATTAACCTCGAATACACCTCCTGGCAAAACATCTCCCAGCACAAGAGCTGCTCCAAAAAGAAGAAATTGTGCTGGTCTAGTATATCAAACACAAAGTGGACAGCACAGGACTGGAAAAGGCAAAGATCTGGAGCCACACGGGCCCAGCTTAGGGTCCAGTCCACTCACTTTGTGAAGTTGGACTCACTGTTCAGCCACACTGTTCCACATTTGTTAAATGGGAACAGATGGTTCACTTTACAGGGTCCCTGAAACAAAGTGAGATGTGTACTGTAAAGCTTCTAGCAGGACTGAGCTGTGAAATTTGGCTGCATTTTCTTGGGCTCCAAAGTCACTGCAGATGGTGACTGCAGCCATGAAATTAAAAGACGCTTGCTCCTTGGAAGAAAAGCTATGACCAACCTAGACAGCATATTAAAAAGCAGATACATTGCTTTGCTTACAATAGTCCATCTAGTCAAATCTACTGTTTTTCCAGTAGTCATGTATGGATGTGAGAGTTGGACCATAATGAAGACTGAGAGCCGAAGAATTAATGCTTTTGAACTGTGATGTTGGAGAAGACTCTTGAGAGTCCCTTTGACTGCAAGGAGATCAGACCAGTCAATCCTAAAGGAAATCAGTCCTGAATATTCATTGGAAGGACTGATGCTGAAGCTGAAGTTCCAATACTCTGGCCACTTGATGGGAAGAACTGACTCATTGGAAATGACCCTGATGCTGGGAAAGATCAAAGGCAGGAGGAGAGGGAAACATCAGAGGATAAGACGGTTTGATGGCATCACTGACTCGATGGACATGAGTTTGAGCAAGCTCCAGGAGTTGGTGATGGACAGGGAAGCCTGCCTGGCATGCTGCAGTCCATGGGGTCGCAAAGTGTTGGACATGACTTAGTGACTGAACTGAACTTGTCTTTTCCTGGGCTTTCCTGGTGGCTCAGATGGTAAAGAATCCGCCTGCAATGCAGCAGACACTGGTTCAATTCCTGGGTCGGAAAGATCCCCTGGAGAAGGGAATGGCTACCCACTCCAGCATCCTTACCTATTCCATGGACAGAGAAGCCTGGTGGGCTACAGTCCAGGGGATCACAAAGAGTTGGACACCACTGAGCAACTAACACTTTTCCTTTTCCTACCTCTGCTAGGAACCGCTAAGTCATTGACTGCTACCAGGATCTTCAAAGAATCCACTGAAGTCTGATGTGGGCAGTTCCCAGGGGCCGGTGACGAAATTCCTTTTGTTTCTTCTGGTGTTTTTTTTTTTTCTTTTGAGAGAAGGACCATGATTAATCAAATTACCCTCCCTCCCCCAGCAAAGTTATGTTGAAAAACCATTTCCATAATCTTCATTGCTACAATGTCTTTTCTCATCCAGAATGAAATTTTCATCCTAATTTCACGCTGCCTGTGCCTAGTTTTAAAAGGAAGCGTAAAGCTATCCTGGTGGTCCCTCTGACGAAGATTGTCTTAGGGGCCTGTTTTCACAGATCACAGAATCAGTCTGTTTTTATAGAAGAGCAGCTGGAGGGGCTGAAGAAATCAAAAGCTTCACTCCTATTCCAATCAGTTCAATAGCTCAGTCGTGTCCAACCCTTTGACTCTTTGCGATCACATGGACTGCAGCACACCAGACTTCCCTGTCCATTACCAGCTCCCGGAACTTGCTCCTGTTTAAAGATGAGCAAATGAGAACGAGAGTCACAGATCTGTTTGTTGAAGGTCAAGTAGTGAAAGGGCTTCAGAACTAGGAAGAGACCCCAGTCACAAGATTCCTGCTTCTGTATTCTTGGCTCTCTGACTCAGAGGCCCAATAGGCTCTGAGCTGCTGGAGGACATCCCTCCACTCACTCATCCACACACCCATCCATTCACTGACCCATCCAATGATCCATTCTCCCACCCACCCACTTCACACTCATCCATCCACTCACCCATCCACTCACCCGTCTACTCACCCACTCACCCACTCATCCATCCAATGATCCACCCAGTCACCCATCACCCACCCATCCACCCACTCACCCACCCACCCACCTCTCACTCATCCATCCACTCACCCACCCATTCATCCATCCACTCACCTACCCACTCATCCATCCAATGACCCGCCAGCCACCCATCACCCACCCATCCACCCACTCACTCACCCACCCACTCATCCACTCACCCACGCATTCATCCGTCCATGTTGCCATTGGACACCTTCCTGTGATAGACATCAAGCTGAGTACTAGAAGCCAGGGAGATGAAGACAGTCACGGTCCCTGACTTCACGGAGTTTTCTATTCGCGGGCAAGGACTGCATCTTGGTCACGTGTTTCCCAGTGATCTACCACAGTGTCTGGCACATGGTAGGAGACCAGTATATGTTTTTTGAATAATGGATCTCTCGTCTTCAGTAATGCTCCCACCTTTATAACTGATATACTGAGTTGTTTTGAAGACTCTGATGGGGCTGAAGTCTCAGCATTTGTCTTGAACCATCTTCTCCAATTGTCATTCTTACCAGAAGTTAAACGGCCATGTGCAGACATAGTCACAACATTAGACAAGGAGTACAAAGACCCAAGATCAGGTCCCAGCCCTTAGCTGCTTACTCCTAAGCAGCTGCTGAAAGACACTTGAGACTGTTTTCTCGTCTGTAAAATGGAGCAAATATTATTTGACTTGTCTGTTTCACTTAGCTGCTGTGACTATTAAAGGGGAGAGAGAAAGAGAGAGGAGAGGGAGAGGGGAAGGAACAGGGGAGAAAAAGAGTGAAACTTCTAGTATGATATGAGTAAGTAGTTATTGAAAGTCACTTGAGTGATTTACATTGAGGATGTAAAGGAAAATAAAAGTGATCAGCTTTTTAACCAGTGCATAGCACACTCTCCTTCCAATCTTCTATAATGTATTGATAACTGGCTGTGATTGCCCCAGATTTGTTTCAATCTTTGGAGAGATTAAATTTCTGGATTTGTGGCATCACATGTCACCCCAGCCAATCCTGACCCATATTTCCCTCCACTTGGTTCATGTAACAACAGTACAAAGAGGTGTTGTAACCTTAATTGCTTGCAAAGTGTTTCGAAATCCTTAGATTAAAAAGCCTGGTGAAGTCCAAAGTGTTAGCCTTCTGTGTGCCCAAGGAGTCGTGCTGACCCTCACCTGGGTTCGTCAGGGCAGGGAGAAGTTGCACTGTGTGTCCTGAGGATCCACGAACTTCGGGGTTTAAGGATCTTATTCATGGAATGACCCTAGCTCAACTCCCAGCTTCCTCGTTTTTTAACTACTCAGGCATTTGCCTATTCTTTGCTTCGTGCTTTTTCCATTTCTCAAGTTCCTGGGTCATGAGGCCTGAGTTGCAACTTTGGTGTCATAGGTCTCCTTTCCTGGGTGATCTCAGCCTGAGTCCTAGAAAAGGGCAATTGTGTCATCTGTAATTTGTTTGCCTTTTCATTTAAGCCCAGAGTGGATGGCTTAATCCTTATTCTTTTACCATTAGAATCTGGAATTAAATTTCTGTCCCATAACTTCCCTGATGGCTCAGATAGTAAGAATCCACCTGCAATGCAGGAGACCCAGGTTCAGTCCCTGGGTTAGGAAGATTCCCCTGGAGAAGGGGAATGGCTACTCACTGCAGTATTCTTACCTGGAGAATCCCATGGACAGAGGAGCCTGGCAGGCTACCGTCCATGGGGCTGCAGAGTCAGACGTAACACGTTCAATTTCACGGTGGTATCCCCTGGAGGGGGTGTCAGGTGGGACTGAAAGGGGTAGGAGGGAGATTCCAGGGTCCTAGCCATGTTTCTTTTTTCTTGACCTGACTTCAGGTTAGACCAGTATGTTTGATTTGTGAAAATTCAGAGCCACCCACTTCTATTTTTTCTGTATATGTGTTACACTTTACAAACTTTTCAAATTATCACTCTGGATGCTAACTGACTTCATTTAGAATAGATTTTGTTGTCATAGTGAAGTTTTATACCTAATCAATTCCAACTTCTGTATTTGTGATTCAAAATAATGTTGCTTTTAGCTGTCCTATTAGTTCCACTTTTACATTTACAGAAAAAGAAAAAAAGGCCTCAACTAACGATTTTAATTAAGTCTAATGGGGGAGGAAAGGGCGGAGTTTGGCTCTCAACAGGAGGCCCTGTGATACCTTCAGGGATGGATGTGGACCTCTGAAATTACAACAGAATTCTGTTGGATACACATGGATGTTTTTCTGAGAAGTGTCCACAGTTTTCATCAAATTCTCAAGGGTCTGTGAAAGACCATAAGCCAGAGGGATTCTAACAACTCAAGACTTTTTCATGTATGCACCTCTTCAAATGTTTCTCAACTCTTAAATTCAACCCATAGCCCTCATCAGCCTGATTCACCAAATTGGTCTCACCCATCAAAATGAATTTGTCTACTTCAATGGAAAAAGTGAATGGGTTCAGCTTTGTCAAAGGTCATATATAATCATCAGCTGTTTACTTCTTCATCTCCCCATTGAGATTCCAGGCCCGAAGCCAGCGACCTTTGCATCCACAGCATGAAACTATACCAGGTAACGGGGGATTGGACTCCAAAGAAAGTCACTGCACCTATTTACGAAACCAGATTTATTAAAATCTCTCTACAAGTCGGAAATGGCCGTCTCAACATATATACACATGTACAGGAAGGGTCTAGTGTTTCCAAGCCCCAGCAAACCCAGAGTCCTTAGCCGGGTCATGTATCACAGATACAACATTCAAGCAACCACGAGAGCGTTAGTGCGACAGAGGTCTCTGTCCTCCTTCTCCAAGTCCCATGATTCTGTCAAGGTAATATTGCCAATGATCATTCACATTTCACGTGGTCTTAGACACGCAGGTTATTCAGACAGACACAGACAACAGAACAAGTGTCAGAGTGAAAACAACAAATGTAGAAAAGGTACAATATATGTACAGAGTACACAGTACGTGAGGTATACACGGTATTCTCACAATGCATGTTAGTAGTTTGCCTAAGGCGTAGCCCTTAAAGGTGACTGCCTGTTTTTGTGCCATTTCTCAAAATACAGTATGTTTGGTTTACCCGTTTAACCACTGGATTTCAGTACTGTCTGAGACATTTACTGATATTTAATCTGTTTTTTTAATGCAAGTGGCAGTTTCTCTGTTAAGTTCTATCTTCTGTAGGTAGTGAGTTCCCATCTCTGGAAGCCTTCAAACAGAGGTTGGAGTCCCACCTGTGAAAGAATTTGGGGGGTACAGGGAGGAGGGGGGCGGTACAGGGATTTCTACATTGGGAGGTGGTAGAGAAAGGAAAGAAGTTGGACTAGATGACTTTTAAAGTCCCTTCCGACCTTAAAGATTTGGGGCTTGCTATTTCACTCCATATACTGACGAAACAGATGCATTCATAAACCACACCACAGATGAAATATTAACAACCTGTCATGCAAAACTGCAGACCAGACCCATGGGGGTGGTTAAAGACTAATTCTGGAAGTTAGTCTGAGAGCCGTCTAAGACTATCCAAAATTTACTTTCTCTGAAGCACAAAAATTTGCTCTTGGGAGAGAGGAGTCTTCTTATCTTTCTCCTCCTAGACAAAATGCTCCACCCTGAGATGGTCTTGGGGGAAAAAAGGAAAGGATAAATGCTAACATATTTGAGGGGAACCAAAACAGCTAATGGTTTCCAAGTGCTCAAATTCTTTTTAAAAGTCTCCAGTCTCTCTGTCTGAGCTCAGAGTTCTGAAATAGCCAGGAGCTTGAATCTTTTGTGATACTCTTCCACCGTTAGCTGGTAAGTGCTTTTATAGTGAAAGGGGAAGGGGCTCATTTCAAGGTCAGAAAGAAGGCTTTAGTGCAAATGGGGTCTTGGCAGGACACAGAGGAGAGATGATTCTGGGTTCATGGTTCAGGCAGGCTTCTATGCCCCATGAAACAGTCTGCTCCAAAAACATGAAGAAAGGGCGAGTGCTAAACCAAACCAGGAAAAAACAATTTTCCAATCAGAGAAGCTGGGGGTAGCGAAAGCCTGGCTACCAAGGACCAGTTTGAAGATGGCAGGTTTATTGGCCCAGGTAATTTGTCACCCTGTTAAAAATATAGTTATTGCCCAAAATGCCATTGTGTGATTCATTTCCTCTCCCTTTAGAATGTTCAAGTTCATTTCACTCCATCACACGCTGCAGGATATTCATACTCCGTGCCACCCAGAAAAGAGGTGGAACCCCCAAATCCAACCAAGGGAGAGTTGGCGAAGGTTCACTGAGGAAAACAACTCTGTAGGGCAGCCAATCAGAGTGTACGCTGCTCACCTCCTCAGTCACGCATCCGGAAGATGAGAAAGAAGGGGCGCCATGCTGAATTCAGCACCCACAGTCTCCACGCCATCACCTGTCTGGTTGGCCTCACGCCGAAAGGCCTGTCCATCTTTAGAAATGGAAAATGCCATGTGTGAGAATTATGAGGTTTCTGAGGTTTGGGGATTAGCAGAAGAAGGAACTGATGTCACGGTCCTCCTGGTACTCTGGAACAATCTGGTCGGAAGTTCCTACTTCTGAGTCGACGTACCCAGGTTCCAAGACAGACTCAAACCAGGGATGGAGTAAGATCTCTGGGGCAGTGAGTCTCTCCGAAGGCTCCCGTCTCAGGAGGCTGCGAATGAGGCACCTGGCTTTGGGAGAAATGTGGTCAGGAATGCAGAACTGTCCACGTCGGATTTTGGAGAAAAGGGCACTGGGGTCTGAGTCATGGAAGGGGTAGCGCCCCACCAAAAGGGTGTAGAGCATCACCCCAAGGCTCCAAACGTCCGCTGCCTTTCCGGAGTAGGTCCCCGTGGTGTTCAGAATCTCAGGGCTCACATAGGCTGGGCAGCCGTGTTTGTCTGACAAAGCATCATCTTCTCCCTTGATTATGTGTGTATCTTCAAGACTTTCCAGTCTGAGCTGAGTTCTGTAGAAGACATGAAACAAGCCATTACTTCCAGATCCAGCTGCTATGAAAAACAAGGCCTTCCTTCCCAATAATAGGGCCCACAGGCACTCAACACAAAGGCCCAAGGAATGCCAGTTACCCCTTCATCCAGTAAGCACTGCCTTGCAACCTACCCAGGAGGACTCCAGATTTCACAAACCAGTACAAACTGCAATAAAAATTAGCAAAGTATTGAGAGAGCACCTGGGGTGGAGGGTATGATGCAAAGCCCCAAATACTATTCATGATGCTAGAGCTTAGAAGAAATATCCTAATAGGCGTTACACAATTTACTAAATGCACGTTGCAGTAGTGGGAGCCTGTGTCAGGAGAGTGCTGACATTTCTCCAAAAGCTACCAGGGAAGAACAGTTTATCCTAGCGCTTCAGGGAGAGCCAGAGCATCCTATAAGCCGATCTTATCTCTTATCATGTCACTGACTGCCAGGGTCACTAGGACCCGATGCTTGGCAATACGAAACATTACAGAACCTGGAGCCCAAGGTCACTGATATTGCACATGGATTGTCAGCACTCCTGTTCACATTGATACACACACAGAGAGAGAATTCTGTCCACCTGATCCCAAGCCCACAATGGCCTAGACTCAGGAAAAGTATGAGGAATGTTAATTACGTATATTGGGATATTTAATTGTAAAGAATGCCAAGACAAGAAGACAAAGAAAGCAGCTGGTGGGTTTGAAAGATGCAGGACACCTAAAATGCCCATGCACATGTACACATGCATACACACACAAATACACAAACACACACACACACACTCTAGGATGGCAGAGCACCACCTGAGCTCATTTATCCAGATAGGGATTCATCTGTTCAGGTAACAACCAATCTGAAACATCTTCAGTCAAGGCTCTCAGGTGAAGCTGCAGGTGCCTCCTGTTCAGATCCAGCCACTCAAGCCTCCTGGGCTCCCCCAAAGCCCAGAGCCACGTGGGGAGCCTCCAATATCTGGTGGCCACTGTGTCCCTCCCACCCAAGTTTCTCTGAACTAGCCCTGTTTCAGTAAATCGTTGGTTGAGAAGGACGCAAATATTTGGTACAGGCTACTGGGTCAATTCCTTTTCCTCTTAAAGGTCTAGTTGTTTTTTATTTTTTTTCCTTCCTGCCTTCCTGTTCCCTGGAGTGTAGTATACATGTGCTAACTTCAGTATGTCCTCAGCCTGACCTCCCCCGTCGTTATGTAAAATACCGATTGGTTCTGTAAACGGAAAATATGACTCAACCCACACCGTCTGCCGCTGATTGGTTCCTGTAGTACTAAAACCCTGCACCTGTGCTGCTTACAGGGCTAGCGTCAGCCTGCCATTGCTTAACCCTCGGGTTGCCAAACTCCACGCACATGACATTCGCCTGTGCAATGGTGGATTTCAAAAGTAAGCAAGGAGGTGTGTAAGGCATGTTTCAGAAAATACATCACCATATCAAAGGAGAGTGTTCCAGGAACTGGAAACTTCTTCATTGCCAACACTTTGCTTTTCTTTGCTAATCAGTATGTTCCAATAACTCTTGCAAGGTCAGATACAAAGCCAGGTTTTCTGGCAACTCAACAACCCTGTACATTTTCATAGGATCTGGAGTTAAGGCTAAAATGGCACAGCTACAACAGGAGAGTGCACACCCACCTGTGCAACTGGACAGTGGTATTGCTCTTAATCTTTCCACAAGGGATGTGGCCTACCTCCTAAAACCAGGTAAGGTTTATCTCCTGCAGCTTCCTGAATTCTCTTGTCTGAAACCTCAACTCTGAATCTTAATGTCTCATTATTGTCTTATCAGGCTCATCTTGTTCTTTTATGAGGTAAGCCATGATCTATATTTAGCAACCAATTCCATCCAGTTTCCATTTCTTATTCAACAGTGGCTATTTTCTGAAGATGTATCCAAACAAAATGTCTAAAAAGTCACTGCACAAAGTAGAGAAAATATTGGGAGCCAAGCATGACACAGAGTAGAAGTGTGGGGTGAAGGAAAGGGAGAGGTTTCTGCAAATACGACAGTCTGACCAGTTCTGTGACACTTCCTAGGTACCAAAAAAAAAAAAAAGGCACTCAGTATAAACAAGGATTTTAAAATGTCCTCTAGGAATCGATGCTGTGAAGGGCGGGCTGACATTTGTACCGGAGAAGAACTGACCTTTCTGACAACAATGGGGAATAAACCTGATCCCGGGGTGGAAGTGGGGAGGGCAACCTGTCCTCACGTGACATCCCACAAATGCACCAAGGTGTCCCCAGGCCACATCCACAAGGGTGCAGGAAACCCAGCTGTGGCCTTGGCTTCTTAGGAGAGAGGACTTCTCAAGACTAACTCTGGGACAACTGAGCCCTTGATGTTGCTCTGAGCCAACGCACCACCCCTAACTGTTCAACCTGCACCCTCATTTTGGTTCCAAAAGGCACAGGAGAGGCTGTGGAGGCCGCTCACCTCTCTTCGGTGGAGAAGACAAACTTCCTAAGCTTCAGGTCCCCCAGCACAATGGCTGACTGGTGGCAGTGGGCGACGGCAGAGACAATCTGCTTGAAGAGCCTTGCAGCCTCCTCTTCCCGCAACCTCTTCCGGCTGCGCACATAGGAGTGCATGTCCCCAAAGTCCCTCTCAAAGAAGACGTAGGCCTTTGTTTCCCCAAGGATCACCTCCACGATGCCCGTGATGTTCCTATGTGATGGCAGCTGGATGTAAGGCCGGATTTTGTCCTGGTAGTGTTTAATGGGAAACACCTGCAGAGAGAAGTGGACCCGCTTAGGAGGCTAGAGAAGCAGAGACTGCCTTCCAGCAGCTGGGCTGCAATTCTCAATGTGGGAACTCTGGTTGACATGGGACTTCCCAGGTGGCACTAATGGTAAAGAACCCGTCTGTCAACGCAGGAGACATAAGTGATTGGGGTCTATCCCTGGGTTGGGAAGATCCCCTGAAGGAGGAAAAGGCAACCTGCTCCAGTATTCTTGCCTGGGAAATCCCATGGACAGAGGAGTCTGGCAGGCTACAGTCCAGGGGATTGCAAAGAGCCAGACATGACTGAAGTGACTTAGCATGCATGCACACACCCCCATTAGCTCTTCAACCCCACTTTATGCAGTCGCAGCTACCCCTAACACCCCCAAACCAGAAGCATCTAGGGCTCTGGGCTAGCAAATATCCAAAGAGCCACCATATGGATGGTTTCTCTGTATGGCCTTCCACAAGCTCCAGAGAGCTAAGCCCTGAAGTCCCCACCCTCTGTGGCCCTTGCTCACTGGCGGGTGCCAAGGGGCTGATGGAGGTCCCTCTGGCATCTGCAGAAGCAGTCCCTGGAAAGGCATGACCTCCTGCAGACCAGGAAGGGGACAGAAGGTGGTGACTATGCAGCTTCCAAGTGGAAGCAAGGGGCTGCAGAACACGCAACTCTGTCCTTACCGGGAAGGAACAAATGACTCCAAGTCTGTCAACACAGCCCTAAGCAACCTGCCTGGGCTGACTCAGGTATAAGCAGTCTTGAGGTAACATTCCCACAGGAGGGATACAGGATCCTGGGAGCAGGGGGGATTCGTTTCTTTATCTCCCTCCCCCCCCACCAATTCCCACCCCCACCTTCACCAGATGTGTATAAGAGACAGATGAGTAACCGGACTAAACAAAAGGCCTTTAAAGAGACCAGTCAGCTTCTTAGAGGAGATGCTACTGGCGTCCTGGGTGAAGGTGGGGGTGGGAATTGGTGGGGGGGACCTTTCTGACAACAATGGGGAATAAACCTGATCCCGGGGTGGAAGTGGGGAGGGCAACCTGTCCTCACGTGACATCCCACAAATGCACCAAGGTGTCCCCAGGCCACATCCACAAGGGTGCAGGAAACCCAGCTGTGGCCTTGGCTTCTTAGGAGAGAGGACTTCTCAAGACTAACTCTGGGACAACTGAGCCCTTGATGTTGCTCTGAGCCAACGCACCACCCCTAACTGTTCAACCTGCACCCTCATTTTGGTTCCAAAAGGCACAGGAGAGGCTGTGGAGGCCGCTCACCTCTCTTCGGTGGAGAAGACAAACTTCCTAAGCTTCAGGTCCCCCAGCACAATGGCTGACTGGTGGCAGTGGGCGACGGCAGAGACAATCTGCTTGAAGAGCCTTGCAGCCTCCTCTTCCCGCAACCTCTTCCGGCTGCGCACATAGGAGTGCATGTCCCCAAAGTCCCTCTCAAAGAAGACGTAGGCCTTTGTTTCCCCAAGGATCACCTCCACGATGCCCGTGATGTTCCTATGTGATGGCAGCTGGATGTAAGGCCGGATTTTGTCCTGGTAGTGTTTAATGGGAAACACCTGCAGAGAGAAGTGGACCCGCTTAGGAGGCTAGAGAAGCAGAGACTGCCTTCCAGCAGCTGGGCTGCAATTCTCAATGTGGGAACTCTGGTTGACATGGGACTTCCCAGGTGGCACTAATGGTAAAGAACCCGTCTGTCAACGCAGGAGACATAAGTGATTGGGGTCTATCCCTGGGTTGGGAAGATCCCCTGAAGGAGGAAAAGGCAACCTGCTCCAGTATTCTTGCCTGGGAAATCCCATGGACAGAGGAGTCTGGCAGGCTACAGTCCAGGGGATTGCAAAGAGCCAGACATGACTGAAGTGACTTAGCATGCATGCACACACCCCCATTAGCTCTTCAACCCCACTTTATGCAGTCGCAGCTACCCCTAACACCCCCAAACCAGAAGCATCTAGGGCTCTGGGCTAGCAAATATCCAAAGAGCCACCATATGGATGGTTTCTCTGTATGGCCTTCCACAAGCTCCAGAGAGCTAAGCCCTGAAGTCCCCACCCTCTGTGGCCCTTGCTCACTGGCGGGTGCCAAGGGGCTGATGGAGGTCCCTCTGGCATCTGCAGAAGCAGTCCCTGGAAAGGCATGACCTCCTGCAGACCAGGAAGGGGACAGAAGGTGGTGACTATGCAGCTTCCAAGTGGAAGCAAGGGGCTGCAGAACACGCAACTCTGTCCTTACCGGGAAGGAACAAATGACTCCAAGTCTGTCAACACAGCCCTAAGCAACCTGCCTGGGCTGACTCAGGTATAAGCAGTCTTGAGGTAACATTCCCACAGGAGGGATACAGGATCCTGGGAGCAGGGGGGATTCGTTTCTTTATCTCCCTCCCCCCCCACCAATTCCCACCCCCACCTTCACCCAGGACGCCAGTAGCATCTCCTCTAAGAAGCTGACTGGTCTCTTTAAAGGCCTTTTGTTTAGTCCGGTTACTCATATCCTAGACTCAACTGGAAACGGTGACACACGGATTGTCACCATCTGGATTCGGCTATTATCTGCTCAGAGGAACTGGAAGGGGTTGCACAATGACCAGACCCACCCCACCTCTGAGGCCTGGCTGCTCTGTCACCAGCTCGAAGGAATCTCTCCGCTGCCCCCCTCCTCCCACCCCTAGCCCACACTCATACTCCTCCCAAAAAAGCTCTTAGCCCCAGCGACCCAGAAGGAAAGAATTTCCCCCCCTTTAAAACTGGGCTTGATCATGCATTTGAATTTTCATTCCGGTCGGCCAGTAGATGGCAGCAGAGAGCCCAGGGAAGTTGCGGGGTCAGGTGAGTTGCAGAAAACCCAAGAGTGACTTTAACTGAAGGGTGAACCTATCTTTCAGGTGAAAAGGAGCAGCCCAGAGGATTATCAGAAATGTCTGAGACCGGGGTGTCCAGCTTGCACAAGGTAGATGGACTGTGGGAATGTTCTGCGTCTACTGGCGCAGGAGGAGAGCGCGGGGAATCCTGTTTCCAGTTGTTCCTCCAATTGGATGGCATCCCTTATGTTCAAAGGAAAATCGCTGGCCGGAAAATCAAGACATGAATGGAAGCGAGGGTTCCTGGCCGGCGCGGGCTTTCCAACATTTCCATTCCGGCCAAATCCCCCCGCCCTGGCTGGAAGACCCCCCCAACCCCCTACCCCTACC
>SJYT01009728.1:272606-284422 GCA_006410635.1 Cephalophus harveyi
TCAGGCACTCTATCTATCAGATCTAGGCCCTTAAATCTATTTCTCACTTCCACTGTATAATCATAAGGGATTTGATTTAGGTCATATCTGAATTGTCTAGCAGTTTCCCCTACTTTCTTCAATTTGAGTCTGAATTTGGTAATAAGGAGTTCATGATCTGAGCCACAGTCAGCTCCTGGTCTTGTTTTTGTTGACTGTATAGAGCTTCTCCATCTTTGGCTGCATAGAATATAATCAATCTGATTTCGGTGTTGACCATCTGGTGATGTCCATGTGTAGAGTCTTCTCTTGTGTTGTTAGAAGAGGGTGTTTGCTATGACCAGTGCATTTTCTTGAAAGCTGAATTTGATCGGTTCTATGAAGACCTACAAGACCTTTTAGAACTAACACCCCAAAAAGATGTCCTTTTCATTTTGGAGATTGGAATGCAAAAGTAGGAAGTCAAGAAACACCTGGAGTAACAGGCAAATTTGGCTGCAGTCCATGGGGTCTCAAAAAGTCAGACTCAACTGAGCGACTGAACTGAACTGATTGATTTTAACCAGTGAAACGAAGTTTAGTAAAACTAGGAATTAACACATTCTTTTTAATTAGTAGTTGCCAAGTCATACAAGGGTGTTAGTTTGTCTTTTCATTTTTCAAATTAAAAAAGTCATTGATAATAACTTGGTAAATATACATATGTATATGTATCTGCTGTTGTTATTATTCAGTTGCGAAGTCATGTCTGATTCTTTGTGATCCCATGGACTGTAGAATGCCAGGCTCCCGTGCCCTCCGCTATCCCTGGAAGTTTGCTCAAATTCATGTCCATTGGGTTGGACCCATGAGTAACCATCTCATCCTTTGCCATCCTCTTCTCCTTTTGTCATCAATCTTTATGCAATATTGTTCTTTACAGCAATGGACTTTATTTTCACCACCAGACACATCCACAACTGAGCGTCATTTGTGCTTTGACCCAACCACTTCATTCTTCCTGGAGATATTGGTAATTGCGTTCTGCTCTTCCCCATTAGCATATTGAACACCTGACCTAGGGAGGTTCTCATCTTCCATGATCATATCTTTTAGCCTTTTCATACTGCACATAGGGTTCTCCCAGCAAGAAAATGGATTGGTTTGGCATTGTCTCCTCCAGTGGACCACGTTTTATCAGAACTTCATGTTGACCCATCCGTCTTCTGTGGCCCTGCACGGCATGTCTCATAACTTCATTGAGTTAAAAAGCATCTTTGCCATGGCAATGCTGTGACCCATGTATCAGTATCAGTTCAGTTGCTCAGTCATGTCTGACTGTTTGTGACACCATGGACTGCAGCACGTCAAGCCTCCCTGTCCATCACCAACTCCCAGAGTCCACCTAAACCCATGTCCACTGAGTCGGTGATGCCATACAACCATCTCATCCTCTGTTGTCCCCTTCTCCTCCTGCCCTCAATCTTTCCCAGCATCAGGGGCTTTTCAAGTGAGTCAGCTCTTTGCATCAAGTGGCCAAATTATTGGAGTTTCACCTTCAACACCAGTCCTTCCAATGAACACCCAGCACTGATCTCCTTTAGGATGGACTCTTTGGATCTCCTTGCAGTCCAAGGGACTCTCAAAAGTCTTCTCCAACACCACAGTTCAAAAGCATCAATTCTTCAGCACTCAGCTTTCTTTATAGTCCAACTCTCACATCCATACATGACCACTGGTAAAACCATAGCCGTGGTTGGATGGACCTTTGTTGACAAAGTAATGTCTCTGCTTTTCAATATGCTATCTAGATTGGTCATAACTTTTCTTCCAAGGAGTAAGCCTCTTTTAATCTCATGGCTGCAATCACCACCTGCAATGATTTAGAGCCCCCCCAAATAAAGTCAGCCTCTGTTTCCACTGTTTCCCCATCTACTTTCCATGAGGTGATGGGACCAGATACAATGATCTTCGTTTTCTGAATGTTCAATTTTAAACCAACTTTTTCACTCTCCTCTTTCATTTTCATCAAGAGGCTCTTTAGTTCTTCTTCACTTTCTGCCATAAGGGTGGTGTCATCTGCATATCTGAGGTTATTGATATTTCTCCCAGTAATCTTGATTCCAGCTTGTGCTTCCTCCAGCCCAACATTTCTCATGATGTACTATGCATATAAGTTAAATAAGCAGGGTGACAATATACAGCCTTGACATACTCCTTTCCCTATTTGGAATCAGTCTGTTGTTCCATGTCCAGTTCTAACTGTTTATTCTTGACCTGCATACAAGTTTCTCAAGAGGAAAGTCAGGTGGTCTGGTATTCCCATCTCTTTCAAAATTTTCCACAGTTTATTGTGATCCAAACAGTCAAAGGCTTTGGCATAGTTAATAAAACAGAAATAGACGTTTTTCTGGAACTCTCTTGCTTTTTCGATGATCCAGCGGATGTTGGCAATTTGATCTCTGGTTCCTCTGCCTTTTCTAAAACCAGCTTGAACATCTGGAAGTTCACAGTTCACGTATTGCTGAAGCCTGACTTGGAGAATTTTGAGCATTACTTTACTAGCATGTGAAATGAGTGAAATCGTGTGGTAATTTGAAAGAAAGGCATTGCCTTCTTTGGAATTGGAGTGAAAACTGACCTTTTCCAGTCCTGTGGCCACTGCTGAGTTTTTCAAATTTGCTGACATATTGAGTGCAGCACTTTCACAGCATCATCTTTCAGGATTGAAATAGCTCAACTGGAATTCGGAGAAGGCAATGGCAACCCACTTCAGTACTCTTGCCTGGAAAATCCCATGGACAGAGGAGCCTGGTAGGCTGCAGTACATGGGGTTGCTGAGGATTGGACATGACTGAGTGACTTCATTTTCACTTTTCACTTTCATGCACTGGAGAAGGAAATGGCAACCCAAGCACATGTTCTTGCCTGGAGAATCCCAGGGATGGCAGAGCCTGCTGAGCTGCCGTCTATGGGGTCACACAGAGTCGGACACGACTGAAGTGACTTAGCAGCAGCAGCAACTGGAATTCCATCACCTCCACTAGCTTTGTCCATAGTGATGCTTCCTAAGGCCCACATGACTTCAATTCCGGGATGTCTGGTCTAAGTGAGTGTGAGTGATCACACCATTGTGATTATCTGGGTTGTGAAGATCTTTTTTGTATAGTTCTTCTGTGTATTCTTGCCACCTCTTCTTAATATATTCTACTGTTAAGTCCATAGTGATGCTTCCTAAGGCCCACATGACTTCAATTCCGGGATGTCTGGTCTAAGTGAGTGTGAGTGATCACACCATTGTGATTATCTGGGTTGTGAAGATCTTTTTTGTATAGTTCTTCTGTGTATTCTTGCCACCTCTTCTTAATATATTCTACTGTTAGGTCCATACCATTTCTGTCCTTTATTGTGCCCATCTCTGCATGAAATGTCCCCTTGGTATCTCTCATTTTCTTGAAGAGATCTCTAGTCTTTCCCATTCTATTGTTTTCCTCTATTTCTTTGCATTGATCGCTGAGGAAGGCTTTCTTATCTCTTCTTGCTATGCTTTGGAACTCTGCATTCAAATGGCTATATCTTTTTCTCCTTTGCTATATATATATATATTCTCCTTTTCTCATCTTTGTCAATGAAATAATCACAGAGAAGAAGTTCTGAATTCTTTTTGACAGGTTGTAATTTTAAATTTCAAATCTGTTAGCATCAACAAAGATATTAAACATTGTCATTATATTTTGTTGTTTGATATTTGTATTCTAGCAAAATATTTTGTAGGAAATGTAAAAAATGTATTTAATGTGGTTAATTTTTATTAGAAATAAACAGTTCAGTTCAGTTCAGTCGCTCAGTCATGTCCGACTCCTTGCGAACCCATGAATCGCAGCACGTCAGGCCTCCCTGTTCATCACCATCTCCCGGAGATCACTCAGACTCACGTCCATCGAGTCCGTGATGCCATCCAGCCATCTCATCCTCGGTTGTCCCCTTCTCCTCCTGCCCCCAATCCCTCCCAGCATCAGAGTCTTTTCCAATGAGTCAACTCTTCGCATGAGGTGGCCAAAGTACTGGAGTTTCAGCTTTAGCATCATTCCTTCCAGAGAAATCCCAGGGTTGATCTCCTTCAGAATGGACTGGTTGGATCTTCTTCCTGTTTATATATAAAATTACAAATGGTATATAAATATATATATATGTATTTATATGTATGTGCCCAGTCCCTCAGTCTTGTGTTCAAGTGTTTACAATGCCATAGACTGTAGCCCGCCAGGCTCCTCTATCCATGGTGTTCTTCAGGCAAGTGTGGTGCCATTCCCTTCTCCAGGGGATCTTCCTGGCCCATGTATCTTACATCTCCTCCATTGGCAGGCAGGTTCTTTACCACTAGTGCCACTTGGGAAGCCCTATATATTATATATATATATATATATGTGTGTGTGTGTGTGTGTGTGTGTGTGTAATCTCCAAGAATATATATAATTACAGACATAGATGCACCTCATAAAACAGTATTCAAATATATAAAGCAAAATTTGACAGAACTACATTCATGGTTCTATTGGTCATCTGGGCTTTGCTGATAGGTCAGTTGGTAAAGAATTTGGCTGCAATTCAGGAGACCCTGGTTCAATTCCTGGGTTGGAAAGATCTGCTGGAGAAGGGATAGGCTACCCACTCCAGTATTCCATTGTGGCTCAGTTGTTAAAGAATCCACCTGCAATGTGGGAAAACTGGGTTCAGTCTCTTTGCTGGGAAGATCCCCTGGAGAAGGGAAAGGCTACTCCAGTATTCTGGCCTGGAGAATTCCATAAACTTTATGGTCCATAGGGTCACAAAGATTGAAGGATTGAGCGAGTTTCATTTTCACTTGTTGGTCATTTGTGTTTCCTTTGTGAAATGTATGTTTATACTTTTGTCCATTTCTTACCCTGTTGTATTACCTTTTTTTTTTTTTCAGCAGATTGCTAGATATAGGTCTTTGATATTAGCAGTTTCTCAGCTATAAATGTTACAAATGAGAAGATATTCAGTCTTAATATTAATTTAGAAAACACAAATCAGGATGATTTGTCATTTTATAATTATTCAACTGGCATTGGCAAATGGTAAGCCTGATAATATGAAGGTTTGTAAAAAATAAGAATCAACAGACTTTTAAAATGGCAGGAAATGAAAGTGTCCAACTCTTTGTGACCCCACAGACTGTAGCTCACCAAGATCCTCTGTCCATGGAATTCTCCAGACAAAAATACTGGAGTGGGTAGCCCTTCCATTTTCCAGAGAATCTTCTCAACCCAGGGATCAAACCCAAGTCTCCCTCATTGAGAGTAGATTCTTTACCTCTTGCACCACAAAGAAAGCCCTAACAAGGAAGGTACAGGTGTACATTTGGAAAAGGATTTCACATCATCCTGAAAAATTCTATGATCACACATTTTACAAGCCAGTGTCTCCAATCTAGAGAAAAACTTCTGCAAGATTCTCACCAGGACACTTGTTCAAGAAAGTTATAAGAATAATACAAAACATGAAAATAGTATGCAGGCACATCGATAGCATAATGAATAAATAACCAATGTGTGATACATTAAACCAGTGGTTTTAAACCTCTGAAGAGTTTGGTCTGCAGGAGACATTTGGCGGTGTTGGGAGACACACTTGGTTGTCTGAAAGTGTGGAATGAGACTTGCACAGGACAGCCTCTCAGACCAACAGATTATGTAGTCCGATATTTCAGTTGTTCTGCCAAGGTCGACAAATCCTGTGTTAAAACAATGAAATATATACAAAAGAGAATGGATTAATTACCAAATGTTAAGGACCTTACCAGTGTTAAGGACATGCCACAAGATGAATTAATCATGATGATATAATATGGAATGACAGAATTACAAACCCAAGGATTTCTTACTGTACGGTATATTTTTGGATAAATTTAAGAACATCCAACGTCAATAATGAACATGTGTATATTAGTAAAATGTTCATGCAAAACAATGCTAAATAAAACCAGGAGTATTAGGAACATACTAAAAAGATACATCAGTTGTGAAGGGGGAGAGAATGGGAAAGCTACCATGAACATTGTTCTCACTTTCAGTGATGGAACCACATGTGTTTATGGAAGAGAGAAAGCCATTCTGAACCTATTAAGAGAGGATGCTATAAAACCAGGGTTGTGACAAATTCCAGTTCCAATTGTTAGTGTTCCATTGTTGTCTCTCTCTCTCTCTCTCACTTTCACAGCAAATCCACATATCTATACACTCTTCTGCTTAACCTCGAAACACAAAAACACTGATATCAAGAGTGGCTTGCTGACTTGGAAACAAATAAAATAATACTGAGATATTCGAGTCCTTCAACCTTGACAGCTATACCAAATCACTTTCCTCATTTTAAATTTTTAATTTTTTTCATCATTCTATTTATTTTTTCTCAGTTTCAGTTCAGTTCAGTTGCTCAGTGGTGTCCGACTCTTTGCGACCCCATGAACCACAGCACGCCAGGCCTCCATGTCCATCACCAACACCCGGAATTCACCCAAACCCATGTCCATTGAGTCGGTGATACCATCCAACCATCTCATCCTCTGTCATCCCCTTCTCTTCCTGCCCTCAATCTTTCCCAGCATCAGGGTCTTTTCAAATGAGTCAGCTCTTTGCATCAGGTGGCCAAAATATTGATGTTTCAGCTTCAGCATCAATCCTTCCAATAAACATTTAGGACTGATCTCCTTTAGGATGGACTGGTTGGATTGCCTTGCAGTCCAAGGGACTCTCAAGAATCTTCTCCAACACCACAGCTCAAAAGCATCAATATTTCAGCTCTCAGCCTTCTTTATAGTCAAATTCTCACATCCATACATGATTACTGGAAAAAACCATAGCCTTGAGTAGACAGACCTTTGTTGACAAAGTAATGTCTCTGCTTTTTTATATGCTGTCTAGGTTGGTCATAACTTTCCTTCCAAGGAGTAAGCATCTTTAATTTCATGGCTGCAATCACCATCTTCAGTGATTTTGGAGCCCCCCAAAATAAAGTCTGACACTGTTTCCACAGTTTCCCCATCTATCTGCCATGGAGTGATGGGACCGGATGCCATGATCTTAGTTTTCTGAATGTTGAGCTTTAAGTCAACTTTTTCAATTTCCTCTTTCACTTTCATCAAGAGGCTCTTTAGTTCTTCTTCACTTTCTGACATAAGGGTGCTGTCATCTGCATATCTGAAGTTATTGATATTCCTCCCGGCAATCTTGATTCCAGCTTGTGCTCCCTCCAGCCCAGCGTTTCTCATGATGTACTCTTCATATAAGTTAAATAAGCAGGGTGACAATATACAGGCTTGACGTACTCCTTTTACTATTTGGAAACAGTCTGTTGTTCCATGTCCTGTTGTTTCCTGACCTGCACACAGGTTTCTCAAGAGGCAGGTCAGGTGATCTGGTATTCCCATCTCTTTCAGAATTTTCCACAGTTTATTGTGATCCACAATAAAAAAGTCAAAGGTTTTGGCATAGTCAATAAAGCAGAAATAGATGTTTTTCTGGAACTCTCTTGCTTTTTTGATGATCCAGCAGATGTTGGCAATTTGATCTCTGGTTCCTCTGCCTTTTCTAAAACCAGCTTGAACATCTGGAAGTTTGTGGCTCATGTATTGCTGAAACCTGGCTTGGAGAATTTTGAGCATCACTTTACTAGCATGTGAGTTGAGTTTTTTTTTTACCTTTTTTTTAAAGGATCTTTTTTTTTTGGGTGTGAGCCATTCTTTTTAAAGCCTTAATTGATTGGGTCATTTATTTTTCTGGAGTTGAGCTGCATAAGTTGCTTGTATATTTTTGAGATTAGTTGTTTGTCAGTTGCTTCATTTGCTATTGTTTTCTCCCATTCAGAAGGCTGTCTTTTTACTTTGCTTATAGTTTCCTTTGTTGTGCAGAAGCTTTTAATCTGAATTAGATCCCATTTGTTTATTTTTGCTTTTATTTCCTGTATTCTGGGAGGTGGATCATAGAGGATCCTGCTAAGTTTTTGCTTGAAAAAGCAAACACGAGTATGCTAAGTCACTTCAGTAGTGTCTGACTCTGTGCTACCCTATAGACCATAGCACACCAGGTTCTTTGTCCATGGAATTCTCCAGGCAAGAATACTGGAGTGGGTTGCCATGCCCTCCTTCAGGGGATCTTCCCAACCCCGGGGTTGAACCCACATCTCATGTCTCCTGCATTGGCAGGTGAGTTCTTTACCACTAGCACCACCTGAGAAACCCAAACATGTAGTCAAACAGAAATATTACTGCTAATCACACACACAAAAAAACAGACATCTCAAGTTAATAATTTTAGTGCTTTACTATGTATGGAAAGGCGTGAGAGTTGGGGCTTATTGAAATTATTCCTTCGCTATGCACCTTAACTGGGCCTGTATCCTGCTTTTTGAAATCCACAGTGCCTCTCAAGGTTACAGTGGCTGATGGCTTCAGGTCAACATTCTTTGCTCCACAGACAGGCAGCATCCTTGCAATTTCCATGATGCACCTGCCAGTAGAGGAAAGGTAAATAATCAGGCAAAGGGGAAATCGGGTGCAATTTGATTATATAGCACCTTTTGCTACAGTAATATAGGGAAACAGAAACTGTTAGTCCTTCAACTTGTATATCAGCATAATAGTAGTGAATGAAACCCACAGAGTATTCTTTAATTCATTTTTAATTGAAGTACATTTGAACTACAATGTTGTTAATTACTGCTGTAGAGCAAAATGACTCAGTTATATACACACACACGTACATATATATATATACCTACATTCTTTTTTATATTCTTTTCCATTATGCTTTACCACAGGACACTGAATATAGTTCCCATGTGCTATACAGGAGGATCTTGTTTATTCATTCTATATGTACCAGTTTGCATCTGTTAATTCCAAACTCCAACCCTCTCCCCTCCATCCCCCTTGGCAACCACCAGTCTATTCTCTGTGTCCTTGATTCTGTTTCATAGGTTCAATTCTGTCATCTTTTAGATTCCACATATAAGCTATATCATACAATTGTCTTTTTCGGACTTACTTCACTCAGTATGATCATCTCTAGTTGCCTCCATGTTGCTGTAAATGGCTTTATTTTGTTCTTTCCGATGCTGAGCAGTATTTCATTGCATATATGCACCACATCTTAGCCTGTTCATGTATTGATCGGCATTTAGGTTGTTTCCCTGTCTTGGCTGTTGTGCGTAGTGCTGCTGTGAACATAGGGGTGCGTGCATCTTTTTGTGTGGTTTGTCCAGATATGTGTCCAGCAGTGTGACAGAGCCCGCAGGGGGTCTCATTGTTTACAGAACTCCTATTATACAGAGTGAAGTAAGCCAGAAAGAAAAACACCAATACAGTATACTGACACATATATATGGAATTTAGAAAAAACTGCAAATAGAACTGCCTTATGACCCAGCAATCCCACTGCTGGGCATAGACACTGAGGAAACCAGAATTGAAAGAGCCACGTCTACCCCAATGTTCCTTGCAGCACTGTTTATAATAACCAGGACATGGAAACAACCTAGATGTCCATTAGCAAATGAATGGATAAGAAAGCTGTGGCACATATACACAATGGTGTATTACTCAGCCATTAAAAAGAATTCATTTGAATCAGTTCTAATGAAGTGGATGAAACTGGAACCTATTATACATAGTGAAGTAAGCCAGAAAGAAAAACACCAATACATTATACTGACACATATATATGGAATTTAGAAAGATGGCAATGATGACCCTGTATGTGAGACAGCAAAAGAGACACAGATGTATAGAATGGACTTTTATGGATGAAACTGGAACCTATTATACAGAGTGAAGTAAGCCAGAAAGAAAAACACCAATACAGTATACTGACACATATATATGGAATTTAGAAAGATGGCAATGATGACCCTGTATGTGAGACAGCAAAAGAGACACAGATGTATAGAATGGACTTTTGGACTCTGTGGGAGAGGGAGAGGGTGGGATGATTTGGGAGAATGGCATTGAAACATGTATACTATCATGTAAGAAACGAAGCACCAGCCTATGCTCGATACAGGATACAGGATGCTTGGGGCTGGTGCATGGGGATGATCCAAAGAGAGGATATGGGGTGGGAGGTGGGAGGGAGATTCAGGGTTGGGAGCTCGTATACACCCGTGGTGGATTCATGTCAATGTATGGCAAAACCTATATGGTATTGTAAAGTAAAATAAAGTAAGAATAAATTTAAAAAAACAAAATAAAATAGATTATCAATATCAATAGATTATCCCTGTATAGCACAGGGATCTCTGGTTAATATTCTGTAATAATCTAAATGGGAAAATAATTTTAAAAACAAAGGACTATTGCATGGGTATAACTGAATCACTTTGCTACATACATGCAACTAACACATTATTGATAATAAATTGTATTTTAATATAAAATAAAAATATAAAAACAACTAAATGAAAGAGGGGGGGGATGTGGGAGGAGGATTCAGAATTGGGTGCTCGTATACACCCGTGGTGGATTCATGTCAATGTATGGCAAAACCAATGTGGTATTGTAAAGTAAAGTAAAAATAAAATAAAAAAAAAAATAAATCCTTAATTGAATTTGTTACAATACTTCTTATATTTTTATGTTTGGTTTGATTTTTATTTTCTCCACAAGGTGTGTGGGATCTTAATTCCTGACCAGGGATCAAACCTGCACCGCCTGCATTGGAAGGAGAAGTCTTAACCACAGGACTGCCAGGGAAGTCTCCTAGTTTGTTTATTATACGTAGATTATATCTGGAAACATATACAAGCTAGTAAGCTGACCAACTAGTACCTAGAGATATGTCAAGCATGTTTTCCTTTTAACATTTTCCAAGCTAACAATCTGATAAAGAGATTAAAAGTATGTTGACAGATTGCTTTTCCAACTAAAAGCAAGTTCGTTTACCAGTATTTATGAAAAAAAAAATTCTGCCCAAGAAGCACTCATGCATTCATAAAATCCACATACCAGCCTTGGGTAAACAGTCTAAAGAGCACAAAAATCAGGTTGATCACCATCCAGCAGAGGGGATAACACCCTTGGGTAACTGTCCATTGATAACAACCTTGGGATGATTCAGACTTAAATTTTATTCACTTTATAGCACCCAAAGGATTATTGTGTATTTATCCTTTGCAAATAACTGAGAGTGATATAATTCTCAAAATGAAGCTAGAAGTGTGGTACTATGTCCTGCCTTTATTAAATCCCTGGCTTCATTTTTTGGAGGGATGAAGGCGGGTGGTGAAATTTAGGTACAGTTACTAAATCCTACAACAAGACAAATGAGAAGTGCCAGATGAATATGTGTATGTCTGTTCCAGATACAAAAACAACCAAATAATGATACCAACATTTCAAGAATGAGACATGGAGGCCTTTCTTTTTGCAACAGAATAAGAAATCTTTGAAGTTAGAGTGCTTCAGAGGCAACCACTTCCAGTTCAGTTCAGTTCAGTCACTCAGTCGTGTCCGACTCTTTGCGACCCCATGAATCGCAGCACGCCAGGCCTCCCTGTTCATCACCATCTCTCAGAGTTCACTCAGACTCACATCCATCGAGTCAGTGATGCCATCCAGCCATCTCATCCTCAGTCGTCCCCTTCTCCTCCTGCCCCCAATCCCTCCCAGCAGCAGAGTCTTTTCCAATGAGTCAACTCTTCTCATGAGGTGGCCAAAGTACTGGAGTTTCAGCTTTAGCATCATTCCTTCCAAAGAAATCCCAGGGCTGATCTCCTTCAGAATGGACTGGTTGGATCTCCTTGCAGTCCAAGGGACTCTCAAGAGTCTTCTCCAACACCAC
>SJYT01009728.1:285500-332589 GCA_006410635.1 Cephalophus harveyi
CAGGGACTGGGGAAAACAGAAAGTTTTGGATGTTCATGAACTAAGAGTCATGGCTTCATAAAATTTATTTATGCTTGAAATAGGATTCTGTCATTTAATTTGTTTATTCTATTCTCAGATTCCATCCCTGCTAAACAATAGAAAAGGCTACATATTATATAAATGAATACAAGAAAAAACAACATGTAACTGAGTTTTTTTGCAATTGAACTCAACTTTTATTTTGATAAACAGAAAAAATCAATCCAAAACTGAGGTAAGGGAGGCTGTTAGGAGAAGCCACTCTCTGATAATTACCAGAAGCTCAGGGATGTTCACTTCTGTGAGCTATTGTGGTCCACAGCACCAAGGGCAGCGTCTTGAATAGGACAAGAATAGGTTGGGTGTTATAGGAAGGAAGGTTTCAGTTCTGACAGAGAAACTTCTAGTTTACCATCCAAGGAAGGGTTGTCTATGGAAACATCTCCATACATGGAGATGTTCAAGCGGGGGCTGGAAAAATCACATATTTGCCAGAATTGCTGTCCAGGGAAATTAAGTAGTTAAAGGGAAATTCTGAGACCCTTTGACTTCTTCCTGCAATTTATTTTCCTTTCTCATGAGAAACAGATGGGATAAAAATCTGTTGTCTGCTACACTTAAGCAAAGCACTGTATCTTTCTGTCCCAACAATAAACGTATCTATTCACAGAATATCTGCAAACTTTCTCTGAATTGACTCTCTTTGGTTAGAGTTCAAACTCACATGTTTTAATGCTCTTGCTGCTGTGCTAATCAGTGGGGAAAAACACTCCAGTGTGTGTAGAGAGCTGCATTAGGTAAGGCAATTGTGACTGGATGTGATGCTGGCTCTATGAGTTTTTCCCAAATGGAATGTAATTCATAGTCGGGAGGTCTCCACACAAACCCAAAATGATAGTCCCTACAGAGTTTTGGTCCAGGCTTCTGGCAAAGTCTTCAATGTCTATCTTATCCAGATCCAAATCACCTCTTATCTTAGTTCCAGAGCTGTTCAAACTTAAAGAAACTTGTCCTTGGCCGGGGCTGTAAGACTCAAATTTGGGTAATGGGCTCTGCTAACTTATAAACAAAATGTGTTCAAGGAAAAAAAAAAAAAAAAGAAGGTCATTAGCCATATATAAAGACAAAAGAACCAACTCTCTTACAAAAGAAATATTTGATCACATTGAGCTTCTCAGACTGGGGAAGTCTGTAGCTTTTGAACTTTCTAAATTATTTTTAGCATCTCTTTAAAAAATGTATTAGTTTCTTATTGCTGCTGTAACAACTTGCCCCAGATTTAGCACACTAACATACAATGTTCATTCCCTTACAGTTCTGGAGGTGAAGCATCTAGAGCAGGTCCACAGGGCCGCTTCCCTTTTAGAAGCCCTGGGGGAGAAGGCTTCACCTTGCCTTTTCCACCTTCTAGAGGAGGCTTCCATTCCTTGTCCCCCGCCTTCCCCTCCTCTGTCTTCCAAACCATCAGGCCAGCATCTCTCTCCTCTCTGACCTCTGCTTCCACCTTCTTGTTGTCACTTGGACTCATCTGCTTCCTTCTTACAAGGATTCTCATGGTAACACTGCATGCACGTAGATAATCCAGGACCATCTCCTCATCTCAAGATCATTAACTTAATCGCATCCACAGAGTCCTTTTTACCATATGAGTTTCAGCGGTTCCAGGGGTTAGGAAGTGGACATCTTTGGCACCTCATAAGTGAAGAGAGGGCATTATTCAGCTCACCACATAATGCCTTTTAAAAGTGCTCTTTTTCAAAGAATAAACTTAAGTGAGTTCTAGTGAGGCCGATGAACCTAGAGCTTGTTATACAGAGTGAAATAATACATATCCTTTAATAATGCATATACATGGAACCCATAAAATGGTACTGACGACCCTATGTGCAGGGCAGAAGTAGAGATGTGGACATAGACGACAGACTTGTGGACACAGTCGGGGAAGGAGAGAATGGGGTGCATTGAGAGGGTAGCGCTGAGGCATACAGTACCATGTGTCAAATAGCTAGCTAGGGGGAAGAACACGCCAGTGTTTTGTGATAACCTAGAGGGTTGGGATGGGGTAGGGATTGGAGGGAGGTTCAAGAGAGAGGGGGCATGTATAAACTTATGGTTGATTCATGTTGTTGTATGGCAGAAACAAGCACAGTATTGTAAAGCAATTATCTGCCAATTAAAAAAACTTTTTTTAGTGTTTTTTTTTTTTTTCAATATTGAGCTTTAATTGGTGCAAGATAAAAGGTTAGATTGCCATTGTTAGATTACCAGTGTTTAGGAAGCAATTAAGGTGTAAAGAACGTCCCCAGTGAAACTGAACTGAATTTGAGTGAGAAAATAAAATATTAGTGACTAAATATAGCACCTGGAGAAGGCAATGGCACCCCACTCCAGTACTCTTGCCTGGAAAATCCCATGGATGGAGGAGCCTGGTAGGCTGTAGTCCGTGGGGTCTCTGAGTTGAACATGACTGAGCGAATTCATTTTTATTTTTCACTTTCATGCCTTGGAGAAGGAAATGTCAACCCACTTCAATGTTCTTGCCTGGAAAATCCCAGAGATAGGGGAGCCTGGTGGGCTGCCATCTATGGGGTCGCTCGTACTTTCTAAACCTTTGGGGGAATGTAAATAATCTACTTGGGGAGGGAGCCCAGCATGGAAATAAAGGAGTCTAAGAAGAAGGGGCTAATTTAAGTTACTGAGTGTGACAAGCTATAGGGAGACTAGGAAAACAAGAATTTCATGGTGAGGACACCGTATCACAACTGCCTTCAGGTGCTGTTCTGCTACTTATTTATAAAAGTGTGATGAGAAAGGAAGAAAACAGGCTAGAAAAACACATTTTAAAAAAATTTAAATTGTGCATGTCACTATGCACCCCTTTAGCCTTTTATGCCGGAGAAGGCAATGGCACCCCACTCCAGTACTCTTGCCTGGAAAATCCATGGGCAGAGGAGCCTGGTGGGCTGCAGTCCATGGGGTCGCGAAGAGTCGGACACGACTGAGCGACTTCACTTTCACTTTTCTCTTTCATGCATTGGAGAAGGAAATGGCAACCCACTCCAGTGTTCTTGGCTGGAGAATCCCGGGGATGGCGGAGCCTGGTGGGCTGCCATTTATGGGGTCGCACAGAGTCGGGCACGACTGAAGCGACTTAGCAGCAGCAGCCTTTTATGCAAGCTTTTCTTGTGCTTCTTACACAGTCTGTTGCAGAAAGTATCCATATCGAGTTGATGTAAGACATGACAAACACCTAGACATATATATGAGAAGAGTCAACCCCATAAAAAGTGCATGTGTGCACAGCTTATATAGTACTTTTAATTTGTCCCCCAGGAAATATTGCAAAATAAGTGCATTTATAATCCCCGACTGTTAGACAGATATGGATATGGATATGGTAAACATCAGAGAGGAAAGGAACATTTCTGTAACATTTCACATATGTTTCTGCAGATGCAGTAGTTAAACGTCTTCCCCTGGTAGTTACCAATGTTTCACAAAACCAGTTGTTCTATGTGTGTCCATAAAGCCAATACTAACCATCCACTGTTTGCTAGTTGCAAGAAAATTGTAAGATGTTTTAATATCCGGTCAGTGGTCTGCGATCAGAGAATAAGGACTTCATTAGTTGCCTATGCTGTATAAGAAATTACCAGAAACTTTGAGGTTTGAAAAGAACACATAATTGTCATCTCACACTCTGTGTGCAATGGAAATCTAAACACAGGTTAAACGGGTCATTTGCTTAGGTGTTCAATTCTGCGATTTGTTAAAAATGTGCATATTGACCATTCAGTTGACCAAAATATACTTGTCATATATATTTGTTCTTGGTGCATGGTTTCTGATTCACAGTTCTCAGAACTCTTGGCATCTTCTAGTGTAGAGAGTGATAAAGTTGTCTCTGGTTATTCTAACTAGGTGACTTTTGGTCAGCCCCTAGGGATGCGGCTTGGTTGTCAGTGGAGCCAACCATGTGATAAGCAGGTTGGAATTTTCAGTTCCCACCTCCTGACTTCTGAGGACAGGGGTGGGACTAGGGAGCAGGTTCAACCTCCAATGTCCAATGACTGAATCAATCTTGTGCATGTGGTGAAACTTTCATGAAACAACAACTCAACAACAAAAACAAGCATGCAGGGTCCAGAGGGCTGTGTCGTGAGCATGTGAAGGTGCTGGGAGAGTGATACACCTGGACCAGGCATGGCTCCAGCTCTCTCTCCAGGCCTTGCCCCACGCATCTCTTCAGTCTGGCTCTTCCTGAGTTAGAACATTTTATACTAAACCTGTGATCTAATACATAGGATGTTTATCTAAATTCTGTGAGCTGTTCTTTCAAATTGATCAGATCCAAGTTGGGAGTTGTGGGGATCTCCGATTTATAGTCGATCAGTCAGAAGCACAGGGAACAACTTGGGCTTGCAAGTGGCATTTGAAAGGATCGGATAGGGGAAGTGACAGTCTTGTAGGACTGACCCTTAACCGGCGGTACCTGATGAGATAGCATTAGAGTGCTCTCTCCCAGTAGACAGTGTCAGGATCGAACTGAATTCTTGGACACTAACCTGGTATCAGTGGAGTGACATCCCACTCCCTTCGACAGGTTCTATTCATTGAAGATAAGCTGCCCATCTTACACACAATCCAGATGAAGGGATTGTTCAAGGACACTAAGAGTTGGAATCATGGAGCCACTTTAAATTCTGACGTCCACTGGGAGGGGAACTCACACATGATAGAGAACATAAAATCCTAGCACCGCAGCTCAGGTATCCAGTTAAAGACTTTGTATAATTTCTGTAACTTGAAAAAAAATATGTTGTTAATGATCCAAATGGTGGTTGCATATTGTGGCTAATTCTGTATGAAGACTATACTTTCTGTGAGTCTAGCCATGCATATTAGGGAGTGTAAGCATGTATTGAGAAGGAAGAATTTCAGGAAGAAAAGATGATATCACTCAGGGGGATTCTGAAGCATTAACTTGATAAACTAAGCTTTAATTCTAACGTATCTTGAAAGAGAAATGCCATCTTCAGCTGTTCACATATTTTATATCTTAATTTAATGGTAGATATTTGATCATCAGGTTCCAATAGACCAAGCAAGCATGACAGCATGAGGCATGAGAAAAAGGAAAAATCAGAAGTTTCGAAGTGTCACAATTATGCTGTGTTTTCCTAGTCTTTACATAGATTATGATATATATGGATATTTATTCCTCATTATCTCTAAGGAAACTTCCAGGCTAGATATAAACATGATTATGACTCAATATATTTATTTGCATAACACATGAATCTAATGGTGGGGAATGAATGTACTGTGGAGAGGCAAGCATATTAGCAGTAACTGGGATTAAATACAATCAGGTAAATTCTATTTCTGCTAGAATCCTTAGTGGTTACAATAGGATCAAAAAGGCAAAGTGTCTAAGCCCAAACTAGGGAATCAAGAACAGCTTCAAAAGGTGAGGAGATGCAAAACTGTCCAGCTGAGCATTCTGAAGGATGCAAATCAATTCATTTAACACTTGTGTCTGTTCTTATGGACTGGCAGATATTACAGCTCTAAATCCTAAGCACAGAAGAGGTTTTATTATCTTTTTGTTGTTGTTGTTGTTTGTTTGTTTAGTTTTGTTTGTAGAGATCATAAAGTGAAAGTGAAGTCGCTCAGTTATATCTGACTCTTTGTGACCCCATGGACTGTAGCCTACCAGCCTCCTCTGTCCATGGGATTTTCCAGGCAAGAGTACTGGAGTGGGGTGCCATTTCCTTCCCCAAGGGATCTTCCTGACCCAGGATCAAACCCTGGTCTCCACATTACAAGCAAATGTTTTACTGTCTAAGCCACCAATCAGGGAGGCATCTTAACAATCTCCCAGCAGCAAAATACTGCTAAAGTTTTTAATGGATCAAGCAGTGGAAACCGTTATTTAGAGGCAGGATCCTGGAAAGAGTGAATTTTAGGAGCAGAACTTCACTACACTGCTCTCTATTGTTCCTGCTATTGTTCACGTGCTCGGCTGTGTCCACCTCTATGTGACCCCATGGACTACAGCACACCAAGCTTCCCTATCCCTCACTGTCTCCCAGAGTTTGCTCAAACTCATGTCTCTGATCAAACTGCTCTGCTCACCAGTTTCTTAAATGCTTTCAGGCAAGGTCAGAGAAGCATGTGAAATATTTTGACCAGTAACCAAAACTTGAACATCATTCAATTCAACAATATAAAATTATTTCTAATATTCTTATGCTGATTGCTGTACCCTCTAGTATTAGTTTACATAGACAGGAAAAAGAAAGTAAAGTGAAAGTTGCTCAGTCATGTCCCACTCTTTGCAACCCCATGACCATACAGTCCCTGGAATTCTCCAGGCCAGAATACTGGAGTGGGTAGCCTTTTCCTTCTCCAGCAGATCTTCCCAACCCAGGAATTGAATCCAGGTCCCCCACATTGCAGGCAGACTATTTACCAGCTGAGTCACAGTGAACTTCTGCTATGGCTGCCTCTGAAGTTCAATATCCAAACAATATACAGTCATTCATAAAGACAGCAAGCCTTTTTTAATGGTCTTGCACTTTCTCTCAGAAGAATAAAAAGATCTGGGCTTCACAGATTTATAGAAAGCATTTATTGCTTAATACAATGTTATATATTCTCAGTAGAAGATAAAGTCAAAAGGATAATTAGTTCCCATCCCTACAAATTTTCCACAGTGTGATTCAGCAGAAACAAAGAATCTTGAAGCTCAATAAATATAAGGTAAATTTATAAAAAATTTTCCAAGTTCTAACTGACTTATTCACTATGAGAAAAAAAATAACGTATCATAAAGAGTGTGTATATCATACACCAATTTACAACAATTTTATTAATTTAAACTTTAAAATTTCTGAACAAACTGTTATTCCCCTTTGAGGCACTTGGCCAGGCGATGCGCTACCCCTGAACTTGAATGTTGATGGTTTCGTTCACTGAATTGAGAATCTGATTTCCTCATTTAATTAGATAAGCTAAAGCCATCAAAAGTAGGGAGGCTAGTCATTTTCAACTTTAAAAGTTTTACCAGCAGCATTTTACTGTTAAATTTGTTTACCTTAATTGAATCCATAAAGGTGTTTTAGGAAAATTCCAAAGGTATAAAGGAGGTATTATATTATTTCTTGTTTAATTTTCCTTATCTCACTCTATACTTACTGCCAGCTCATTACTGACATAGTTCTGCTTGGTATTTAGCCATGTAGGGCGCAATAAATCTGTGAGTTGTAAAGATTGTTTGGAAGGAACATGAAGAATTTTGTAAATTTATTGGGACAGGCATAAAGTGAATATCATCTTAAATACTTTGGAAATGACCAAGTTTTATTACTAAAGGGGAAGGAGAGAACAAGAATGAGCCTTGGGTAAGCAGAGAGCACCATAAATCACAAAAGATAGCTCTGTGCTTTTATCCTTGAGTCCATATGTTATTCTCAAAGAAAAACAATGTATAACAATTTAGCATTATTTTGCACAGCTCTGAGGAGGTCCTTGGAATTCCCTGTAACAGCTAAGTAACACCACTTGTAAATTTAATGTCAATATATTTGTAGCTTTTCTCTAAGTTTAATTCAGCTCTATTTAAAACAAATTAATTTTAAACTTTTTAATGAAATATTCTAATTTCAAGGATCATGAAAAAGGAAAATTAAAAATGCATTATTCATCAGAAATTAATATTTTAGTGTCTTTTTTGAAGCATCTTATTTCAATAAACTACAAAGGCTTTGTGAACAAAAATACTAAAATCTGCATTCCTGTGATTATGATTTGTGTAATTGATATTCCTCACTGGCAATTGTTACATAGGTATACATATTGTTCATATATGCACTTTAGGAGTATTAATTACACTTCTTTTATAATGTTTACCACATGTCAATCAACACAAGTTATCAGATACAATGGGAAGTTATTTGTGCTTATCAGTAATATTTCTGTTTTTCCTCCTTTAGACACAGAGTAGGAGCAGACTTTTCTCCTCTCTTCCAATGTCCATGTGCTTTATTCTAGTCAGTGATAAAAGAACAGAAGGAATGTGCATCCCTTAAGAAGAGAAATGTTTGATTCTCTCTGTCCATTTTTCCTATCATAGCAACTAATGACATTTCAACCCAAGACATGGTAGACATTTTAATAGTCTTTGAGTAAGGAAGTCATGGGTCAGAGTCCTTTGTCAAACTGAGGTGAACATGTTGTAAGATTGAGAATTTGTAAACCCTTTTCACTTTTAAGGCTTCCCTGGTAGCTCACTCGGTAAAGAATCTCCCTGCAATGCAGGAGACCCAGATTCGATCCCTGGGTTGAGAAGATCCCCTGGAGAAGGGAACGGTTACCCACTCCAGTATTCTTTCTTGGAGAATTCCACGGACTGAGGAACCGGGCGGGTTACAGTCCCCGGGGTCACAAAGAGTTGGACACAACTTAGCAATTAACACACAAACTAAGTTTAGAAATGTTGGTGCACTCGTGTGTAGTAACAGCAGGAACTTTTTTCTGCCTTTATACCTGAAGGTGCAAAGGGGGACACATTGTTATCAGAGCCTGTGGAGAGCTGGGGTCATGTCAAAGGGGCCAAGCTATAGGAGCTCTTCTCAGGGGTGCAACTTCCAGAAGAGCAAATAGGAAAGAAAGCAAGGAGGGGAGAGGGAAGGAACTACATCACATCTTCACATCTCCTTCATTTTACCCTATGTCTGCTGGCCTCTGTTTGCTATTGATTGTACCCAATTGGAGGAAGATGGTCAAGAGTCCTAGTGATACAGTCCATTGTGGTCAATCCCCAAGACAAGAAACACCCAACAATGGCAAATGATGGATCAGAGAGAGCAAGAGGACAGCGGAGAAAAACTGGCAGAGTCATTCTTAGATGACATTTGAACAAGATTTGAAGGAAATGAAATAGGTGGCCATGCTCATACCCAGAGGACTAATTCTTGCAAGTAGAATTAGTCAGTGTAAAGACTCTAAAACCGCAGTCCTGATAAGTTTGAATCAGAGATCAAATGACCAACATCCACTGGATCATTGAAAAACATCTACTTCTGCTTTATTGACTATGCCAAAGACTTTGTGTGATTCAAAAAAACTGTGGAAACTTCTTAAAAAGATGGGAATATTAGACCACCTGACCTGCCTTCTGAGAAATCTGTGTGTAGGTCAAGGAGCATCAGTTAGAACTGGACATGGAACAACAGACTGGTTCCAAATCGGTAAAGGAGTATATCAAGGCTATATATCATCACCCTGCTTATTTAAGTTAGGTGCAGAGTACATCATGAGAAATGCTGGGCTGGAGGAAGCTCCAGATGGCATCAAGATTGCCGGGAGAAATATCAATAACCTCAGATACGCAGATGACATCACCTTTATGGCAGAAAGTGAAGAAGAACTAAAGAGCCTTCTGATGAAAGTGAAAGAGGAGAGTGAGAAAGTTGGCTTAAAACTCAACATTCAGGAAACTCAGATCATGGCATCCAGTCCCATCACTTAATTTCAAATAGATGAGGAAACAGTGAGATACTTTACATTTTTGAGCTCTAGAATCACTGCAGATGGTGACTGCAGACATGAAATTAGGAAACGCTTGATCCTTGGAAGTAAAGCTATAACCAACCTCGATAGCATATTAAAAAACAAAAACATTACTTTGCCAACAAAGGTCCATCTAGTCAAGGCTATGGTTTTTCCAGTAGTCATGTATGGATGTGAGAGCTGGACTGTAAAGAAAGCTGAGAGTCGAAGAACTGATGCTTTCAACCTGTGGTGTTGGAGAAGACTCTTGAGAGTCCCTTGGACTGCAAGGAGATCCAACCAGTCCATCCTAAAGGAAATCCGTCCTGAATATTCTTTGGAAGGACTGATGCTAAAGCTGAAACTCCAATACTTTGGCCACCTTATGCAAAGAACTCACTCATTGGAAAAGACCCTGATTCTGGGAAAGACTGAAGGCAGGAGAAGGGGACGACAGAGGATGAGATGGTTGGATGGCATCACCAACTCAATGGATATGAGTTTGAGTAAACTCCAGGAGTTGGTGGTGGACAGGGAGGCCTGGCATGCTGCAGTTCATGGGGTCACAAAGAGTCGGAAATGACTGAGTGACTGAACTGAACTGAACTGGGACAGAGTACATGGTTAAGAGAGAAACAAGAAAATGGGTGAAAAGTAACAGCAGGAGTGCAAGCCATTTAGGGTCTAATTGGGATCTGAGTTCTATTCAGAATAAAATGGGGAATCAGTGCAGTTTTTCAAGTCCTGGGGCCAGGCATAGGCTTGTCAGAATATTACATTTTCTCTCAATGAAGGACTCTAGCTTGCTTGAGTAATGCACTGATGCTTTAAAAAACAACAACAGAAAATATATTTTAAAACATCAGAAACTCCACCCATATACAAATAACAGCTGAAAAAGAAGCAATAAAAATTTCCACCATGTGTCTTATAATTCAATATCACAGTCCCTTCTCAGAAATCATTTTTTATGATTCAATCCTTTGTTGAGAGGCATTGGTCTCTGGAAATCAATTGTAAGTTCTGTCCTTTAGCAAGTTTTTCTCAAGAGCCTCATAATGGAGGTTTGTTGATTGTATATGGATGGTAGTTAATTTATTTATCCTAGTCATTTAGACCAAGTAAAACACTGAAGTTAATGTTATTAAAATATTTTCTAGTTCCTGAATCCATCTATTGTGCTTATTGGGTATATATTGCATCCGTGATACCCAGGAAACAGGAGAGCCAGAAGGGCCGATTCTGCTTAAAAGTAAAATAGTACTTTCCCAAGTCTTTCTTCTCTTCCTCGCCCCTCTATTCCTTCCTCTTTTGTCACCCCCTCCTTCCTTTATTTCTTTTTTCCTAAATACTTTTGATGATTGTCAATGTGCCCAGCACAGTGCTAATCATTGATGGGCTCCATAAACTAACTGGACAACTAGTCCATTTGGGAAGCTGGCAAATGGCATAATCCAGTTTAGACTGACCACTCTTTTACATTGCTATCAATATTTTATTTATAATAACTAAGAATATAACCAATATTTCTCTAAGTCCACAAGCCTGGTAAATGACCCTGAAATAGTGCCTATTAAATGTGAAATAGACCATATATATTTTCTGAAGAGGTCACAGAGAGGCCTTAGCCCCATCTACCAATGCAACTGAAGCTATGCTTTCAAATCCAAGATCTGCATTGCCCATGAGCCAGGCTTTCATGTAATTAAGATTAAAGATGAGAGGCAGAAGCTAGATTCCTTTTCAGAACTATTGCTACACTCTGTCTGCCATTACAGAACCCCACAGACTGAGTGACTTAAACAAAGATTATTTTTATTCAAAGGTCAGTGTCAGCATGATTGAGTTCTGGTCTGTCTCTCTTCCTAGTTTGTGGATAGCTGGCTCCTTGCTGTGTCCTTATATAATAAAGAAAAGATGCCCTCGTGTCTCCTTCTCACTTTAGAAGGGCAGCAGCCCTATTGGATTGGGGCCCCATCCTTGCAAGTTCATGTATCATCTGTTCACAGGTCTTGTTTCTAAATATAGCCCATTAGGGGTTAGGGCTGGAGCACACCAATTTGAGTAATGGTGGACACAATCAAGTCAGTAACACTGAGCAATAGGCTAGTCTCTCCCTTCATTTTCTTGTGTCTATCATTTTAACATTAATATACTTTGAGGCCCATGTAATTATTGGTTGGAAAACCAATAATTCATAGCATTTAATGGAGACTCACCAGATTCATAGTGACCTGAGGTCAACAGGACATACACCACATTTTTCCAGCTTCAATTACTGGATTACTCACTCCACAGAGAATTTACAGCTTTTCAAACCTTATCTCTTGTCTATTTTCACTATATTTTCTCCTCCTTTTGAACACTGACAAGGACTCATTCAAACTGCTAAGCCCTAAACACAATGGAGGGCTAGCAATGTTAGGTCCAGAAATCTCCAATATTACTCTAATTGTTCCTCATTCATTCCCTTGGGGTTAACTATTTGTAAAATGATAGTAGCTTTCAGGGGCTTCCCTGGTAGCTTAGCTGGTAAAAAATCCACCTGCAATGCAGGAGACTCCAGTTCAATTCCTAGGTCAGGATGATCCCCTGGAGAATGGATAGGCTACCCACTCCAGTATTCTTGGGCTTCCCTGGTGGTTCAAATGGTAAAGAATCCACCTGAGGTGCAGGAGACCTGAGTTCGATCCCTGAGCTGGGAAGATCCCCTGGAGGATACCATGGCAACCCAGTCCAGTATTCTTTGTGGACAATCCCCATGAACAGAAGAGCTTGACAGGCTACAGTCCGGGGGTTGGAAAGAGTCAAACACGACCAAGTGACTAAACATAGCTCAGTACAGTAGCTTTCATATTCTTTCTGCATTCATTGCACTCAAGATATTTTGACTTCAACATGCATTTAATTTATTAAAAGTTTCTTAAACTTGTTATCATTCACTGTACCTGCTTCTCCATAGTGCTCATAATTAGACAGAAATGCAAAGTAGATCACCAAAAGGATAATGAATGAAAAATGATTATAGTCTTTATCGTTGTTCAGTCACTAAATCACATCCAACTTTTTGCGACCTCATGAATGGCAGCACACCAGGCTTCCCTGTCCTTCGCTATCTCCTGGAGTTTGCTCAAACTCAAGTCCATTGAGTCGGTGATGCCATCCAACCATCTCACTCTCTGCCCTCAGTCATTCCCAGCATCAGGGTCTTTTCCAGCGGTATTGTCTAATTTAATTAGATTACCAAAAGGATAAAAATAAAAGATAATAATGTAACATATACTGATTTTAAAAGAGTAAACTCTGATGTCAAACTAAAGCTTACTATGGTTAAATACTCTGAAGGGGAAAAAAATCTGAGAATACAATTCTGAACTTTAAATATCCACAAATTGGTTCAATTTCACTAAATTTCTGGACTTTTGCCTTAAACTAGCTCAATGGGAGTTGATAACTTATTGTCTCTTATGCTGTCAATCATGTTATATAAGGAGTCTACAATGGTGAGGCTGGGCTGGAAGAAAAAAGAGCTGGCAAGTTGCCAGATTCAAACTTTCAAAAAACAGAGGGAAAAAAATCTACTTTAACAATAGCATGTCTGTCAATCCAGAAAATGTAGGTGCTGAACTCAGGAAATCAAAGAACTGTCTGGTGAAAATATGTTGGTCTCCAATGAAGGTTGAACCTGTAACAGATATGAAGCAGAAACTCTCCTGTTATCTCAACTTACACAATAAGCAAAATCAGATGAAGTATTTCCATGCCTGAAGACAGTTCCTGACGCTCTTAGAAAGAATAGTAATTTTCCTGAACAAAGATACACATACTTGATAATTGTACCCAAATTTGCAGGACCAGACTTTTGAAGTTCCAGGTTCCTCGACTTAAATCTATTGCTATCATTGGGAAAACAAGTAAATAATTAAATGCCATTTTGGAGAAACTTCTCTCAAGTTTTTCCCTTATAAACAAATAAAAACATACCTCTCTTTGTCCAATGCTCTCTTCATTAATAACAATAATTTGATTTAAAACAGTGCCTCTCACCAAGGTGGTCAAATCATTTTATATATATGTCAGTTTATCATAGAGACCTGTATGCATGCATGCTCAGCCACTTAGTTGTGTCCTAGTCTTTGCGACTCCGTGGATGTAGCCTGCCAAGCTCCTCTATGAAATTCTCCAGGCACGAATACTGGAGTGGGTTGCCATTTCCTCCTCCAGGGTATCTTCCTGACTCAGAGATCGAACTGGTGTCTCCTGCATTATAGGTGGATTCTTCACCACTGAGCCACTGGGGAAGGCCAATAGAGACTACAGATAGTCATCAAAAATATAGTGCTCTACAGAAGTTTGAAAACAAACAAACAAGCATTGCACAGTCAATTCTTTTGTGAGTTTTTTGTTGTATCTGATTTACAAAATAAAGATTTGACCTGCAGTTACAGTTTTGATCTTTGGGTGATCAATTGTAAGATGATATATGATTTCTCCTAGAGAATATTAGCTTAAAAGAAGAACAATTTATAACATATCTCCCATTCATCCCATCCATTTCCTAAACCAAGATGCGTGACTACACCTACCCAACCTACCAATTCTCTCTTAACTTTATATAGTTAGAGAATATCAGGAGAATAGGGGCAAGGTATGCAGACATCTGAATGTAGCATCTTCAATTTACCACAATGTGTTACCACATTTGTGTCCTATGAATAACCATGTATGTTCACTTTTATGGTTAAAAAAATGTTTAAAAATCACATATAAGCACTCCCAGGTGCTTCCTAATTTAAAATTAATCATGGTGAGTCTTTCTACTTAAAAGAGCACCCTCATTCTAGCTAGAAAACCAGTATGAGATAATTATATTTCAATGATATAGTTAAGAAGAAACCTAATTAAAGAAATGAAAAACATAAAAATAAAATGCAAATAGAATAAAATAAGTCAGTGTTTGAGTTGTTCAATCTCTCAGTTATGTCCAACTCTGGGACCCCAAGCTCTGCAGCACACCAGGCTTCCCTGTCCATCTCCAACTCCCAGAGCTTGCTCAAACTCATGTCCATCGAGCTGGTGATGCCATCCAACCATCTCATCCTCTGCCGTCCCCTTCTCCTGTCTTCAATCTTTCCCAGCATCAGGGTCTTTTCCAATGAGTTGGCACTTCACATCAGGTGACCAAAATATTGGAGCTTCAGCATCAGTCCTTCCAATGAGTATTCAGGATTAATTGCCTTTAGGATTGACTGGTTTGTCCTCCTTTCAGTCCAAGGGACTCTCAGGAGTCATATCCAACGCCACAGTTCAAAAGCATCAATTCTTTGGTGTTCAGCCTTCTTTATGGTCCAAGAAAGAGAAAAACACATTTGTTTTTTGAACTAGATTAACTAAGGCTTTGAGAATCTACCAGTTAATATGAAAGCAAATTTGAGTGTCTAGGATCTGAAGCAGTGTAGTTCCATTTAGCAAGTTCATCGTAACTAAATTCCCTTACCCCATGGCTTCATAGACCTGCCTGGAATAGCTCATCTAGGTGAAGGTTACTGCATGTTAAAATCCACACAACTCATTTGGGACACACTGACATTTTTTTTTCCCTTTTCACGTGCTGTTAATCTAATGGAATGAAAATAAAGGATAAAGGAATTATATATTTCCAATTAGAGTGATGCACCTAGGAAATCTACGAAGACCCCAAATGTTTGCTAACAATTGAACTACACTTTCATTAATTAATTTGCATTAATATAAGATTAGTGAGAGGCTATATTTCTTTTGTCCTTTCAACCGAAATGGAGACCCATGACCTTATTCTTTTAAATTGGCATACTAAGTAATTGCATGTTGAGTTATCACATATTGAATCTTTGCAAATGGCCTCTAATAATAATCTACCAAAAGATAACTTTAGTCTTGGAAAACTTTATAAAAATAATTACTTATTTACTCTCCATTTATAATATAAATTAACAGAACCTGTAGCATACAAGTTAGAGGAACTAGTCCTCCTAAGTCTGCAATTACTTTTGTGGTGTGAACATCATCAAGTGTATCAGTTCAGTTCAGTTCGTTTCAGTCTCTCAGTCATGTCTGACTCTTTGCAATCCCATGAATTGCAGCACACCAGGCCTCCCTGTCCATCACCAACTCCCAGTGTTTACCCAAACTCATGTCCATCGAGTCAGTGATGCCATCCAACCATCTCATCCTCTGTCATCCCCTTCTCCTCCTGCACCCAATCCCTCCCAGCATCAGGGTCTTTTCCAATGAGTCAACTTTTTGCATGAGGTGTTCAAGTGTATCAAACTCTCCTTAAATCTTCATTTTCTGATTTGCAAATTGGGAGAATAAGAATGTGTAGTAAAGCCTGATTTAATCTTCAGCAAATCCATTTATACACCTGACAGGGCACACACCAGCCTGGTAAAATGTAACTATGCAATTAGTTTTTGGCCAAGGAAGTGTTGGCAGATATTATGAAAGCCAGTTACTGGCACTGTTCATAAAATCTTCTCACAAACAATACTCCATTCACTCTTCTTTCTGTAGGAACTCTGGAAATGAACTGAAAATGATAGAGCTTTAAGACCTAAAACCAGGGATTTCTAATGTATAGCTGATAACATCTATTCATTTAGATTAGAAATCTGTTTTGAATTTTATGTGGATGAGCTAAATGGATATTGTGTTCTGCTATTTTGTTTTTTCCTGCTATAGTAGTTACTATTACCTCAGCTAATATAGATTGTGTTAGCTCTTAGATCCAAAATAATCCTTTAATGTTGCCATTTGACTCTATGGTTAAAGTCTATAGCTGACTGTACATAGCTGAGGAAAAAAAACACATAATTTTACTTTTATATATGCTTTAGAATGTCAGAAATAAATATTTGTGTAAAATACATTCTTCATTCAATTCACTTATCTCACAATGAAGCAAAGCTATCTAAAGATTTTACAATTTTCAAATATTTTTCTTATATTTTCAGTGTACTTTCTGATATACAAGTTAAATCACAAAGGTAAATTTAACCAAAGTACCTCATACAATATGCAACCTTCTGTTTAGATTTTACAATTTGAAATTCAAACAGTTTTCATCTTTGTGCATATCAGATGATGAGGCAGCTATTTAAGCTCAAAGCAAACCTAGACTAAGGGTCATGTATTATTGATTGCTGAGTAATAGATTACTCTAACATTAAGTATTTTACAATAATACAGGTGTATTATCTTGCATTTTCTTTGGACCTAGCTCATTCTGTCCCTATATTTCACACTCTTTCAGAACCCAGCAATCAAGCTATCTATTGAGATTAGTATCTTCTGAAGGCTCAGTTATGGAAGGATCTACTTTCACTACAACTTGGCAGCTTCCCAGTTCCTCAAGTGTTGTCAGATTAAGGACCTCATTTCCTTACTGGATACTATCCGAAGTTGGCCCCTTCGGTTCTCAGCACATGGGCCACTCCCTGTTGGCAGCGTGCTCTATCAAAGCCAGCAAGAGATGGAGAGAGTCAGCTAGCAACACAGAAGTCCCTGTCTCCCATAACCTAATTACAGAAGTGAAGTTCCTCAATATTGTTATTTTATATTGATTAGTAGCAGATTATTCAGGGGGTGGGAGGAAGCTATAGATATCAGAAGGCAAGAGCTCTGGGAGTTATTTAAGAGGGCATTTGCCAGAGATCATCTTTGAATTCTTTTATGATTATGCCTCACAATTAACTAACACAATTGGGTGTCTTGGTTCGACTTTGATAAAATACTTCCCTGTCATTTCTTCCTTTTGCTATTAACCAGGTTCTGGAGAAAAGACAAAGAGAAAAACAAGGAAGAAAAAGAAGACGAGGAGATAGCGTAAGAAGAAAAAAGGGGAATATAGAGAAAGAAATTAACAAAGGTGTTAACTTGTATGAATTTCGCTTTCTGTTATGCAACCACGTCTATCTGAATCAGCAAGATGATGGGTACTCCTGTACATATTATAGCAAAATAAGCCAGTGAAGGTGGGGCAGTGCTGGAGAGACCTGGCTTAGTACACTGAAAGATTTATAGCATGGAGGCATGTATTGAAAGTTAGAAATATAAATAGCTGTGAAGAGAACAAGAACTGGCACTTTTATAGAAATTATATGGGAGGACTAGTTATGGGTAAAGTAACAATGCATTGGTTCATGGGACTCTTGGAAGATGATCTTGTCAAAATAGGGTGTGATCATTTTATTGCTCTAACAAATATAACTTGGTATCAATCTATCTGAATGATGACTTCTATGAAATAATAATGCCTGAAATATATACAGAATTTTATGACCTATTTTATGAAATAATTATTTCATTTTGTTCTCATAAGCCACCTCCTCCTCTCATATATACAAATTTGCCAAGTCACCCACTACTACTAAAAATTCTTCCTTGGCTCCACATTACAAGGAAGATGAAGTCCAGACTCCTTCACCTAACTTACAAAGCCAATGAAAATGTGCACATGCCTGCATTATCCCACTCATGTCTCCCACTTTACACTTTCATCTTCTGTTCTAAAACCACTCTTGTATCTGCCACACAGACCAACCTCTGGGCATTTGTTCACACTCTAGGTTAGAATCTCTCAGTCTCAGCACTACTGACGTTTTGGACCAGATACTTTTCTGTTGCGGGGTGTGTGTCCTGCACATTGTAGAAGAAATAGCAGCTGCCCTTGGCATGCATGATCGTGACAAGCAAAAGAGTCTGCAAATATTAGCAAGTGCCCCTTGGGAATAGGGGTAGCAAAATAAACCTCCCTTGAGAGACACAAGTCTAGATCATGTTCCATTCTGTTTTCTTCATCTAGAAGATTCTACTCTTATTTCTCCTACTGACTGACTCTCTGACATGTTCTTAGAAGGCATCTCCATTGAGCGCAGCCACTATGGAAAGCAGCATGAAGGTCCCTCAGAAAATTAAATGCAGAATTACCATATGATCCAGCAATCCCGTTCCTGGGTACACATCCAAAGAAACGGAAAACAGAACATCAAAGAGATATCTGCACGTGTCACATGCTCATTCTGGCCTTATTTTCAACAGACAAGATACAGAAACAAACTAAGTAACCCTCAAGAGAGGAATGGATGGAAAAGATGTGGCGCACAATGGAATATTATTCAGCCATGATAAAAAAAATAAAGACCTTTCATTTGCAATAGCAGGCATATTATACTAAATGAAATAAGACAGAGAAAGAGAAACACTACATATCATTTACATGGGGATCTAAAGAAATGGGGGGGGGGGCGGAATGTCAAACTCATAGAAACAGAGAAGTAGTTTCCAAGGGGTGAAGCAGGGCAGGGGCAGTGGGGTTTGAGGAAAACACAGTTTATTAAAAAGGCACAACCTTTCATCTACGAGATGAGCATAAACTGAGAAGCTAATATAAAACACAGTGGCAGTTGTGTAACTGAAAGAAGAGATGCCTCCATTGGAAAGCCTTTTTTTTTTTCCAATTCAGCACTCCAGACTGAGTTAGATGCCCACTTTGGTTCCTGTCTCTATCTAAGCCCTAGGCACAATATTCAGAAGGATTGTTTCAATCTTAGTTTCAATGTATATTAGCTATATAACCATGAGTATTTTACTCAATCTATGATTTTACTTTTTTTGCCTCATCTCTAGAAAAGGGGTGATGAAACTAAGCATTTCACAGTGTCTGACACATACCTATTCAGCACTCAATATGAGTCAATATTATCACCATTTGCCTTTGTTACTTTTTGAGGGGAAGCATGGTGAATTCTACTTAATTAAGTATTATAACATGGATTTTTAAATTCAAAGTTTATATCATGCCGTAGAGTCAAATCTAAATAATAATTGAATTATTCATCACTTTATATTTCTGTAGCAACATGCTCACCTTGGTGAAGAATATCTTCACTTTATTAAAGGATTATTTATATCAGTTTGGATTATATAGCCAATGAACTACAGTGCTGCTAAACTTGGCCCATAGAAATAAACACTTTACTGAAACATGGATTTCATTTCTCTATTCCTTCATAGAGGAGTTGTGCTGTGAGAAGAGTTCAGTATGGGCTACTTGAGAGTAAAATATTTATATAAAGCAGCAAAAAGACAAATTTCAGAACAAACATAAAAATATCCATAATTCACACTCTGCATTGACATGCTAAGGAAATTAGCGTAGCAGAACTGTTTAAGTATTACCGCAGGCAAAAATTCCTGAAAAATACATAAATGCTTTTTAAAATGCAATTAAAAGATACAGAAAACTTTACTGAGAACTCAAAGAAAGTCTTAGGAATACACAGTCTGAAAAACAAAAAGATGAATTGGTTGATGAAAGGAGGAATGAACAGATGGTGTGAAAGGCAAAATAATGAGAAGCTGTAAATATCAGCTTATCTGGCAATGGCATTTTGAAGATGTCATTAATTCATGGATCTGAAAGCAGGTCAATTACCCTGGATTCAGCATTATTACCAAAGATCTTTAAAAGACGGAAGAATGAGGCAGAAGAATCGAATAATGAGATGGAAAAACAGAATCAGGGATCAGAGTAACAAAGATAATAAGATGCTATGCCAGCGGATTTAAAGATGGAAAAAGGGACCATGAGCTAAAGAATGCAAGCCGCTTCTAGAAGCTGGAAAAGCAAGGGAATGGATTGTCCCCTGGAACCTCCAGAAGGGCTTTTGGTCAATGAGAGCACAGCCCGGCCAACACCTAGATTCTAGCTCAGTGAAATCCATTTTAGTCTTCCGACTTCCAGATGTATAATATAACTCTCTGTTGTGTTAAGCCTCTGAATTTGTGGTAACTTATCATAGCACTGGAAAAAAAAGACCCTGATGCTGGGAAAGATTGACGGCAGGAGGAGAATGGGGCAACAGAGGATGAGACGGTTGGATGGCATCACCAACTCAATGGACTTGAGTTTGAGCAAGCTCCAGGGTATAGTGAAGGACAGGGGAGCTTGGTGTGCAGCAGTCCATGGGGTTGGAAAGAGTCAGACGTTACTTAACGACTGAACAACAACATTATAGCACTAACAGATTTATGTGATAAAGCAAATATAGCCCAGTGTTTATTGTAGAACATAGGTCATGGGTATATTGATGTACACTATATACTTCTTCCAATTGAGGTGTATATTTGAAAATTTTTATTAGAAAAAAAAAAAGTTTATGGGCTTCCCAGGTGGCACATTAGTAAAGAATCTGCCTGCAGATGGGGGCGGGGGGCACGGGTTCAATCCCTGACCTGCTAAGATCACACACGTCATGCACCACAATTCTTGAGCCTGTGCTCTAGAGCCCAGGAGTCGAAGCCACTGAGCTGCCGTATGGCGGCTACTGAAGGCTGTGTGCCCTTGAGTCCTTGCTCCAGAGCAAAGAGAAGCCGCTGCAACGAGAAACCTGCAACTAGAGAGGAGTGCCCGCACATCACAACTAGAGAAAAGCTGGCTAGAAAGACTCCTGGCAGCCGAAAATACATATTTTTTAAAACCGTTTAAAAATAAATTGAAAAAGAAAGAGAGACTAGTATATTGTAGAAATGATACTAAAATTGAGTTGTCAACAGTAACTGATTAATTTTTTCATGAATTAATTTCTTATTCATTTTTAGTTCTGTGTTTAGTTGCTCAGTCGTGTCTGACTCTTTGCGATCCCATAGACTGTGGCCTGCCAGGCTTCTCTGTCCATAGGGTTCTCCAGGCAAGAGTACTGGAGTGAATTGCCATTCCTTATATCAGAAAAACTTCTCAACCCACGGATTGAACCCTGGTCTCCTGCAGGCAGATTCTTTACCATTTGAGCTACAGGGAACTCCCTAATTTCCCTATGTACATTTAAAAAATCTCAGTCTTGGTTTAGAATGCTAGTGCTTGATAGATACTAATAGAGTATTAGGTGAGAATATAGACTCCAATTAGAATTGCTTGCCTTGTCTGAATTCATGTGAACTAGCCTGTGGTTGGGAAAGGTGTCATCAGAAACATAATATAGGTGAGAGTATTTTAGCTTCCAAACACTAAATTAAAATTATGAAATGCTACTCATTTATGATTTTCTGAAAAATCTCACAGTGTCTCTGGTTTAATGAATGACCACTAATCCTGGGAAGCAGAGAGACGGAATGAGCATTAGTAATTTTTTCTTGTCTTGATAAAGATTTTGGGATTAAGGACAAAAGCTAAATTAGTTTAGCTTGTTGTTTCATGTATACACTGCTGCTGCTGCTGCTGTCACTTCAGTTGTATCCGGCTCTGTGCGACCCATAGATGGCAGCCCACCAGGCTCCCCCGTCCCTGGGATTCCCTGGACAAGAACACTGGAGTGGGTTGCCATTTCCTTCTCCAATGCATGAAAGTGAAAAGTGAAAGTGAAGTCGTGTCCGACTCTTAGTGACCCCGTGGACTGCAGCCTACCAGGCTCCTCCCTCCATGGGATTTTCCAGGCAAGAGTACTGGAGTGGGGTGCCATTGCCTTCTCCACATATATACACTACTATATGTAAAATAGATTATTAATAAGGACCTACTCTATAGCCTGGCTGGCTACAATCCATGGGATCACAAAGAGTCAGACACGACTGAGCAACTAAACACATACACACACACACACACACACTATAGTTCAGGGGACTCTGCTCACTACCCTGCAAGCGTCTATAGGGGAAATAATCTTTTAAAAAGTGAATATATGTATAACTGATTCTTTCATATTCACTGGAAGCACTAATGCTGAAGCTGAAACTCCAATACTTTGGCCACCATACGTGGAGAGCTGACTCATTGGAAAAGACCCTGATGTTGGGAAAGATTGAAGACAGGAGGAGAAGGGATGACAGGGCATGAGATGGTTGAATGGCATCACAGACTCAATGGACATGAGTTTGAATAAGCTCCGGGAGTTGGCGATGGACATGGGGGCCCAGCGTGCTGCAGTCCATGGAACATGGGGTCGCAACACACAGTCCATCACGCAAAGAGTCAGACAAGACTGAGTGGCTGAACTGAACTGATAACTGATTCACTTTGCTGTACACCTGAAAATAAAAGGACATTGTAAATCAATTACATTCCAATATTTTTTTTAATTTGCTATTTCCATTTTAATAGGATTTAGCATGTTTTCTGTGCTAATCAACCCAGTCAACTTCTTTGTATTCTTGAGATAAATACCACATAAAATCTTTACCACATAAATCTTATTGTATTCTTGAGATAAATACCACATAAAATCTTTCTACACTGGAGAATGGGAATGCTAACATACCTCCACAGCAGAGAATTTCAGGGACCTGCTTGTATCCCCTAAGCCTACTGATCTGATTCCAACTAACAAAGGCTCCAGTTTTTGTGCCTGAGGGCATCCTCTAGCTATCAGAGCTGCCGCTGCCCAGGGCAGGACAGCCTGTAAAGGGATGGGTATTGGAAAGCCCAGGATAAGTCATTAACCAGTGACAAGGCAGCTGGTGGATAACAGCTTCCTTGCTTTACCTCAGGTATAGGACTATGTTGCACCCTGACTCTCTACTGGGGTTAAACTCCAGGTGTCTATAGTAGTGATGTGCTTAACAATTCTCCCTCAATTTGGCTTCATCCCCCTCTATCTCCTTTACCTGACCTCCTACTGGTGAGTCCTTTGGATTGTCTCCCAGATCCACTCTTATAACTCTCTACTTTGAAATAATTTAAATAGGTTTCTCATCCTCAGAAAGAAGTTAAAAAAAAAAAAGAAAACAAACCCACAAAATTTTCAAAATTAATATTAAAAACATAAAATTATAGAAAACTTTATAATATACTGATACATTCTGAACACTTCTCTAACTGCCTAAGAATTTACTCTCATCAGAATTAAATATTGCATAATATTTGCATCTCCATCTGATGGAACTGAATTTTAAAGCCACCATTCTCTGGGAGTACTTACAACTCTGTTAGGAGCAATAAATAAATAAATAAATAAAACAGAGGAAAAAAGAGAAGAAAGCAAAAGTCTTCAGCATTCCTCTTGACGTGGCCACTTGATCACACGGCTTGAGTGAACAGAAGGCAATGTCTGGGTTAACTCTGATGAGGTATGCATCTAAAATTAGTGATTTCAGAAAGCAGTGCCAGGAGATTTCAGATACTCTTCGGTCCTCTGTGCATTTGGCTTGGTACACATCACAAGAGTAAGTGAGACTGAGACATCCAATCTTCTTGAAACTGATTCCACAAAGTATTGTTTAATGCCACACAATTGGGAATACTTGATCTTTCTGTCTTAGCTGTGTGGCCAGTTTCATAGAGATGGGCCATGATGAATCAGAATAATTGAATTTCATGGCTCTTTTCAGCTTCTGTCACACAGAAAATGAAGAAAAGAAAGAAAAATCACACTTTTAAATATACTTACCAAAGAAATTTCAACTGTAGGAATAAAACCTGAAACAAATATTGAAGTTTAACAATGGTTAAGATGAACCCAGAGGAAATTGCTATTCCTAGTATCAGTTACTAGGTTAGGGAGACTGGCCAGTAAATGGAAGGCTTGCTGTAGGCTTTATAGGAGTTAAGGGGCACCCTGATGCTGCACTGTCAGAAAAATGCTGCAGTGGATAGATGCAGAGGTCACATTGCTGATTCTTAATATCCCAGAATTGTCGCCCGCTGTGTAGAATATACCCATCTCATTTTTTCAAATAGGTCTTTGACTCACCTTCCAGCTTTAAATTCATGAGAGTGTAACAATAGTGAGGTTCGGAGTCATAGAAGTATTTATAATTTCAGCCTTGTTGAGCATTCCCCCTTCATCTGGTGAGAGGAACCTAGCTTACCTTTGTGATCTCCTTATATCCCTTTTGTGTGCAGATCTGATAGACTTAACTATCATACACACACACACAAAGGATGGATATAAATATATATATATATTTATATATATATATTTTGTTCCATAGCAACTGTGTCTCAACTAAGACCAGTGAGACTCTGCTAGGATAATGCCAGAATGTGAACACTGGAACTGAGATCAGAGCAACAAAAGGTCAAAAGTAAAATAGGAGATGCTAATCTTCCTGTGAGAACCCTGCCTTGAAGATGCTGCTCATCTCTCCTCACAGAGGAAAGTCCAGATCGTGCTGGTCCTGGTTTCTATCCACCCAGAGCCTGGTTTACTTTACTTTTGCAAGTTAACCCACACATTCAACAGATCACGAGAGGCCAGTTCTGTTGCTAAAAGCAATAAAACCTTTTTCTCCTCAACTCATTTATTTTTCTAACTTATCACTTGATGTTTCCTTTGATTTGAATAGTAACCTAGGTTTAAAGGGCTTCCCAGGTGGCGCTCGTGGTAAAGAACCTGCCTGCCAGTGCAGGTAGAACTAACAGACGTGGGTTCGATTCCTGGGCTGGGAAGACCCCCTGGAGGAGGGCCTGGCAACCCACTCCAGTATTCTTGCCTGGAGAATCCCATGGACAGAGGAACCTGGCGGGCTACAGTCCATAGATTCACAAAGAATCAGATACAACTGAAGCAACTTAGCCTGCATGCATACACATAGAGCTTAAAACCATTCTTATTTTATTCTTATTATTTTTAGGTAATAATATCCTAATTTTGCTTCATATTTGAGAAACAAAGATTAAAAGTCAATGAGGACTTACCTTTTTGCCAGGCACTGCAATTAGCCATTTTCAAATATTATTTCCTTCAGTATTCACAAAACCTAAATCATTATGTAACTTGGCTTTTAAATATTTGGCTTATTTTATTGTTATTGTTTTTCTAGAGTAAGATAACAGGCTAATTGTAGAGCACTAACTAGAGAAACAATTAAAGGTGCATAAGATGCATATCATATATTGGATTGGCCAAAAAATTCATTCAATATTTTTATTTTTCATGAAGACCCTAATGAATATTTCGGCCAACCCAATATATGACAGATGCAAATAGATGTAGAGAAAAATATTTATTTATTTATTTCAGTTCTTCCAATGTTGTATACATTCCAGACACTGTATAAAAATATTTGCATACATTACTCTCTGAGTCAATAAACTGACACTCAAAAATGGTACGTAGTTTTCCTAAAGCCATATATGACTTACAGAGAGGAAATTTCAGAGTGAGGCTTTGAACCCAGCGCTTTGTGACTACAAAGCCTACCACAGTCTTCTCCAGTTATTACCAAAGGGCCTACGTAGAGTATTGTCTTCTCTAGATATTTATTATCTTTAGATTTATTTCTTCATGAGGTTTAAATATGTTTTGTTTTGTTTTATTTTGACTATATGACTACTTCAGCTTAAGGAAAACAAAGAAGAAACTGTTTATAAATTCTCAACGACCTTTAAAGCAGAAACAGCTGTTGGGTTACATCGGTCTTGAGTGAATACAGACATCTCTGAGATGGATAGACTTTAGAATTCATGTGCATTGTCATCTTACTCTTTGAGAAAACATGGAGAAAGCTGTGGGGACTAATTTATTGCATTTTTAAAATAAAAGTAAATGCCATATCGTAATATAAAGTGACAGTCTGATTACATTCACTGATGAACCTGGTTCCTGAATTTCTATTGATAGTGATAAATAATCCCAAGGAGAGTTAGGTCCTCACCTTTGAAGACTGTTTCTGAAAGCTGAATGATATACGGATCCATTTTGGGGAGAATCTACTCATAACCTCCTAGTTAAATCATTTTAATATACTGTTATGGATCTAGTTTTAAATTCCTTACACTTACAGTCTTTATATAACCAAAAACAAAGACAAATACAAGTATTAACTACAAGCTAACCTACAAAGCCAGTACATTTCAAGTTAATAACATTAATTTAATTTAAAGGAAGACTTATTTTGTGGAATTTCAATTGTTGCCCATATATGAATGTGGTACTAACTGCCATGGTTGTAGGGGCTCTAGAATTTGTTTTGTATTTATTACATAGCCCTTAGGGCGATGCAATTTCCCCATTGTTTTTTGTATTCAAATCCCTGGGTGATTTTAATTCAAACAAGCTATCAAATAATATTTTCGATAACTTTCTTAGATATTATCATTAGTATAGCAAGCCTAAGATTATTTTTTTCTTTCAGTTTTCAGATATAATTGACATACAGCACTGTATAAGTTTATGATGTAAAGCATAATGATTTTACTTAAATACATCAAGAAATGATTACCATAATAAGTTCAGTGAACATCCGTCATCTTGTATAGGTACAAAAGAGAAAAAGAAAATATCTTTTCATTATGATAACAGCACAAGATGTACTCTCGGTAATTTTCACACATAATGTATAGCAGTGTTGATTATATAAATCATGTGTACCTTACATCCCTGTGTACTAGCTGTGTTGATGTATGGCAAAACCAATACAGTATTGTAAAGTAAAATAAAGTAAAAAAAAAAAAAATAAAGAAATAAAATTTGCAACAAAAAAATAAAATTAAAAAAAAAGATTATGCAAATAAAGTACTCGACAGAAAAAAAAATAAAAATCTGTTTAGACTGCCATGGGGATTTTCCAGGCAAGAATACCAAAGCAGGTTGCCATGCCCTCCTCCAGGGTATCTTCCCAACCCAGGGATCGAAGCCAGGTCGCTTGCAATGCAGGTGGATTCTTTACCATCTGAGCCACCACGGAAGCCCACATTACTTCCCTAGGACTTATTTAATATCTTGCAACTAGAAACCTATAACTTTGGACACCTTCATCCAGTTCTCTCTCCCCTTACCTGCTGCTATGGTAACCAGAAATCAGGTCTCTGTTTCTTTTTGTTTGTTTTTAAAGTTTAATTGACCTATAAAACTCTTTTAGTTTCTGGTACACAATAAAATGATTAAATATTTCTGTACTTTTCAAATTGATCCTCACAGTGAGTCCAGTTATTGTATAAAGCACACCAATAAATATTTGTATTAAAATCCACAGAGTTATTTTAATCAGATACAACAGAAGAAAAATTCATTTTTACATTAATGTTTGTAGATAAGAAAAGTGTTATTCACGTGCATAATCCAACCCCACTCTGGCTTGCATTCGGTTGTGAGGAATGAGGGGTATGAGGGGCCGTTCTGCCAGCTGTGTATCACGTGTATCCCCAAGGGGATCACAGGCATTTAGCATCATAGCACACCGGCACAGGCTCCCCGAGCTGGAGGCTGTCCCACTTGCCCCCCACCCCGAGCACTCTGCCCAGAACCTCAAACCACCATATGAGGATATTGCATGGTTATTGAATATATTCCCACACTGTACACTACATGACTCATTTATTTGCACCTGGAACTTGTGCCTCTCAATCTTCCCTGCTTATATCTGTCCTCCTCCTCTCTCTCCCTTCCGGCCACCATGTTTGTTCTCTGCATTTATAATTATTCTTGCTTTGTTAGATTCCACAGATAAGTGAAATTACAGACTGAGGTGTTTTTCTCTGACTTATTTTACTCAGTATAACACCCTTTAGGTCCATCCATGTGGTCACAGATAGCAAAATTTCATTCTTTTTTATGGTTGAACAGTATTTCACATCTTTGTCCATTCATGTGTTGGAGAACACTTAGATTGCTTCCGTATCTTGACAATTGTTAATAATGCTGCAATGAACATGGAAGTGCCCATATCTTTAATCAGCCTTTTTTGTTTTCTTTGAAAAAATGCTCATGATTGGAACCCTCTGCAATTTAACAGAGCTATTTGGCAACCAAGAATATTTTAAATAAGGGGATTTGATGTCTTAGTTCTGAAGCAAAATCTAAGACAAAAGTTTACATATTAATGGTTTCTTTGGAAGTGTGGTTTTCTGGAGTCAGAATAAAGGCCCTTTAAGCAGAGAGAAAACACGTGAAAGTTCATCCAAACTTATGTTACTGAATTGGCCACCTCAAGGGAATACTGTATGCTCAATCCAAGAGAGTTCTAAGAAGCCTCTGGTGTGTTTCAAAATCACCCATCTCAGAAGTCAAAAGGGAAATCATTCATCACTGGTTCATCCTCCAACAAGTAAGTACTGTGACTACAAGACTGCCAGACCCTTCCTGGGGCTCTCTAAGTGAAAGGAGATCTCTGGGCAGAAAGTCAGAGGACTTGCTGTGCATTTGGAAGTTTCTGTCTGATTACACTAGTGTCAGTCAAGCAGCTCAAAGACTGTGAAACTGTCCACAGCAGCGGTGGCTGGAATGAGATATGAGACCAAGCCATGATATGACACTGAAGATATGATCCTGAAGCCATGCACAGAGGCTTTACCACTCACTCAGACACTAAAATCTTAGATGATTTGGAATATTATATCTTTATATGATTAAAATAATCAACAGTCACTTAAAATTTGTCATAGAGGTCACATGGGGACACCCCATTGAGAAACATTCTTATCATATCTTATTCATGAGAGTCTCAATTATTCAGTGAGTTTAACTATAGTTCTCAAAATATCTGTATACCAATTGCCTTACAGATGTTTGTCAATGCAAGTTCTCAGAAAAAAAGAATAGACACTTTTTCAAAATAATAGATTCTTTTTATTGAATTCAACATACTTTCTCAAATTTCCCTTTTGTTTATTCTGCTATATTCTTGGAATTCAAAAATGACCAGATCACAAACACTAGATGTCCCAAAGTCTTGCTGGGAAAGCAAGCACATAAACCACAAATCTTATAGGATTCCATAGCTGGCATATACTCAAAGTGATTGTGAGACCAGAATGTGCGTTTTCTACATACAAAAAGCATATTTCGTATAAACAATTGGTATTCAAAAAATGGGCAGCTTAATTTCAAATGTGTAGCAAGGATAACAATGCAAGCACATTACAGGAAGGGAAAATGAAAGGATTTTCCATGACCAATTTAGGCTGGAATTTTTATTTGAGGTAGTGAGAGGGTGGAATTGTTCCTTTGATCTAGTTATCATAGTAAACCCATGCAAGTTATGTTAGGTCTAGGGACTGAAAATCACCCCTTAGCTTAATTCCAGTTAAATTAGGTTGAAGAAAATGGAATTGTGAGCTTTTCAATTTATTTTTAATCCATATTTTCATATATAATAAGCTAAATTTAGGAATATTTTCTATCATAATAACACTGATTTTTGCCAAGATACGAATAAATGCACACACACACACATACACATAACCATTCAAATATGTATATATGTATATACACATACATGCATTAACAAATGAGTATATTTGTATGTAGGGCTGTAATAAATATCAAGGGTGAAAGTACTCGTTTAGGGCTAGTAAACTTTTGTGTATAATTAAAAAAAAAAAAAAAAAGAAGAAAAAGACTAGATAAAACCATCCTGCCTCCTGGAAATGTTAAAGACTAAATCAAAAGCCTAATGAAGCATAAAAATATTGAGTAAATTTATTCTTTAATATGGCTCTGACAGCCAACTGCTTTCCGATATACAACAAGTATAGACATTTGTTCTCACCATGTTACTTTACATAAATAACATGGTGTAATTACTACCACTCTCATGCTTCTTAGGTAGCATTATTTTTGCATATAAAATAATCTTGATCAGAACAAACTTCCATGGCATTGTGCCTTTTGGACTCTGTGGGAGAGGGCGAGGGCAGGATGATATGGGAGAATGGCATTGAAACATGTAAATTATCACGTGTGAAATGAATCGCCAGTCCAGGTTTGATGCATGATACAGGGTGCTCGGGGCTGGTGCACTGGGATGACCCAGAGGGATGGGATGGGGAGGGAAGTCGGAGGGGGTTCAGGATGGGGAACACATGTATACCCATGGCAGATTCATGTCAATGTATGGCAAAACCAATACAATATTGTAAAGTAAAATAAATAAATAAATAAAACTGAAAAAAAAAAAAATAGCTGTATGGTGTACATTAAAATTTCATAACCTTCCATGACTTCTCAGATAGCAATGCTGGGCTCATTGAAATACAGTTTCTAATTCATATGTCAATGCTGGTTGTCTCTGTTTTAAGTAGACTTTTTATGTAGATCACAGTGTATATTTGCCTCTTTCTATATGTGTTTAAATTTAAAAAAAGAAAAAAATACCAATTAGCTCTTAATGCTCCCTGTTTCGGTATACTCAGGCTACCATAGAAAACACCATAGACCAGGTAATTGAAACAACAAAATTTTATTTTCACACAGCTCTGAGGAATGGAATATCCAAGTTCAAGATGCTGGACAATTTGGTTCCTGGTGAGTTACTTCTTCCGGGTTTGCAGATGTTCACCATCTAACTGTAAACTCAAGAGGCAGAGATGGGGCAGAGAGGTGTGGCATTTCTTTCTCTTCTTAAAGGAGCACCACCCCATCAGATTAGGGCCCCACATTTATGACCTTTATGACCATATTTTGGGCTCCAAAATCACTGCAGATGGTGACTACAGCGATGAAATTAAAAGGCACTTACTCCTTGGAAGGAAAGCTATGATCAAACTAGACAGCATATTAAAAAGTAGAGACATTACTTTGCCAATAAAGGTCCGCCTTGTCAAGGCTATGATCTTTCCAGTAGTCATGTACGGATGTGAGAGTTAGACTATAAAGAAAGCTGAGCACCAAAGAATTGATGCTTTTGAACTGTGGTGTTGGAGAAGACTCTTGAGAGTCCCTTGGACTGCAAGGAGATCCAAAAGGAGATCCAAAAGGAGATCCATCCTAAAGGAGATCAGTCTTGGGTGTTCATTGGAAGGACTGATGTTTAAGCTGAAAGTCCAATATTTTGGCCACGTCATGCAAAGAGCTGACTCATTTGAAAGACCCTGATGCTGGGAAAGATTGAGGGCAGGAGGAGAAGGGGACAACAGAGGATGAGATGGTTGGATGGCATCACTGACTCAAAGGACATGAGTTTGGGTGGACTCTAGGAGTTGGTGATGGACAGGGAGGCCTGGTGTGCTGTGGTCCATGGAGTCACAAAGAGTTGGACACAACTGAGCAGCTGAACTGAACTGAACTGAACTTTATAACCTCATTTAAAATGAATCTCCTCCTCAGAGGCCCTGTCTCCAGTGATAATCACACTGGAAGTTCAGGCTTTGGTCTCTGAGTCTGGGAAGATACATTTCGCTTCAGCCGTGTCCAGCTCTTTGTGACCCTGTGCATTTGTAGCCTGTCAGGCTCCTCTGTCTGTGCAGGTTCTCTAGGCAGCAATACTGGAGCGGGTTGCCATGCGCGCCTCCAGTAGATCTTCCCAACCCAAGGATCAAACCTGCATCTCTTACACCTCCTGCATTGACAAATAGGTTCTTTACCACTATTGCCACCTGGGAAGCCCCTTCAGACCATAACACTTTCTTAAATCTAAAATGTATTTTATAGTAACTCTACAATGCTTACCTCCTGCATCATCTAGTCCAGTCAGCGTTATCTCTTCCCTCTCTCTAGAGGCTCTTATTTAATACCAATCCATAATGTTAAGGATGGAGAATCTGATAACTATTAGGAAGATGCACCTGAATAACTTCTATTTATTTGACATCTACAGTCTTCTAGGCACTCTGCATCCATTGTCGCTTACATCCCTTACCTCCATTCCATGACAGGTATATTATAGTACATCGTACATTTTCTAAATAAAGAACCTAAGGCTTATAGAGGTCAGTTGCTTTTTTCCTCGTTTGAGCCATTATATAATAAATGATATTTCTGCCTACTCCTCAGATATTTAGAACAAAAGCTTTGGAAATGCAGTTTAGATTTTCTCCAGGAGGACGTTGATCTGCCATGCTATTACCTTTTTCACCTTCAAGCTGATTCCATCAATCTGACCTTCGTCCACTTTAAAGATGTGAATATATATTATAAAATACAATCAACATTTAATACAGTAGCTTTTGAGGTCTCTGGGCTGCGTTCCTTTAATGATTCAGTTTGTATAAAGAAACTGAGGGAGGAAGGATGAGATTTCAGAGTAATACCTTCTATTAAAATGCATGCTTTATGTCTAATGTGTGAAAACTATGACCCTAAATTTCCCCCAAAAGGCTTTGCTTCTTTCGTGTATTTGTTTCTAATGAGTTCTCGATGTGATGTGGTCAAGTTGAATCATTGTCAGTATCAATAGAACATGGCTAGTAGATTATCATTGCCTTGGAGAGAACTTTTTCTCTTTTCACTGGAATTTTTTCGGTGCCTCATCCTTCAGAGAAATGACACTTGCCAGCTCATTTTCCATCCTTTGTTTCCTATTTTCACCCCCAAATACATAACAGCTGACGACCCGCATTCTACAGCATTAGGAAACGTGTAACACACCCCAGCAGGGAGACCAAGCAACAACTTTCAAGTGTAGGTGGGATTAAGCACGAATGATAATTCAAGGTTTGAACTGAACCGTCAAGACAGAAACGTCCTGATATAAAATGAGAATATCATCATTTTAGTACCATAAATAGAAAGTAGATGTTGTGTCCACATGAACTGTGGTCTGCCAAGCTCCTCTGGGATTTCCCAGCCAAGACTACTGGAGTGGGTTGCCATTTCCTTCTCCAGGGGATATTCCTGATGCAAGGATCAAACCTGAGTCTCTTGCATCTCCTGCATTGCTGGAGAATTCTTTACCACTGGGCCACCTGGGAAGCCCAGATCCCAGCTACTCATTTCTAAAAGGTACCTAGTTTCTTTCCTTTCCAGAATTCACTCCTGTCAAAACTGGTTTTCTAAGCCCTCCCAAATTTTTACTGAGATATGCTGTGAAATTTCAGTCTTGATTTAAAATAAAATTTTTCTAAGTAGCTGGATGCACGATCTCACGTACTTCCTGGTACAAGAGTTAGATTTGATTCCTAGTACTGGAGTGACCTTGCCTACCATGTTAGGTCTACAAACCCAGGACAAAATAGCAAACAACAACAACAACAACAACAAAGGAAGAAACGTTTGTTTCACAACAGCTGTATGAGTCTGATGGAGCTGCCTAACAAAATATCAAAGAGTAGGTGGCTTATACAGGAGTCCCCAACCTCTGGGATCTAATGCCTAATGACCTGAGGTGAAGTTGATGCAATAGTAATAGAGGCAAAGTGCACAATAAATGCAATGTGCTTGAATCATCCCCAAATCATCCTCCTCCCAGGGTCCGTGGAAAAATTGTCTTCCATGAAACCAGTCTCCAGTGCCAAAAGATTAGGGACCACTGGCTTATACAACAGAAATGTATTTTATCAGAGATCTGGAGACTGGAAGGCCAAGATCAAGGTGCCACCGGGGTGGTGTCTGCCTAGAGCTCCCCGCTTGGGTTGTAGACAGCTGGCTTTTGCTGTGAACACCCATGGCCTCTTTGTGCATGCATGGAAGGAACAGGGGAAGCAAACCCTTTTTCTTATAAGGATATCTATGTCCTTCCCCATTATAACCTGCTTTAACCTTAATTGCTTCTGTCTCTAAAGAAAGCCACACTGGGTAAGGGGGTGGTTAGGTCTTCAAGGCGGGGATTTTGAGGGCTCACAACCACTCAGGTCATAGCAACAACCAAGGATAAAATGCACATCTAGATCATTTAGGAAAAATTCACTTTGTCAGTTCTATCCTCATAGAATATTCCATACTAGGCACGTGCGCTCAGATACACACATGCAATTAATTCATCTTCCCCAAAAGAAGTACAGTTAAAAGTAACTGCTTGATGTGTGTACCGTCACATGGTAATGGTGTAGATGAAACTATCCCTGTAATCCTAGCCTGCGTGTGGACTCTTAGGGATTCTGAACAGCTGTGTCTGTTTCTGTAACCCTGTGGAGGTGTGGACAGCTACATTTGTCCTTTTAAGAAGGAAATAAAATCATCATACATTTTTTTTAAACTGTTTACAGCACAGATGCTTCTAATGAAGAGGTTTATGTTTACACTTGGCCTGATTGCAGGCAAATATTTGCTTTGTTCAGAAGCAGAAAGATGGCTCAAACCCTGAACGTGGAAAGGAATTTAGAATGATGATGGGAGATACCTTTTCTAAGTACATTTGTGTTCTAATCCTGACTTTGATTCTAAATAATAAGGGAAGATTGCTTTAGTTTTCTGCATGAAGCTTCTTCCCACTTCAGTCCTTTTTGTCTCCCACAGTGGGGTGTAAACGTCTGCTTCCCTAGAACATGTAAAAATGCTTAGTGCCTACAGATATTCAGCTAACATTGGTGGAATAAATGGTGAAACACCATTATTAATAATGAAAAGTATCAAAACTGAAGATGCTATCCAATTGTGAGCTATTGTCATATAATTATTCTTTACTTGGAAAGCTTCATAGCTAGTATAACANAAACGTCTGCTTCCCTAGAACATGTAAAAATGCTTAGTGCCTACAGATATTCAGCTAACATTGGTGGAATAAATGGTGAAACACCATTATTAATAATGAAAAGTATCAAAACTGAAGATGCTATCCAATTGTGAGCTATTGTCATATAATTATTCTTTACTTGGAAAGCTTCATAGCTAGTATAACAATTACGTTGTTAAACTTCAGCTGAAATAAATATACTTTTAAGTACATTTTAAAATATTATTCATTTATTTAGCTATCAGTTCAGTTCAGTGGCTCAGTCGTGTCTGACACTTTGCAACCCCATGAATTGCAGCACATCAGGCCTCCCTGTCCATCACCAACTCCTGGAGTTCACTCAGATTCATGTCCATCGAGTCAGTGATGCCATAACCAGATGCCATGGTCTTCGTTTTCTGAATGTTGAGCTTTAAGCCAACTTTTTTGCTCTCCTCTTTCACTTTTATAAAGAGGCTTTTTAGTTCCTCTTCACTATCTATGCTGAGTCTTAACTGCAGCAAGAGGAATCTTTGATCTTTAGTGAAGGCCTATGAAGTCTTAGTTGTGGCACGTGAGATCTACTTCCCTGCTGCTGCTGCTGCTGCTAAGTCACTCAGTCGTGTCTGACTCTGTGCGGCCCCATAGATGGCACCCCACCAGGCTCCCCCATCCNATGCTGAGTCTTAACTGCAGCAAGAGGAATCTTTGATCTTTAGTGAAGGCCTATGAAGTCTTAGTTGTGGCACGTGAGATCTACTTCCCTGCTGCTGCTGCTGCTGCTAAGTCACTCAGTCGTGTCTGACTCTGTGCGGCCCCATAGATGGCACCCCACCAGGCTCCCCCATCCCTGGGATTCTCCAGGCAAGAATACTGGAGAGGGTTGCCATTTCCTTCTCCAATGCATGAAAGTGAAAAGTGACAGTGAAGTCGTTCAGTCGTGTCCGACTCTTAGGACGCCCCCCAGGCTCCTCCGTCCATAAGATTTTCTAGGCAAGAGTGCTGGAGTGAGGTGCCATTGACTTCTCTACTTCTCCGGCCAGGGATCAAACCATGGTTCAATCTACCTCCTGCACTGGGAGCTAAGAGTCTTAGCCACTGGACCACCAGGGAAGTGCCAAGGTATCTTTTAATTCGCCTACTCCTGTGATAACAATTCTTTAATTATGTTCCCATTCTAGAACATGAATGTGAAAATATATAAAATGAATCAATACTCTTATATACTATATTTTATTACTATAAAGGTAGATAGTAATACCTCAAAAGAGAATGCATTATTTTTAAATGAGGTTCAATATTCACACACACACAAATCTGCCAAGAACTGGAAGCTGCCTTGAAATAGATGAGCAGTCCAGATAAGAATTCGTCATGGCTAAAGCTTTTCACTTGTTGCTTCCAGAAGAATGTATCAAGGAGGACATTTTCATCCTATCTTGTAGAAGCTGTGCACAGAAGGCTAAGTTAACGACGATAGTTAGCACGGCTTGGCATGAGAATTCAGCTAACTGAATATAAGTGCCTCCCGACAGTCATACAGGCCCGCTTTGGGGATGTGCGGCTGAGCTGTTTCTGTAGGTGAGACGGCAGTTCTCTGAGCACGTGGTGTGCACAGTTATGTTCTCAGGGCCTTTTGGAGGCCAACTGGCTTCTCCATTTCACTGACTACCAAAGAGTTCTTTATGGAAAAGTTGCCTTCCTTTGCAGAGCATTGCCTGTTTGTCCCCTCAGCCCCCTCTCTCTGCCCTTTTCCAACCTGCTCTGCGCCCTGGGAGGCTGTCCTGTGTGTTTACATCAGTGGATCAATCCCCTTGCTTTCTGGTTTCCTATGGGATTCAGATCGTGCGGGGAGAGCTCAAGGAAGATTGGAGGGAGAAAGAAGAACTTTCCTCACTCTGCTTGCGGGTTACAGTTCTTGGTGCCTTCTTTTGTTTCTTTTTAAACTTCCAAGACTTCATTTATTTGTCTGTAGAAGGTAGCCCCGGGCCGACCTTTTTTTACTTTTCATACTTGAAGGAAGCTGCGACCCAGTTCTACTTCTGGGGATGTAGCCAGACTCGTGGTAGGCGAGCTAAGCCCTTTCCTAGACATGGCCCTCTGGTGACAAGCGTGTGCCAACTGACATGCAGACTAACCCCTCCACACAGCTTTCCTCATTTTCAGTACTCCCTCACCTACTTAACCCTTCTGGAAATAGAAACAGCCCTGCTAAAACCAGCTATGTTATGCGGGCCTGTCGCTGGTTGCTTTCAACAAGCATTAAATTATCCTCAGGTTTTCGGTTTCATTATACCAACTGGGTTGTACTATAGTTATGACTATATATTTATTCATAACTGAAAAACAGAAACATCATCCCTATGTGTCTTCCGCAAAATGGTATATGAATTTTGGAACCAGCACGATGGCCTCAAGTTCAGTTCAGTTCAGTTCAGTTCAGTTGCTCACTTGTGTCCGACTCTTTGCGACCCCATGAATCGCAGCACGCCAGGCCTCCCTGTCCATCACCAACTCCGGAGCTCACTCAGATTCAGGTCCATCAAGTCAGTGATGCCATCCAGCCATCTCATCCTCTGTTGTCACCTTCTTCTCCTGCCCCCAATCCCTCCCAGCATCAGAGTCTTTTCCAATGAGTCAACTTTTCGCATGAGGTGGCCAAAGTACTGGAGTTTCAGCTTTAGCATCATTCCTTCCAGAGAAATCCCAGGGTTGATCTCCTTCAGAATGGACTGGTTGGATCTCCTTGCAGGAGTATCAATAATATAACTAGAAGGCTATAATGAACCTTAAAATCTTTGCTCTATAGTTCAGTGGCCGTTTAAAATTAATCATTTTGTTTTCTTCTCTGGCTTCACTTTCCTCACCTGTAAAATGTGTACAGTGATCATATTTAGCTCACAGAATCATTTTGAAAGAGGGCATATGTAAAATATTTAGTAAAATATCCAGGATATACTAATGATATAATAATTGTAAAGCATAGTTTTTATGTTTTCTTGGCTGTGAGGGTTAATTTTATGTGTCACCTTATTAGACCATGGGGTTCTTGGATGTTTGGCCAAACATTTCATTATTTTGTGTGTTTTTGAGATTGTTTCTGGATGAAATTAACATTTCAGTGGGTTGAGTATGAAGTAAATTGTCCTCCCTAGTATATACGGGCCTCATCTAGTCGGTTGAAGACTGAATAGAACAGAAAGACATAGCTTCCTGCTGACTGTTGAACTGGATGTTTGTCATTTCCTGTCTGCTAATTCTAACTGAAAAGGCAGCTTTTCTTGAGGCTAAGGTTTGCAGGTTTGGATGCTAAAGTTACACCACTGCCTCTCCAGCATTCATGTTCCTCAGCTCTTATAGGTATCCAGCATGTCAACTGCAATTCTTGGGACTTCTCAGCTTCCAAATAATCACATGAGCTAATTTCTTCTCCTATATTCTAGAAGTATGATCTCATGTCAGTTTCCTCAATTTTTACATTAATATCCTCATCCAGAAATTATATTTATCATGCTGAAAGCTTTATTATATTACTATGTTTAATTCATAAGAAATGTACCATTCCAAATAAAAAATTATATTTCTTGACTCATAGCAAAACATCATGTAGTCAAGCAAACCATTGTTACTTTTATTACTAGTAGTAATATTTTGTGTTATTATTGAATGAAAAGTGTTGCCCTTCCATGTTTTAATTCACTTCATAAATACTTATTGAATATCCATTAAATGCTTGGCAGTCTTCTACATGCTGAGGTCACGATGATGGACAAGTCAGAAACAGTTCCTTATCTTATATTACTTAAGTCTTCAGAGGGGAAAAATAGACATAGCAATGAATTCATCATATCACTTCATGTCAAAGGGTTCTAAAATATAAAGTTCTATAAATAGAAGAAAATCAACACGATGAAGAGAGAGGAGGGAGAAAAGTAAGATTTTAGCTGAGGCCTGATTGAACTAGAGTAGGTATGGAAATCTAGACTCCTCACTCAGCCTTTGCTGGCTAGGGTAGAGCTGGAGCTGTAATATTTTTCTGCGGTATTTGGCAGGAGCTGAGAAATTTTTGTCTAAAATTGCCTCCTAGCTAGGCTGCCCTTTTCCTGATCCTTTGGCTAGAGAAAGTAGCATTTGACTCGAGAGAGGAGACATTTGGGGGGCTTTTTTGTCTGCACCTGCTGATATGTGGGATATTGGCTCCTTCAGCGCCCAGGCTGGGATAAATGGCTGCCAACCCTCACACACAATTGTTAGCTTGCTGCCATTCTACGTGCTGGCCAGTTATATTTCTACTTGAGAAGTGCTTTTGTTTTTCTGGATGATATAAATTGAGATGAAGTTTGGAAGTTGTCTAAGTTGGCCAAAGGACAGGGCTGATGGGAATCTTTTCCAGAACTGACCTCAGAGGATCTTTCCCAATTATCACCCATAAAGGACCACCTCATCATATTTTCAGCTTCTCATCCCACATTTCTTTTGAGCGCCACAGCCTGGTCTTAGGCTAATTTAAAAGTCATGAGACTAATTTATCAAGCTCTCTTCTTACAGCTGGAGAACATGATTAAGCTATCCAGGGCAACAGTATCTCTTTTCATCTCTCAATGTGTAGACTGAAAGTCAAGTGGTTCCAAATCCTCATGAAGTATGTCATTACAGATTTGTAAGTTATGGCCATGTTATTTCTTAGCTTGCTTGATGCCAGCATTAATGTTAAAATTTGGAGCTCAAAGTGTGCCCCAGGGCTCGTAGTTCACTGAGATTTTTGTCAAATCTGCATATTTAGGACAGAGATCAACTTATTAGATGCTTCCCTATCTCAAAAAGATAGAAACAAACCTCAATTAGAAAACCACAGGCTTCATCAACCTACATCTTGACATCTTCAAAGTCACTTCCCATTTTCTGAAGTCTGTTAAATGAATTTGTTTTTTGCACTCAACCACTGGCAGCTTTGGAGGGAGATTATATCTAGCTGCATTGTTTAACAGTGTCAGCCAAATTCTTAATAAGAAAATCTGTCATGTCTTGATAAATCATCTCCTCCTACTATACCAGTTTCATGGAGCAGCTGGACAGCAGTTTCACAGCTGCTTCTTCCCATTGCAGAATTCAATGTTGAATGAAATTATTCCTTTGGATAGTGTCCCATAGGTAACTTTCAGGAGGAAAATACCTTCATGATCTTTACCACTACAGCACTTCCATTTGAAAACTGGGTGAAATTCACAGAAAACACCGTTGACTTGTGAACATCAGAAATACTATCTTTATTAGTAGATTTTCTTTCTGATTATGCATTTATTGCAGTAAATCTTTTTCAAATTTGGCAAACCTTACAAAAGTCTGTTTCATCGTAAACATATCTGTTTTAAAGTGAAAGATGTTGGTATCCTCAATAAACTCCATTTATTTTTCTTTTCCTCCATTCATGTCAACTTGATCCAGATTGTAAATAGAAAGCCTTAACTACATTCTGGACCTCGTCATTCTCAATCCCATACTCTCTGGGCTCCCCTACGTCCCCAGAGTTAATTGATCATTGATTAAATCCTTTACAAATTCAGAGTTTCCTTCTGGTGCTGATGCCACCAAATCGAATCCATTCACAGAATTTTAAAGTGTGGTATGGTTTCTTTGAATTTTTGCTTTAATTGATATAGCAAAAGAGATTATATCTGAAAGAATGAAAACCTCACAAAATGTAGTGGCCATGCATTTTTAAGGCTATGCCAGTATGTCTTAATGGTATTGGTTAGGGCATGGCGATCTTCTCGTGTGGTGGAGAGCAACTAGACTGACTGATTACATGACTATTCCACTCAGGTAAAAGGAGCTTAAAATATTTAACTGTCTGTGCTAAGTAGCTGTGTTTGGACAGCTACTTCCTATTCATTTTGGCTATCATTATTTTACACAAATGTAGGGCTTTACTGGTGGCTCAGTGATAAAGAAACTGTCTGTCAATGTAGGAGGCTCAGGAGACAAGAATTCAATCCCTGGGTCGGAAGATCCCCTGGAAGAGGAAATGGCACCCCAGTACAGTATTCATGCCTGAAAAACCCCATGGATAGAGGAGCCCGGAGGGCTACAGTTCATGGGTTCACAAAGAGTCAGACATGACTGAGCAAGCACATATGTTGCACACCCATTGCATTATGTAACATATGTGTAATTGTGTTCAAGTGTAGTAGTGAACAAAGTGTTCAAACAAAATAACAGCATTCAGTTGCTCAAAATACTTCATCCAACTACTTGAGAAATAGAACCAAATATAGGAATCCTGAAACAGAGTTTCTGAAGTGCCACAAAAAAATCTCTAACCCCAACAATTGTTCTAAGAAAATAGAACATTCATATGTAGACTCTGAAGACATAAAGACTCTAATCTAAAACGATGTGCCAGGTACTGGGTGTGCTTAGCAAGTCACTTGACTTGGAAATTTTCACAAGAGTTCAGTGAGATAAAGTATACAAACACCTAGAATGGTCCCTGGGAAAAACTATATGCTTAAAACGGTTGTTTTATAGGTCTTTCTTCTAAGCGAAGGCCAAAATAAGCAGAACCAACCCTGAAATGTGTTCGCTGAGAGCTGTCAATGACATCAGTTACCAGGGCTACGAGAGAATATTTGCAAGCACCATCATCCTCGAAAAACGGACAGACTCTCCATTTGCTCTGAATCATTGCAATAAAGACAAAGCCCTTTCAACATTAGCATGGCAGGCAGCAGGTCGCTTGGCATTGTGAGCTGTTTAGAAATGTAGAAATGACAATCAAAGTTGCCAAAATGTGAACCAGTCCCAGCAATGCTTGTACCTCAGTGAAATTTCATCTTTTTGACCCAAAGCTACCCTGAAAAAATTTGAATAGGGGGAGGAGAGGAGATGAAGGGAAGTAGGTGTTTGTTTTTAGGTGAAAAGCACAACTCAAAGAGTATTCTAAAGTCAGGACTAGAAGAAAGATAACTTGTACATTTGTATATGTGCCTATGTCATTCCTTGGTGGTCCCTAATCTTGGAAAAAAATTATTTTTGCAAACCAAGATAACCTGAAAGAGATTATAGGGAAATCCATCAGAAGAAAATAAATACAGGGTGTCTAGTATGACGTGAGGATGTCCCTTAGTGGAGCTGCTGTGGAAATATGGTGAGAGAATTGTTTGTTTTCTTGTAATTTTACACAGTTGTGTTTCTGTCTAGCTTGATCAATGCTGGTCTTGTATCCTAAATCTCTCTTTTTTGGCCTTCCTAGTGAGTCATTGACCATGTGGCTCCAGCTCCGAGTCTGGCTGCTGGGAAGAAGGAAGAAGGAAAAAAATAACTAGTCTTGATAAACATGTAGGCCATTTTGGGTATGAGTTTGACATTGCTGATTTTTTCTTTTAGCTCAGTCTCTAGAGAACTGATACATTTAATCTCATTCATTAAAAGCCGGGTGTACCTTCTCACTATCTAATAGACTGATTTTTCTCTGCAGGGTCTTTCAGAACTAAAATCAGATTGCTAACGCTTTTATTTACATTGCATCTGCAAACACTGCTATGAATTGCTATTTGGGGGAAAGAGGTTTATGGGTCTAAGGTATCTATGCCTGTATGTTTAAGTGTACCCAGTAACTTTCCTGGGTCTTAAACATTTTTGAAAATAATTTTTTTAATTGTTTGTCTCATGATTTTGCAGGGCAAGTTGCATATATTGCACTACTTGTTGCCTCTATGAGGAATGTTGACTTGCTTTATAAAAATATCATCCTATTTCAATGCTTACATTTTGTATAGAAATGTCAGAACATTAAAGTGCTTCTTGCTTTTTAAACAATATAAAAAATATTATTGATGCTGTGTAAATTACTGCTTTTCTATGTGGGTCTTCTCAGTTTGATGCTGTTTGTAATTTAGTATATTTAGGTAAGGAAAATTTTAGTATAAGTATTCTAAGGTTGATTATTTTTATTTGATTACAATTATAAAAATGACCAGTGGGAGGACAGTCTTTGTTAAGGAAAACCAAATTCTCAGATGAGAAAAAAAAAAAATCATTCAATCTTTACTGAACTTTGAAACGAATAAGTTAGATTCATCTCATTTTAAAGGCAAAAGAAGGGAGAGTTCTCCAAATCCAAATTTTTCTCTTTGTGATTTTTTTCTACCAGATAATACCTTGTACTGTGAAATGTTTTAAGTCCAGTTGACTTTTTCACTTTGCTTCTGATAAATTACCCCAGTGGAAAAGTAATCCTTTTTTTTTTTTTAATCATCTTTGCATAATAAAATAATCAGAATTTTCAGTTGTTTCCTCCTTTTGAATCCTGGTAAGGAATTCCTCACTCCTAGTTGACAGAAGAATGCAGTCACGTTTTCATCCATATTTTCTTCCAGCATATCTTTCACTTTGTTTTTGTTTGCCTGACTCAGTAGTAAGTGGTAGGAATCAGTGAACTTCAGGTTTAACTTCTCAGCCCCTCACCAATGCACACAACACACACATCTTACTTTCTGCCAGATTCTGAATCATTAAGAATAAAACTAACTTATACTTTAGGAATGGGTTCCCAGGTGGTGTAGCCTTAAAGAATCTGCCTGCCAATGCAGGAGAAGCAATAGATGCACCTTCAATCCCAGATCTGAAAGATTCCCTGGAGTATGAACTGGCAAACCACCCTAGTATTCTTGGCTAGAAAATTCCATGGACAGGGAAACCTGGTAGGATATAGTCAGTGGGGTTGCAAAGAGTCAGATGTGTCTGAGGGACAGAGCACACACACACACACACACACACACACACACACAAACACACACACACACTTTGGAAATATTCAATTTATTGGAAGTAGTCTGCTGTCTCCAGTGTATACCCTCTGTGTGAATTTATTGTTACACTTTTCCATTTGGATCAGGGTTCACAGCCTGTGAGCCATCAGGCAAAAACTGTCATGCTGATATTATTTTAATGGGTCCTCTCCTTTTTAATACCTGAATAAGTTTAGGTGGGGCATGGTCTTTCCACTCATTTCCTTATGCCAGGTTAATTTACATGGTCATTTAACTGCTCTGTCTTTAAAGTCATCTACATATTTTTAAGTGCTGCTAAAGCCTGTTTCCTTCTCCCTATGTTTCTGGTTTTCCCTTATTTTCTTCCAAGACAATGACAAACAAGCACATCTATCTTTATTCACCGAACACCCAATCATAAACACAAACGTACATCCACTACACTTTGATTTGAAGCTGGATTCTGTTCCAGCATTACTTGTATTAATTCAGCCCTGTGACTGCAGGAGCAACTGATACCAACGTCTTCTTAAAAACCTTCCAGCTGTGGTCCATCTCATCACGTGGACCAACTGCTTCATTCTTGCCCTCTTGTAAATTTACTCGCATGGCTATTGGCTGTGCTTTGTTGGGGACCACGGTGTCCTTTGCTGTACTTACTAAGCCTTGGCAATCTTGAATTAATTGTTATCCAGGCAAATTGCTTCTGGTTGTATTACTTTAAGGCCAACATGTTGTAACAGACAGAGAACTGGGTTTAAAATGAGATTAATGTAAACTGAGAATGAGTTTCCCCTTATTATCTTGATAAATTGGGCCGATAAATTTATTTTAAATTTAAATTCATTTTGCCTTAATATCTTTGTCTGTTTATTGAGGATAATATACATATATTAGACTCTCTTTTTTTTCATTGAGGATTAAATGATACTGAGCATATGTATAATTATATGAGAATAGCAGCCATTCATATTATATATTATTATAGTCTATTTGCTTTACATATGTTATATCTAGTCCTTACAATAACAATAAAAGCCATTTTTTGTCATCATAATTTTTTTGCAGATGAAGTGCTGAAGGCTGATTGACTTACTCTATGCCCCTGCTTGGTTCCAACTCCTATGAACCCTCCGTCATGTCATCCTATCTTCACAAATCAGTACTTGGCCCAAAGAAAACTTCTCCATAAATATGACTTTTCCCATTATCACAAAGATAGTATAAACGTTATAATCACAGTGGAATTAAAAAGATTACTGTAACATTAACTAGACTATGGATTCCTTGGGAAAAGTAATCTTGATTTACTCATAACTACTTCTCCCAGAATATTCAAGACAATATTTTGCATGCAGCTAGTATTCAACATATATTTGTTGGAGTGCTGAAAATTATAAAATTCAATTTTGATTAGAAAATGACAGTTATTATACTAGTGTGTGGATTTTTATGTACTTAATTCCAGAAGAAAGCTTGAGCAAGAAAAGATCTTAATAAAGAGTGTAAAGTCATGACAGCCATGCAATTAATCTGTGGACAGATATATAGTAATTTATAGACCATGAGCAATAAACCAAAACACTATTGAATTTGGATTCAATAACACCATGAGGTTAAAAGCCAAAATAAATATGAAATTCACATCAGTCATGGTTAGAGTAACTGCTTTGTATTCCCTTTCACTTTCCTTCAAAGCAACTGAGTAGTTCACCTGATCAGATGTTAAGAATGTTGTGTAAGGGGCAGAGAATGAGCAGGAACTGTTGTTCAGGTTGATTTGAAAAGCATTCTTTCCACTTGGAAAAAAAAAAATAACCGCACACATGGTTCTACTTCTGTGATAAATGACTGTCACAATCATGCCAGCCAATGGGCCATAATTTCAGGAACAGCCAGAGTCTGTATCCACTGGGTTGCAGAGTCAATGCCTGTTGAGGGAAGTCAGCAGATGAGTCAGGAACAGACCAGTCTTATCGCAGAAGTCATTTCTTTATCAAATGCTGTTTATTCACAGTAGGCTGAAGGTGATCACTATCAATCATCTCAATGAGCTGATATCACAGAGGGAAATTTGCATCCAAATAATGACATGTAGATATTATCCAATGTAATTGTGACCCTTTGCAGAACCACAGGGATAAAAATCTCCAGGTGATATGAGACACATTTAGATTCATACCTTTTAAACATGATACCAGTTTTCCAAAAAAAAAAAAAAAAAAATGTCCCTAGTGTCTATTTATATAATCTTGACAAGCAGTAAGATGACCCTGGCTTTACTTAAAGCCAACATCTTTATAGTCTGTATGCCTTAGAGAAATCCACAGGATAGTCATTGATGTGCATGTTTTGTAAAGATGTTTGCATTGAATAGAACAGCAACCGCGAGTGTGCCCTTTGTTTAATTAGCCTGATTAAACAGAAGAATGTATCAATCAAAGTTAGAAGGAAAGTTGATTAATCAAATTTTAATTAGTATACGCTTTGTAAAAAATGACAGGAAAAGAAAAATGAAATGTTTTCAATTTCTGTAGTCCTTTTTCACCATAAAAGGCATCTTGTAGTCAGTAAATACATCCACAAGTATTTATGGAGACTGTCCATACCATGTTCAAGGCAGAGGATACAAAGGAATCCAAATAACTGTGCAAGGAACACGAATAGCTGTGCTCTGTGTTACTGCTTATGATGTTGTCACAGGCTTTATGAAAATGTAATATTGTTTGTACATAGTTAGACAGTAGGTGACATTGGGGAAAGGGAAACTGACATTTTGAACACTTTCTACATGCCAGACATTTTAGGAACTATATCTCCTTCTCAGAAAAAAAGGTTGCCCAGTGGAAAGCATCTCTGGATTTTGAAATGAGTAAACTATGCCCTAGCAAATGGGAATGCGTTGTCTAAGACTGCATAACTAGTCGTTAATGGAATGAAACTTCAGCTCAGACTTTTCCTCACTTAAAGCCCACACTGTTTGCAATGGCATCCAATTATATAGACTGTATTATGTATCAGGCTGTGGTTGTAAAACATAAGGGATGGAAATGATAGAATGAAAAATTAAAAGTAAATATTTCTTGTTCATGAGGAGAAAAATGAGGAAATTTATTTTTTGTGGCTAAAATCAAGTCCTGGTGAATCATAACATTCCCCAAAGTATTCATTGCTCTCAATTCTTTGCCTCTTTGCTTAGAGGAAATTCTAACTAAAATCTCAGAAGCAGACCTGCTCTAATATTTCACATCTATATCTGGAGACGATATTGGGTAAGTTTTGTGAAATCTTAAAATTAATAGGGTCTCCCAAGCAAATATATATATTGAAGGTACAATGATTACAACAAGGTCACACATATATGTGTGGTAAGGTAGAAAAAAAAAGCAAACAAACAACAAACTATATTTTATTTTGGGAACATAATATTGTCCTGCACAAAGCTGTCTGCTAACTATAGA
>SJYT01009729.1:0-18649 GCA_006410635.1 Cephalophus harveyi
ATTTGCCTGTTGGTGTTCTTTATGGAGATGACATATTAATGTACATACTACTAGAACAGTGATTAAGGTGTACAAACATCTCATTAGCTTTTACTCTTTTGTTTCTAAATGGGTTTCAAAATAGTCCGAAATAAACTCCCCAGTATGTTCTCCTTTATCACTTGTGTTTTTCATACACATATAATTTCTGCTTCTTGTCTTTGGCAAATCACTACTAGAAATGAAGAATTACAAAATGGATCCAAAGGGCACATTTAGGTGACTGAACAAGTCCAACAGTCTAGGAAATGCAGGCATGGACTTTGCTGCTTCTCTCTACACATAGCTGTTTCTGTCAAAATAAAGGTAAAGTGCTTTTTAGGTAAAACAAGATACTTAAAATTCAAGGTGAAGAGAAAATTTTCTGTGAATCTTCACAATGGAATACAGAAAATTAATCTTAGGAACACTTGCCTACATTCATGCTAAATCTCCAGTTGTTTTAAGATCTGGATCTCTTTTGATCTGAAATCCTACTGTAGTACACTCAGAATGCTCTCCTATCTAGTGAATACTTCTAAAACTAGATTTAGTACTAAGACTGGGACCAGGTCCTAATCAGAGTGGGAAACAGAAGAAAGATTGTGCTATAATCCACTTCCACTATACTACCCAATTCAGTCTCTGCTCCTCAGTTTACACAATAAGCCACTTCAGTGTAACTTTCTTGATAGAGAGAGAATAAAATTTGAGTTCTTGCCTGAATGACATTCAATGAGCTCCATGAGCTGATATTCAGTCAGTCCAGTTGCTAAGACAAGTCTGACTGTTTGAGACCCCATGGACTGCAGCACACTAGGTTTCCCTGTTCATCACCAACTCCCAGAGCTTGCTCAAACTCAAGTCCATTGAGTCTGTGATGCCATCCAACCATCTCATCCTCCATCATCCCCTTCACCTCCTCCCTTCAATCTTTTCTAGCATCTGGATCTTTTCCAAGGAGTTAGTCTCTTGTATCAGGTGGTCAAAGTACTGGAGTCTCAGCTTCAGCATCAGTCCTTCCAATGAATATTCAGGGTTAATTTCCTTTAGGATGGACTGGTTGGATCTCCTTGTAGTCCAAGGGACTCTCAAGAGTCTTCTCCAACACCACAGTTCAAAAGCATCAATTCTTCAGTGCTCAGCTTGTTGTTTTTTTTTATAGTCCAACTCTCACATCCATACATGATTACTGGAAAAACTATAGCTTTGACTAGTGAGACCTTTGTTGGCAAAGTAATGCCTCTGCTTTTCAATATGTTGTTTAGTTTGGTTATAGCTTTATTTCCAAGGAGCAGGCATCTTTCAATTTCATGGCTGCAGTCAGCGACTGCAGTGATTTTGGAGCCCAAGAAACTAAAGTCTCTCATTGTTTCCATTGTTTCCCCATCTATTTGTCATGAACTGACGGGACTGGATGACATGATCTTAGTTTTTTGAATGTTGAGTTTTAAGCCAGCTTTTTCACTCTCTTCTTTCACTTTCATCAAGAGGCTTTTTAGTTCCTCTTCACTTTCTGCCATAAGAGTGGTATCATCTGCATATCTCAGGCTATTGATATTTCTCCCAGAAATCTTGATTCTAGCTTATGCTTCCTTCAGCCCAGCATCTTGCAAGATGTACTACTCTGCCTATAAGTAAAATAAGCAGGGTGACAATATACAGCCTTGATGTACTCCTTTCCCAATTTGGAACCACTCTGTTGTCCCATGTCCAGTTCTAACTGCTGCTTCTTGACCTGCATACAGATTTCTCAAGAGGCAGGTCAGGTGGTCTGGTATTCCCATCTCTTGAAGAATTTTCCACAGTTTTTTGTAATTTACACAAAGATATAGGCGTAGTCAATAAAGTAGAAGCAGTTTTTTTTTTTTTTCCTTCTGGAATTCCCTTGCTCTTTCTATGATCCAATGGATATTGGTAATTTGATCTCTGATTCCTCTGCCTTTTCTAAATATAGCTTGAACATCTGGAAGTTCATGGTTTACATACCACAGAATACTCCCTTGGAGAATTTTGAGCATCACTTTACTAGAGTGTGAGATGAGTGCAACTGTGAGATAGTTTGAATACTCCTTGGCATTGCCCTTCCTTAGAATTGGAATGAAAATTGACCTTTTCCAGTTCTGTGGCCACTGATGAGTTTTCCAAATTTGCTGGAATATTGAATGCAGCACTTTCATAGCATCATCTTTTAGGATTTGAAATAGCTCAACTGGAATTCTATCACCTCCTCTAGCTTTGTTGGTAGTGATGCTTCCTAAGGCCCACTTGACCTCACATTCCAGGATGTCTCATTCTAGGTGAGTAATCACACCATTGTGGTTATCTGGTCATGAAGATCTTTTTTATAGCACTCTTCTGTGTATTTTTGCCAGCTCTTCTTAATATCTTCTGCTTCTGTTAGGTCCATACCATTTCTGTCCTTCATTGTGTCCATCTTTGCATGAAATGATCCCTTGGGATCTCTAATTTTCTTGAAGTGATCTCTAGTCTTTCCCATTCTGTTCTTTTCCTCTATTTCTTTGCATTGATCACCGAGAAAGGCTTTCTTATATCTCTTTGCTATTCTTTGGAATTCTGCATTCAAATGGGTATATGTCTCCTTTTCTCCTCTGCCTTTAGCTTCTCTTCCTTTCACAGCTATTTGTAGGGCCTCTGAAGGCAACCATTTTGCCTTTTTGTCTTTCTTTTTCTTGAAGATGGTCTGGATCACTGCCTCCTGTACAATGTCATGAAATTCCATCCATAGTTCTTTAGGCACTCTGTATATCAGATCTAATCCCTTGAATATATTTCTCACTTCTACTGTATAATCATAAGGAATTTGATTTAGGTTATAGTGGTTTTCCCTAACTTATTCAAGTCTGAATTTGGCAATAAGGAGTTCATGATCTGAGCCACAGTCAACTCCTGGTCTTGTTTTTGCTGACTGTACCAAGCTTATCCCTCTTTGCCTACAAAAAATATAATCAATCTGATTTCAGTATTGACCATCTGGTGATGTCCATGTGTACAGTCTTCTCCTGTGTTGTTGGAAGAGGGTGTTTGCTACAACCAGTGTGTTCTCTTGGCAAAACTCTGTCAGCCTTTGCCCTGCTTCATTTTGTACTTTAAGGCTAAAGTTGCCTGTTACTCCAGGTACTTCTTGATTTCCTACTTTTGCATTCCAGTCCCCTATGCTGAAAAGGACATCTTTTTGGGGTATTAGTTCTAGAAGGTCTTGTAAGTCTTAGCATTACTGATCAGGGCATGTAGACTTAGATTACTGTAATACTGAATGGTTTGCGTTGGAAACAAACAGAGATCATTCTGTCATTTTTGAGACGGAACCAAATTAACATTAATTTCACATCTTCCCTGCAGCAGATGCTGTCAGCAAGCTACCCACTTCCTGACCTTTCAGGATTCTCTAACAACTTTGTGCATGAGGGCTGTCATTTTATTCCTCAAAATTGCATAAGTGTCTGTGTGTACACAGGTCAGAAGTGCTAAAGAATAAACATCCCTTGGGGAAAAGCCCTCTAGAGATGAATCATGGAATTTAGTGTATGAGATGTAGTTTTATACCATTTCCCTGAACATCCCAATGGGATTAACCTCCAGTTGTCCATGGTATTAACTAGCTTATTAAAGCACTCGTTATTCCTATCATCATTTTTTTTTTCTGTATCAGTTTTCCCCTCTGACCCATGCTGCCTGCATCAACCATTAAACTACGTGCATTCAAAGTCTTATCTCAGCATCTCAGCATCAGATCACAGGGAACTGCCACTAAGTCAATTGGTGCCAAACAAAACTAAACAAAAGAATTCTAGGAATCAAGTAGCCCTATAACTGGATTACTAACTAGCCAAATGGTAACAAGAATTCAGTGCTGGTAGTGAGTGAGTAGTGATAATCCCCTGGCATTCTAAAGTATCTCAATTACTAACATTTTTACCTGTGGTGAATCAGAATTTTATAAGTGTTGCATTCCTATAGGTAAATATAAGGACAACAGTTACTGTTAAATGCCATCGTAGCACTGAGGAAAGAAAAATGACATACTCAACTCAGCCAAGACAAATCACCCACATAGTATGAAATCAAATATCATTTTTAAAAATAATATCATTTAATAATATTATTTTTCAATAATATCATTTACAGATACACAGGCTTCCCAGCTGGTGCTAATGGTAAAGAACCCACCTGCCAATACAGGAGACATAAGAGATGTGGGTTCAATCCCTAGGTCGAGAAGATCCCCTGGAGGAGGGCATGGTAAGTCAATCCAATATTCTTGCCTGTGAAATTCTATGGACAGATGAGTCTGGCAGACTACAATCCATAGAGTTATAAAGAATTGGACACAGCTAAAGTGACTTAACATGCACAGAGACACTAGTCTCTTACAGCCAAAAGGTGTTAGAGATGCTAACCAGCTCAGGATCCGACTGTGCTAGGAACCAAACTTCAGAGAAGGATGAATTCACAGCTTTGTTGAATCTCTCACATAAAGTCAAGCATGGCTAGGGAAAGATCTAAGACCTAGAATAGAGACAGATAAATATATTTGAGAACTTGAGTCCCCAGATTTCCCTAAAATCTGTGGGTCAATAGAAATGGCCTCACCTCAGGTAGATATCTAGCAAGACAAAGCCTTGATGTTGTTGCTCTTCAGTCAGAAGAAAGTTGTGTCTGACTCTATAACCCCATGGACCACAGCATGCCAGGCTCCTCTGTCTTCCACTATCACCAGGAGTTTGCTAAAATTCATGTCCTACCCTCTTCAAAATCTCCCTCTCCACATCTTTTAAGCTTATAGGCTACAAATTAAGTAATTTCTTGATAAAATCCAACAATGAAAATATTCTCCTTTCATTTAGATAAAAGGGATTATTGATCAGTAAAGGATAGAGTTAGGAGTCTGCTTATGAAGTTGTTTACCTAGTTTCAATAAGAATGATGGGATTTTTGAATAGCAGAGGCCAGACAGTGACACTGAAATATAAGAGGAAGGCAGAAGTAATTGTTATAAACGCAAAAATGGGTAGCCAAACTTAAATGGCAACTAAGAGGCACTGACACATCAGGATCTGTGGCACTGACTAACAGATCACATGGTCTCAGAAATGAGTGAGTGAGTGAGTGGAAGTCGCTCAGTCCTATCGACTCTTTGCGACCCCATATATAGTCCATGAAATTCTCCAGAGCAGAATACTGGAGTGGGTAGCCTTTCCCTTCTCCAGGGTTCTTCCCAAACTAGGAATTGAACCTAGGTCTCCCGCATTGCAGGTGGGTTCTTTACCAGCTGAGTCACAAGGGAAGCCCTCAGAAATGAGGCAGATTAGAAACCAATGGACCATAAATGCAGCCACGAAATGAAAAGATGCTTGCTCCTTGGAAGGAAAGCTATGACAAACCTAGACAGCATATTAAAAAGTAGAGACATCATTTGCCAACAAAGGTCCATATAGTCAAAGCTATGGTTTTTCTAGTAGTCCTGTGCAGATGTGAAATTAAGCCCATTAAGAAGGCTGAGTGCTGAAAAATTTACACTTTCGAATTGTGGTGCTGGAGAAGACTCTTGAGATTTCCCTGGACATCAAGGAAATCAAACCAGTTAGTTCTAAAGGAAATCAACCCTGAATATTCCCTGGAAGGATTGATGCTGAAATGGAAACTCCAATACTTTGGTCACCTGATGTGAAGATCCAACTCATTGGAAAAGACTCTAATGTTGGGAATGATTGACAGCAGGAGAAGGGAGTGACAGAGGATGAGATGGTTGGATGGCATCACTGACTTGATGGACATGAGTTTGAGCAAACTCTGGGAGATAATGAAGGATAGGGAAGCCTAGCATGCTGCAGTTCATGGGGTTGCAAAGAGTTTGACATGACTTAGCAACTGAACAACAACAGAAACCAGTGAGAAAACTGCTGAACCAAAAATGCTCAAGACCAGAAGCCATCAAGGCTTATGTCAGCCCTGACAATGAAGCCATTATCCCAAACCTGTACTCCCCTATCCTATACTACACTTTCCTCCACTATAACAGTTCTCATACCCCAAACCCATCATCTTAAAAGCAAGCCAAATCACTTCGAGGATGATTCCAAAAATGATAGCCCAGAATACTGGAATGGGTAGCCTTTCCCTTCTCCAAAACTGATAGAGGAGGTCACAAACTCTGGCAAATCAACACAAAGGACTCTAGAGAACTGGTTTATAGACACAACAGCTCGTTTGCCTATAAATGGCAACTAAGAGGCACTGACACATCAGGATCTGTGGCACTGACTAACAGATCACATGGTCTCAGAAATGAGTGAGTGAGTGAGTGGAAGTCGCTCAGTCCTGTCGACTCTTTGCGACCCCATATATAGTCCATGAAATTCTCCAGAGCAGAATACTGGAGTGGGTAGCCTTTCCCTTCTCCAGGGTTCTTCCCAAACTAGGAATTGAACCTAGGTCTCCCGCATTGCAGGTGGGTTCTTTACCAGCTGAGTCACAAGGGAAGCCCTCAGAAATGAGGCAGATTAGAAACCAATGGACCATAAATGCAGCCACGAAATGAAAAGATGCTTGCTCCTTGGAAGGAAAGCTATGACAAACCTAGACAGCATATTAAAAAGTAGAGACATCATTTGCCAACAAAGGTCCATATAGTCAAAGCTATGGTTTTTCTAGTAGTCCTGTGCAGATGTGAAATTAAGCCCATTAAGAAGGCTGAGTGCTGAAAAATTTACACTTTCGAATTGTGGTGCTGGAGAAGACTCTTGAGATTTCCCTGGACATCAAGGAAATCAAACCAGTTAGTTCTAAAGGAAATCAACCCTGAATATTCCCTGGAAGGATTGATGCTGAAATGGAAACTCCAATACTTTGGTCACCTGATGTGAAGATCCAACTCATTGGAAAAGACTCTAATGTTGGGAATGATTGACAGCAGGAGAAGGGAGTGACAGAGGATGAGATGGTTGGATGGCATCACTGACTCGATGGACATGAGTTTGAGCAAACTCTGGGAGATAATGAAGGATAGGGAAGCCTAGCATGCTGCAGTTCATGGTGTTGCAAAGAGTTTGGCATGACTTAGCAACTGAACAACAACAGAAACCAGTGAGAAAACTGCTGAACCAAAAATGCTCAAGACCAGAAGCCATCAAGGCTTATGTCAGCCCAGACAATGAAGCCATTATCCCAAACCTGTACTCCCCTATCCTATACTACACTTTCCTCCACTATAACAGTTCTCATACCCCAAACCCATCATCTTAAAAGCAAGCCAAATCACTTCGAGGATGATTCCAAAAATGATAGCCCAGAATACTGGAATGGGTAGCCTTTCCCTTCTCCAAAACTGATAGAGGAGGTCACAAACTCTGGCAAATCAACACAAAGGACTCTAGAGAACTGGTTTATAGACACAACAGCTCGTTTGCCTTCAGTGGCGAAGAACTCCAAGGCACCTACCCAAGACATCTGCACTTAAGCCTTTTTCTCTGGATTTATGTTTAGGTTTTGGGTTTCAGCGAATCATGATATAGCCAAAAAGAAATCATTATTTTAACTTTTTTGCTCCTTTCTTTCACCTATGTATAACGTTCTCTTCCCTAGTACTCCTCTANGAAGAACTCCAAGGCACCTACCCAAGACATCTGCACTTAAGCCTTTTTCTCTGGATTTATGTTTAGGTTTTGGGTTTCAGCGAACCATGATATAGCCAAAAAGAAATCATTATTTTAACTTTTTTGCTCCTTTCTTTCACCTATGTATAACGTTCTCTTCCCTAGTACTCCTCTACCCATGAAATTCTATCCATACCTCAGGAAACTCTCAAATGCTACATATTAAAGGAAACTTCCCTAATTTCCCCAAGTTTTCTTCCCCATTTCATAAACATTGCATTTATTACTAAAAAAAAAAAAAGAAAGAAACAGAATATTCAAGACAACTAGATACTTACATGCAAAAGAATAAAGCTGTATCACTTTCTTCCACTGTACACAAACGTTAATGCAAAATGGTACATAGAATTAAATGTAAGAGCTAATGCCATGCAAATCTTAAAAGAAAACATAGGAGTAAATCTTTGTGACTTTGGACTAGTCAGTGGTTTCTTAAATATGAAATTGAAGGAACAAGCTACAAAAGAAAACAAGTGGGTTACTTGGACTTCAACAGTAAAAACTTCTCTGGTGTAAATGATACCATAAAGAAAGTAACAATCCACAGAATGGGAGGAACTATTTGTAAATTGTATACCTAACAAAGAATTTGTATCCAGTGTGAAGAACTCTTTCAACTAGACAACAAAAAAGACAATAAAATTAAAAACTGGGCACAGGATTTGAATAGAAAATTTCCCAAAGAAAATAGGCAAATTGCTAATAAGCATATGAAAGGCTCTCAAATCATTAACTATTAGGGAAACATAAATAAAAACCAAACTGTGAAATATATATATATATATAAAGGAATAAATAAATGCTAAATGAAAAAAGAAATCCATGCTAAAACATAGATAAATCTTTACAACATTATGCTATTAATAAGTGAAAAAAGCCAGTCAAAAATACACTATATATAAAGTATTATTCAACTTAGATGCAATGTCCAGAAGAGGCAAATCTATAGAGATAAAAAGTAGGTTGATGCTTGCCTAGTGCTAGGGGCTGGGGTACGTTGAGGTGGGAGGGTTCTGAGAGGGACTGTTAATGAATACAGGGCTCTCTTTGGGAGGATGTTTGCACAACGCTGAACATACTGAAGTCACTGAATTGTATACTTCAAGTATGTGATTTTTATAGTATGTGAATTATATCTTTATTAATTATGAAACACTTATTAATAAGTATATTAAATAGTAATTTTCATCACTTTCTCCATTGTACATCATAGCTACATTAAGACAGTCCATCTGTAAGTTGAATAGTCTTAATTAAAAAACAGAATTTACTGACTTCTATAGTACCTCAGAAAAAGAAGGGATGGAGCTAGTCACAGGGAAAAATGGTTTTTGTCTGCCTTACAGTACATGGAGTTTGTTCATGTAAACATGGTGACAAGCAATTTAGGCTTAAATTCTTATAACTTTTTCTTCTTAAATTTAGATTTTGAAGTTATGTAGGCTTGTCTGCAAATCCCAAATTCATACTTTACAAACTACATGATCCAGGAGATTTATTTTTATTTTTAATTTATAATCAATGAAATAAAATTTAAACTGCCTTCATCATTGGTTGTTTCAATCATTTATGAGATAAAACAAGTACAATGTATAGCATAATATCTAATATGGAGGATATACTGAAAATATTGATTTGTAATCCATAGAAAAGTTACCTAGGTTAGTGAAGGGAGGTAAACCCTTATCTTAATGATTAGGAAATACAAGTCAATCAGATATTCCATTTCAGAAATGTGAACTAAGAGAAACATGGTGTGCAGGTAGGGTGTAGATGGGAGGGCCAGTTAGCACTTGGAACTAAATCTGAAAGTTTATTATATAGACTTACCAGAAAGACCAGGAGAGCAATGTTGAAGCAAGTCTTATAAAGGACTATTTTTTTAAGTCTACATTTTTCGCTAGGTGATCTCAATCAGTCTGATGATTTAAAATATCATCTTCATATCAATAATTCCCAAATTTGTATTTAGTGCTCTGACTTCTTCAATGAACTCTGAAGTCATATATACAACATTCTTTTTCACATATTTGCTCAGCTAATAGGCATCACAAAACATAGTTGCAATAAAAGTCTTGATTCTTATTCTCTACACCTCTACTCTTCAGTCAGTCTTACCCATCTTAGTAACTGCAACCACAGTCTACAATCTACCAGGCAGTCAAGGCAATACTCAAACAGTGATCTTTTACTTATTTCCCCATCATATCTGACAAATAATTCAATTGCTATTAGCTTTACTTTGCAAACACATACAACACACATCATTTGTTTCCATCTGTGTTACCAACAACTTTGTTCAAATAGTAATCAACTATTACTAGTACTGTTGCAACTGCCGTACAACTAGTCTCCCTGCTGCTTTTAATCCTGCCCCTTCATGATCCATTTAGCAATTATAATGAAGCAAACGTGAGCCTTTGAAGATAAAAGTAAGATAATTATTGATGGAGACTCACCAATATGACTATGAAGGCTGAATTTTAGCAACAGAAATAACAAATGAGCACTTCGTGTTAATGTCACATTATCAACCATCTCACCCTCCAACAAATATATACAGTAAAAACACCAGGCAGAAGGTCAGTACATGAACATCTAAATCAAAGAAATATTCATTACAATATTAAAGTATTGATCAATATTAATAGTACTTATTGAATGAGTATAACCACTGTGTTAACTGTGTTAAGACTTCACATGCAAAGCACCTTCAGTCCTCACAAAAATCTATAAGGTATATAATATTATCCACATTTTACATATAAGGATGACTAAATCTTACAGAAGTTGGGTCACTTTAAAAGTGATCCACTTCCCAAGTCAGAGAATCAGCAAACAGCAGAACTGAAAATTTCTTAGAGGAAACATGATAGTAGATAATGAAGAAAGAGTCCAATATTCAAGGAGCATTTGAGTCACATTATTGGAAGACAACAGAATACAGACCCATAAATTCCCACTGCTGAGATTTCACACTCTCTTGAACCTACTGCTATGAGGCATAGCTTTACTATTATCTCTATTTGTGATCTACTAGTTCAGTTTTTGGGGGAGATTTCAGTTAGATCATTATAGATCTCCCTAAGTTAAATAAGAATTAAGATAACTAAATTATTACTTTTTTCAGCCACCTTATTTCACTCAACTAATGAGAATTCTAATGTAACTTGTACTTACTCCCAAGGATTGCACTATTTTCACAATTCCATTCAGTGCTCTATTGACAGTAATTGTAAGTGATTGAAATTTAATAGCTTCTATTATTCTTTGCAATTACAAGGTTCTCAAATCTCTAATATATTCCCAATTACAAATTATTTTCATTGTGAAATAGAAAAGTTTCATTAAAGGTAAGTAAAACATATTTCTGCATATATGAAATTTCCAGATATTTAGAGGCCCCATTTCAGATCTTAATTTGATTCACATTTTAAAAATTAAATTTAGAACCTCTATGAAATACAATAATGTCCTTAGTCATCCAACATTGTCAAAAACTACTTTTTCTCCTTTATTCCAAATATTCTCCAAATACTCTTCAACTTCATAAATTTCCCTTCAGTTTGGGTTCTAAATTTTGACCCACCAATGCCATTATACTGCTCTTACACAAATTCCTTTCAAAGACTTCTTGTTATTTTCCAAATCACTCTGAACATTATCCTTGTTCTCTTCAATATACAGAAGCTAAGTCCATAAATATTCTACTTCATTCAATTTTTATTTTTCTCATCACTGTGAATTAAATTTTCTATACCTTCTAGTCTCTCTACTGTACTAGGTTTGTGGTATTATCTGGACAACTCCCTTCCCCCTTTATTTTAATGCTTAATTTTCCTGACAAGTTGATTCATTCAGGTCTTTGTAAAATACATCTTCTAGCTTCCAGGAACCTTTCTTTATGGAATTCTAACCTCTGTAACCTGTTGTTTACTCCATATCTTCGTTTCATTCCATAGGCATGACACTCAACAGAAGAATGAAAATACCAACAGAGTCCATTAGATTTCCTCCCAGAACCTTAAAAGTGTTTTCCAGCTTTGGGTAAGCTTTTGCATCCATCTGAATTATGCTGGGTTAGGAACAGTCCAGTTAGTTCAGTGGGTCATAGCTATCTAGATATCCTTAAACTTTCTGATTCACTCATCAGGATTAGTTACTATCACCTATGTAACTCATTAGCAGTTTCTCATTAACCTTTCTGGACAGGGGAGAATGCAAAGGAAGAATATTTTTCTAATTACCAATCTATAAGCCACTTCTCTGTGTGAATAGCTTACAAAGACACCTGTAAAGAGATTCATATGTACTGAATAATGTTCTAAATTTTTTTCATGTTATTTTTATGGCATGAAACGTTTTTCCATTTAGCAACCTTTTGACACTGACCTGTTGAAACATTTGCCCAGGAACACAGAGGGCATACTTATTACTGAATTTTCTGCTGACTATTGATTAATGCAATATAAAAAGGCAATTGTTTTAAATATTTTTATCCCTCACAGCTATCAGCAAAAGATTCTTCAGCTGACTTCTGCAAAGCATTCTTCACACCACACAAACCAGTTTATATTTGCTGTTACTTGTAATAATTTAAATCCGTCCTATTTTTTTTTAATTAAAATACATTCATCTAAAAAGTCATTAGGGTAATGGGTGAGAAGGTGGGAAATAACAGATCCACTGACACGGATAATAAAATGAGTGGTTTTCATTATATATCTTTTTCAATTATTGAATTCTGTCTGTGAAGGTTAAAGTAAAGATCATTCAATAAAAAGCACCAACCTTGACCCTAATTTAAAAGTTTCTGTCTGCTTCTGTAGGTGCATCATCATAATATATTTCACTTCATTTACTCCTTTCTGACATTAATCTTGAAATTTACCAAAAATGAGCTCAGAAAAGACTGGGAATACTGTGGCCTACTCTAACTTTCACAGCAATAGCGGAAATTCTTCATATACCTAAAGTGTTCTACTGCTGCTTCCTTGGAAAGTATGCATTACCAAATATCGTAAATGCTTTTTATATAGATATATAAACAAATATCAAATCTATTCACATGTATGACTAAATTCATTAAAATACATGAAGACCTAAATAAATGTAAGAGATATAGCACTCCCATGTATAAAAACACCCAGTATTGGAAACATACAGATGATACAACTTTTTTAGGGTATCTTGCTGCTGCTGCTAAGTTGCTTCAGTCATATCTGACTTTGTGCAACCTCATAGACGGCAGCTCACTAGGCTCCACCAACCCTGGGATTCTCTAGGCAAGAACACTGGAGTGGGTTTCCATTTCCTTCTCCAATGCATGAAGGTGAAAAGTGAAAGTGAAGTTGCTCAGTCGTGTCTGACTCTTCAATAACGTATCAAATCGAAAATGTATTCTGGTTGATACAGTATTTGTTCTTTTAGAAACATGTCTACAGAAATATAGCACAAGAATGTTTACTAAGCAATTTTTCTAGTAGTGAAAAATTAGAGACACATGAAATATACTAAAGGAAATCGGTCCTGAATATCCACTGGAAGAACCGATGCTAAAGCTGAAGCTCCAATACTTTGGCCACCTGATGCGAAGAACTAACTCATTGAAAAAGACTCTGAGGCTGGGAAAGATTGAAGACGGGAGGAGAAAGGGACGACAGATGATGAGATGGTTGGATGGCATCACCAACTCAATGGACATGGGTTTGGGTAGACTCTGGGAGGTAGTGATGGACAGGGAGGCCTGGTCTGCTTCAGTCCATGGGGTCACAAAGAGTCGGACATGAACTGAACTGAAATACCTACAATAGGTCAGTGGATAAATTAAAGCTGATCTATACTTTAGAATGTATTATACCTGTTAATGTAGTTCATTAATCATTCAAATTATTCAATAATTCATTCAACAAACATTTATTAAGAATCTGTTATGTGCCAGACAGTGTTCTATTTAGGTACAAATCAGTGAAAATGTAAGACAAATTTTCTGTTTTCATGGAATGTTTATTAGCTGACAGCTTGTTTTAAAGAAAATGTTTTAAAAGAAATAAAATATCAGTGGTAAAAAGTGCTATAGAGAAAAATAAGGTGAGATAAGGTAAGGGAGTTGTAAGTGATTGAGGGACTTTTTGGTGAGATAAGGTAAGAGAGTTGTAAGTGATCAAGGGACTTCTTTTATAGGAAATAAGCAAATGATCTTTGAAACTTAACTGAGGGGGCAAGACAAGGATATGTCTGGGAGAAAAGTATTAAAAGAAGTATAAATATATCAAAGGGCATGAGGTGGGAGCAAGCACAACTTATCTGAGAAACAGCAAGGGGCCAGTGTGTCTGGAGTTCAGTGTGCAAGGGTGGGAGTGGTAAGAAATGAGTTCAAAAAGATAGCTAAGAAGCAAAGATCACTAAGACTCAAGCAGCCTATACTGAGGAGTCTGGCTTTTACTCTTAAGACTTCAAATGACTGGAAGGTTTTGTGAGGAGTGACGATATCTGGCTTATATTTTAAGTGGGTCATTCTTGCCACTGTCTGGATAACAGGCTGCAAAAGGCAAGTGAGGAAGAATCATCAATTAAGATGCTACTGAAACAGTCCAAGTAAGAGGAGATAAATCCTGGAATAGGATAGCTGCAGTAGTGTAATGATTCTAGATACATTTTCAGGTTGATCTGATAGGACTTGCTAAATTGGATATGGCACATAAAAGAGGAAATGGAAAGCATGAGATTGATCAACATGCTGATATACAAGGTTGTCCATGATATACTGTCAAATGTGATAAAAGAAATCTGCATAAAAATGTGTAGAATTGCATGTTTCTATTAAAAAAGGAATGCAAAGACAGATACAAAGTTTCAGTAGCAATTAACTCTAGAAAGGAAGCAGAGCTAGAAACTCACTTTTTACTTTATAGACTCTGGAATAATTCAAGTATTTTATTGCTAGTCTGTATTATTTCTGCAATTTTATAGCAATTTTAAAATTTCTTCCTCACTGGAAGAAAGAAGAGATGATAACATATATGCATGCTTAAAAATAAATGTAGAATATAGTTCTGATAATTGACTTGTAATTTCAAATAATATAAATAACAAGTGAACTTCCAAATACAATTTCTCAATAAATAATGATTTAATACTTAGAAATATAAATCTTTATTTTTCAATAATATAAATAGTACATTTAATTTTCAAACACTTTTCTTTTCATATAAAAATAAATATTTGATTGGCATATAAGAAAGTATAAGAGACCTAAGTTACATGGTATGGTGGAATAATATAGGCTACAGAAAAATCCAGAAAATCCTGAATTCAAATATTGACCCTGAGTCTGAGCAATAGTAAGTTTAGAAAACATATCTATTATGTGACAGTCACCATGATCACTAGCGCTTATCAGACCATTAAACAAACAGCTCAGACGACAGCTAGCTCATCTTCTTGCCTGGATAGGTGTTTTGGGGATGCTAAATAACAGAGGATGAGATGGCTGGATGGCATCACTGACTCGATGGGTGTGAGTCTGAGTGAACTCCAGGAGTTGGTAATGGACAGGGAGGCCTGGCGTGCTGCGATTCATGGGGTTGCAAAGAGTCGGACACGACTGAGCGACTGAACTGAACTGATGATCATTTAGTCCCAGTGCAGAGTGAAGCAATAAGACAAGTACCCAGCTTCAGTGATAAGAATCATGCTGTCCAAGAGCCCTGGCTGTCAGAATTAGGCCTACCCACCTTCCCTGCCCTGAGATCAAACCAAGTAAACCATGGCTTCCTAGGTTGCTGAGAAACAAAAGTAAGTAACTGTTCTCTCTAATTCCTATCTTTCTTCCTGCTAGAAACCATGCTACATTTACAACTATTCAAGGTCATAGACATTCCTTCTTTCTCTGAATTGTTCTAAATTGATGGACTATAATGCCAAGTTTGCGTTTATAATGCACTGAGTGCATTATTTTCTGTCCAGTAAATAACATGTGAGATATAACCTGGAAAATTCAATCAAAAGATGTGATTTTTACCCCACTGCTTCAAAATGTTAATTTGAGTAAGTTTAAACTAGGTACTTAAACTTATCTCATCTTCAAGTCCTATATCTATAAAATAAAGAACATAAAACATAAAGAAAACATAAAAATAAAACATAAAACATAAAATAAAGAACATCAGAGGCTAGATATGAGGATGTTATATTTCCATAAATGAAGTTTTTCATAAACTATAAAATATCATGTAAACAATTATGATAATTATGATGAGGTATAAAATGTATACTCCCTTATATCATAATACTCAATTGTCATTATCCTATTAACTATGTCAACAAAGAATTATGTGCCTCTTTACTAGGAGAAATTAGAAATCAATACTTGAGTAGTTAGCTTCCAAGGTGGTGCAGCAGTAAAGAATCTGTCTGCCAACGTAGGAGTCACGGGTTCAAGCACTGGATCAGGGAGCTCACCTGGAGTAGGAAATGGCAGCCCCCTCCACTATTTTGCCTGGAAAATTCCATGGACAGAGGAGCCTGGTGGGCTACAGTCCATGGAGTCACAAAGTCAGACACAATTGAGCATGCATGCAGTTTATTAAAAAGTATTTTATAAATCTTCAGTAAAACAAAATCAAGCTAAAGTGCTTATTTTAATTTATTTACATTGCTAATATGAGATAAGGCATAGAAGATCAAAGAATTAAATGAAGTGAGAGGTTAAAAGATAGATCATTTTCATGTGCTGAGAGCACCAATACAGACCACACTAACCATGGCAATCTATAGATTCAATGCAATCTCTATCAAAATACCAAAGGCACTTTTCATAAAACTAGAAGAAATAATTTTAAAATGCATATATATATACCCAAAAGACCCTGAATAGCTAAAGCCATCTTGAGAAAGAAGAACTAAACTGGAGGAATCACACTCTCTGACTTCAGACTGTACTACAAAGCTACAGTAATCAAAAGAGTATGGTAATTGTACAAAAACAGACACATAAATAAAGAGCCCAGAAATAAACCTGCATACTTATGATAAGTTAATCAACAACAAAGCTGGCAAGAACATACAATGGAGAAAAGACCTTCTCCTCAATAACCTGTTCAGGAAAAATTGGATAGCTACATGTAAAAGAATGAAATTAGAACATTCTCTAGTATCATATACAAAAATAAACTCAAGATGGATTGAAACCAAAACCCCCTACAGAAAAACATTGACATAAAAAAATAGCAAAATGTTTTTGAATCTATCTCCTAAAGCAAAGAAGTAAAACCAAAAATAAATAAAGGGGAACAATTAAGTTGCAATGGTGTGGGAGGTAGGAGGGTGGCTCACAAGGTAGGGGGTATTCGTATACCTATGGATAATTAATGATGATAAATGGCAGAAATCAACACAATATCATTAAGCAATTATCCTCCAACTGAAAATATATAAATTGAAATAAAAACAAAAGTTTAAAAAGGTTTTGCATAGCAAAGGAAACCATCAGCAAACAAACAAACAAAAAAAACTATCTACAAAATGGGAGAAAATGTTTGTAAATGATATAACTGATAAGAGGTTCAGATCAGTTCAGTTCAGTCAATCAGTCATGTCTGACTCTTTGTGACACCATGGACTGCAGCATGCCAGGCTTCTCTGTCCATCACCATCTCTCAGAGCATACTCAATTCATGTCCATTGAGTCAGTGATGCCATCCAACCATCTGATCCTCTGTTGTCCGCTTTTTCTCCTGCCTTCAATCTTTCCCAGCAACAGGGTCTTTTCAAATGAATCAGTTCTTCACATCAGGTGGCCAAAGTATTAGAGTTTCAGCTTTAGCATCAGTCCTTCCAATTAATATTCAGGACTGATTTCATTGAGAATGGACTGGGTGGATCTCTTTGATGTCCAAGGGACTCTCAAGAGCCTTTTCCAACACCACAGTTCAAAAGCATCAATTCTTTGGCACTCAGCTTTCTTTAGAGTCCAACTCTCACAACCATACATGACTAGTGGAAAAACCATAGCTTTGACTAGATAATGGACTGGGTGGATCTCTTTGATGTCCAAGGGACTCTCAAGAGCCTTTTCCAACACAACAGTTCAAAAGCATCAATTCTTTGGCACTCAGCTTTCTTTAGAGTCCAACTCTCACAACCATACATGACTAGTGGAAAAACCATAGCTTTGACTAGATGGGCCTTTGTGGGCAAAGGAATGTCTCAGCTTTTCAATATGCTCTCTAGGTTGACCATAACTTTTCTTTTTTTTTGGCATTTGATTTTTTTTTTTCTTCTTTTTTTTTCAGATTTTATTTTACTTTACTTTACTTTACAATACTGTATTGGTTTTGCCATATATCAACATGAATCCACCATGGGTGTACAAATGTTCCCCATCCTGAACCTCCCTCCCACCTCCCTTCCCATACCATCTATCTGGGTCATCCCAGTGCACCAGCCCCAAGCATCCTGTATCCTGCATTGAACCTAGACTGGCGATTTGTTTCTTATATGATATTATACATATTTCAATGCCATTCTCTCAAATCACCCCACCCTCTCCCTCTCCCACAGAGTCCAAAAGACTGTTCTATACATCTGTGTCTCTTTTGCTGTCTTGCATACAGGGTTATCATTACCATCTTTCTAAATTCCATATATATGTGTTAGTATACTGTATTGGTGTTTTTCTTTCTGGCTTACTTCACTCTGTATAATCGGCTCCATTTTCATCCATCTCATTAGAACTGATTCAAATGTATTCTTTTTGATGGCTGAGTAATACTCCAGTGTGTATATATACCACAGCTTTCTTATCCATTCATCTGCTGATGGACATCTAGGTTGTTTCCATGTCCTGGCTATTATAAACAGTGCTGCAGTGAACATTGAGGTACATGTGTCTCTTTCAATTCTGGTTTCCTCAGTGTGTATGCAGAGCAGTGGGATTGCTGGGTCATTTCCAG
>SJYT01009729.1:22850-40246 GCA_006410635.1 Cephalophus harveyi
GTGTGTGTGTGTGTGTGTGTGTGTGTGTGTGTATTTATGTGTGTCTGTGTGTGTATTTATGTGTGTCTGTGTGTGTATATGCATGTGTGTATACACACTCATATAGCATATATGTATTCATACATGAATACATATATACATAGATATATATGTATTCATTCATACACCTTAAAAATATATTCAAAAATTTTTTGAATTCATTCATAAAGGTGTATGGAGAAGGAAATGGCAACCTACTCCAGTACTCTTGCCTGGAGAATCCCATGGACCGAGGAGCCTGGTAGGCTACAGTTCACGTGGTCATAAAGATTCAGACATGACTGAGCGACTTCACTTAGTCACTTATAAAGGTGTGTACTTTTATTTGGGGAGGCTAGGAATATGTGCTGGAGAAGGCAATGGCAACACACTCCAGTACTCTTGCCTGGAAAATCCCATGGATGGAGGAGCCTGGTAGGCTGAAGTCCATGGGGTCGCAAAGAGTTGGACATGACTGAGCGGCTTCACTTTCACTTTTCACTTTCATGCATTGGAGAAGGCAATGGCAACCCACTCCAGTACTCTTGCTTGGAGAATCCCAGGGATGGGGGAGCCTGGTGGGTTGCCGTCTATGGGGTCACACAGAGTTGCACACGACTGAAGTGACTTGGCAGCAGCAGCAGCAGGAATATGTGCTACTTGGCTTCCCTTGTGGCTCAGCTTGTAAAGAATCTGCCTGCAATGCAGGGCACCTGGATTCCATCCCTGGGTTGGGAAGATTCCCTGGAGAAGAAAACGGCTACCCACTCCTATATTCTGGCCTGGAGAATTCCATGGACTGTATAGTCCATGGGGTCGCAAAGAGTCAGACACGACTGAGTGACCTTCATTCACTTCACCTCATAAGAATAATTTAGGAACCTGTCATAACTTCAATATCTGGCTTGTTGTTGTTCAGTCACCCAGTTGTGTGTGACTCTTTGTGACCCCATGGATTGCAACATACCAGGTCTCCCGGTCCCTGCCCCTCATCATCTCCCAAAGTTTGCCCAGGTTCATCTTACACAAACTTTGTTAGCCTTGGTGATATATAAGTGAGTTAGCTGCTTGTACAATTTGCCCATAGGTGTAATTCTGACATTGCAGCATGAGTGAAGATAACTTCATTTCAAGAAACCCATCAATTCTCCTGTAATATTACACAGTACAGATCTAAAATGTTAAATAAGATATTGGGATGGATGGTAAGTACGGAATCAGAAAATCTAAGGAGGCTAGTATATTAACTGGGTAAAGATGGTGGTATTACAGACCAGAGTGGTTGCAAAAATAGTGTTAAAGATGATCAATTTTTGAATATATTTTTAAGGTAAAGCTACAGAAATCTTCTGTTTAAAGTTTGAGAGAAAGTGAAGTCAAATATAAATTCAATTTTTTGTCTAGAAATACTGGGATATTAGAGTTTCCCTTTTATTAAATGATGATGACTATCAAAGAAGTAAGATAAGGATTTCAGATTTGGATGTATTATGCAAGATTTCTGACAGAACTCTAAGTTGAACAGATATAATTCTGGATATATACAAGTCTGAGTTCAGAGAAGACCAGGCTGAAATACAAATTCAGGATTCATTAACATATTTAAAGTCCTGAGACTGAATAAGACTACATGGAGAATAAATGACAATATAATTTGATCCCTGGATGAGAACCAAAAAAAAAAAAAAAACAGAAAAGAAAAAAATGTGATGTTATGGAAGCCAAATGATACAGTTGTTTCCCCAAAAAGTAGTTATATTCAGTAAGAGCATAAATGTTGTTCATAAATCAAATAAGCTGAAGGTTGAAAACTGACTTCCAAATTTCATAATGTGTTACAGGTAATCTTGAGTTGCTCTGGTGGAGGAGCTGGACCAAAGTCTAACTAGAGTGGTTTTGTGGGAGAAGATAGGGAGTAAAGACACTTCTTTCATGGAGAGCAAATGGAGAAAATATACAGATAATATTTCAAAGATTTATATAGAAAAATGTATAACAGTTGCACAGAGATTAACATATTGCAGTATATTTGATGATGTGTTGGAATAACATTCTTAATATCAGAAAATACAAACCAGGAGCAGGAAAACTCATCTTTCTTATATTTCAATCATAATTTCTAAAATTTTAATAAATTTTCCTTATGTCTTTCCATTTTTAATAGTTTAATTTTTACAGTTTCTTCTCTAGGGAAATGAAGGAAGCTAGCTCATCTTTCAATTTTTAATATTATTATGTTTATGTACAGATATATGTATATATACACAGATATATATACACACAAATATCTGTTTAAGTGTATATACATATATGCACACTCATAGAGATGTAAAAAAAGGATAGAATGGGAAAGACTAGAGATATCCTTAAGAAAATTGGAGATATTGAGGGAACATTTCATGCAAAGATGGGCCCAATAAAGGACAGAAATGGTATGGACCTAACAGAAGAAGAAGATATTAAGAAGAGGTGGCAAGAATATACAGAGCTATATTAAAAAGATCTTCATGAGCCAGAAAATCATGATGGTGTGATTACTCACCTAGAGCCATACATCCTGGAGTGTGAAGTCAAGTGAGCCTTCAGAACATCACTAAGAACAAAGATAGTGGAGGTGATGGAATTCCAGTTGAGTTATTTCAAATCCTAAAAGATGATGCTGTGAAAATATTGCACTCGATGCCAGCAAATGTGGAAAACTAAGCAGTGGCCACAGGAAAAGGTCAGTCTTCAATCCAACCCCAAAGAAAGGCAGTGCCAAAGAAGATTCATGCTTCTCCACAAATGCACTCATCTCACACATTAGCAAAGTAATGCTCAAAATTCTCCAAGCCTGGCTTCAACAGTATGCGAACCGTGAACTTCCAGATGTTCAAGATGGATTTAGAAAAGCCAGAGGAATCAGAAATCAAATTGCCAACATCCATTGGATGACATCTATTTCTGCTTTATTGACTATGCCAAAGCCTTTGACTGTGTGGATCACAATAAACTGTGGACAATTCTGAAAGAGATGGGAATACCAGACCACCTAACCTGCCTCTTGAGAAATCTGTATGCAGGTCAGGAAGCAACAGTTAGGACTGGACATGGAACAACAGACTGGTTCCAAATAGGAAAAGGAGTCCGTCAAGGCTGTATATTGTCACCCTGCTTATTTAGCTTCTATGCAGAGTACATCATGAGAAACGCTGGACTGGAAGAAACACAAGCTGGAATCAAGATTGCCGGGAGAAATAGCAATAACCTCAGATATGCAGATGACACCACCCTTATGGCAGAAAGTGAAGAGGAGCTAAAAGGCCTCTTGATGAAAGTGAAAGAGGAGAGTGAAAAAGTTGGCTTAAAGCTCAACATTCAGAAAACGAAGATCATGGCATCTGGTCCCATCACTTCATGGGAAATAGATGGGGAAACAGTGGAAACAGTGCCAGACTTTATTTTTTTGGGCTCCAAAATCACTGCTGATGGTGACTGCAGCCATGAAATTAGAAGACGCTTACTCCTTGGAAGAAAAGTTATGTCCAACCTAGATAGCATTTTCAAAAGCAGAGACATTACTTTGCCGACTAAGGTCCGTCTAGTCAAGGCTATGGTTTTTCCTGTGGTCATGTATGGATGTGAGAGTTGGACAGCAAAGAGTCGGACACGACTGAGCGACTGAACTGAACTGATTGGATGATAGAAAAACCAAGATAGTTCCAGAAAAACATCTACTTCTGCTTTATTGACAACATCAAAGCCTTTGACTGCTGTGGATCACAACAAACTGTGGAAAATTCTTCAAGAGATGGGAATATCAGACCACCTGACCTGCCTCCTGAGAAATCTGTATGGAGGTCAAGAAGCAATAGTTAGAACTGGATGCAGAACGACAGACTGGTTCTAAATTGGGAAAGGAGTACATCAAGGCTGTATATTGTCACCTGCTTATTTAACTTATATGCAGAGCACATCATGCGAAATGCCAGGCTGGATGAAGCACAAGCTGGAATCAAGATTGCCGGGAGAAATACCAATAACCTCAGCTATGCAGACGACAACACCCTTAAGGCAGAAACTGAAGAGGAACTAAAGAGTCTCTTGATGGAAGTGAAAGAGGAGAGTGACAAAGCTGGCTTAAAACTCAACATTCAAAAAATGATCATGGCATCCAGTTCCATCACTTCATGGTAAGTAGATGGGGAAACAATGGAACAGTGAGAGACTTTATTTTCTTGGGCTCCAAAATCACCACAGTTGGTGACTGCAGCCATGAAATTGAAAGACGCTTACTCCTTGGAAGAAAAGCTATAACAAACCTAGACAGCATAGTGAAAAGCAGAGACATTACTTTGCCAACAAAGGTCCATCTATTCAAAGCTATGGTTTTTCCATTAGTGATGTATGGATGTGAGATTTGGACCATAAAGAAAGCTGAGCACCGAATAATTGATGCTTTTGAATTGTGGTGTTGGAAAAGACACTGGAGAGTCCCTTGGACTGCAAAGGGATCCAACCAATCCATCCTAAAGGAAATCAACCCTGAATATTCTCTGGAAGGGCTGATGCTGAAGTTGAAGCTCCAATACTTTAGGCTACCTGATGCAAAGAACTGACTCATTTGAAAAGACCCTGATGTTGGGAAAGATTGAAGATGGGAAGAGAAGGGGAGACAGAGGATGAGATGGTTGGATGGCATCACTGACTCAATGAACATGAGTTTGAGCAAGTTCTGGTAGTTGGTGATGGACAGGGAGGTATGGTGTGCTGCAGTCCATGGGGTCACAAAGAGTCAGACACAAGTGAAGGATTGAACTGACTGACTGACTGAGAGATATAGTCTTCTTAGGGGACACATGAGAGGATTGAACTAAATTAGCTCTTAATTGCCAGATTTTCTAAGGGAAGGCAATTCTTCCTTACAATTTCTTTGGAGATCTACTTCATTCACTGGGAGCAGATATTTGTAGAATTATTGCTTATCCTCATTTGCCACTATGAACTCCTAAAGCTGACCTATTTAAGACCCTTTCTTTTTCATTAAAATAATGTTTAGTACATTAATCAAGTTATATACTCATTAACCAGTTAATGTATTGGTTCTTCTATATCTCAACCTGTTTGGGAATTCTGTTCATTGGCCCATTTTCCCCTTAAACACTGCTGCCTTGTCTCTTTTCATTTTTGCTGATTCATACTATATTCTACAGAACTTCAAACAGCCATATTTGTCTCATTAAAAACAAAGAATCCTAAATCATTGTTTACTTTATTTTTAAGTAAGTATGATTACTTGAACTTCAGTTTCATTGAGTATATAGCCAATGAAGTATGAAAAGCTTAGAATTTTATAGTACACTTTGGATCACCATCATAATTCTGTCAAAATCAGCATTGTCTTAGGCCAGTAAGAAGAGAGAGTATACATATACACATGCCAAAGTTGCTTTACATTCTCTAGGCAGATGGACTCATAAATGGTTTTGAATTGGCAAAAAATGTTAGGAGCTGATGGCCTATTTTCATACAAGTCAATAAAGCACTTTTTTTGGCCAAGTACTGTTATTAATCCCTGACTTTGTACAATTAGTTCTATCAAAAAACTTTCTAAGAATTAAAATGTGAAAACATATTGGATCTCATAAGAGACAGAAATCTAAATGGTATATTGAGACATAATCACTTCTCTCTAGGAGTTTTCACTAAAATGCTAGTGAAAGAAAAAATAATAACAAGAAAAATAAACTCTCTTGAAACAATAATTATAATACAAGGCAAGTGTCATAAAGGCTATAAATCATATATAGATCACTGATTTTTCTCTTAAAAAGTTAACAGAGATAAGCAATTAGAGAGAGCCAAAACTTCAGAAGTTTCACAATATAATAGACATGTAGATAATATATTATTTTAACATTAGCTCTTGTATACATGCAAAGATAATTCTTCCTTTTTGCGCACTTAATATTTCAGATTTAAAATGTCAGACTGTTGGTGGGAGGTAAATTGGGACATCCATTATAGAGAACAGTATGGAGGTTCCATAAAACACAAAATATTGAGACAACATATGATCTAGCAATCTCATTCCTGAGAATACATCTGGAGAAAACCATAATTTGAAAAGATAAATGCTCCAAAATAGTGTCTTGGTACTATTTACAATAACTAAGACAAAGAAGTGACCTAAATGCCCATCGACAGAGGAACAAATCTAGAAGATGTGGTACACACACATGCAAACACCCAGATATACAGGAATAATACTCAGCCACAAAAAAGAATGAAATACGCTGGATGACTCAGGGAGCTCAGACCGGGTCTCTGTACAAACCTAGAGGGGTGGGATAGGAAGGGAGGTGGGAGCGAGTTTCAAGAGGGAGGGGACATATATATACTCATGGCTGATTCATGCTGATATTTGGTAGAAACCAACACAATTCTGTAAAGAAATAATCCTTCAATTAAAAATAAATTTAAAATTAAAAATAAAAGAATGAAGTAAATCCATTCACAGTAACATGGATGGACATAGAGGTTATTAAATTAAGTGAGACAAAGACAAAATTCCTACGATTTCACTTACAAATGGAATCCTAAAAAATGATATAAATGGACTTATTTAGAAAACTGAAACACACTCACATATACAGAAAACAAACTTATAGTTACCAAAGGGGAAAGGTAGGGTGGAGGGATATATTAGGATTGGGGATTAACATATATGTACCATGATATATAAAATAGATAATCAATAGGCCCTGCTGTATAGTACAGGGAACTCTACTCAATATTCTGTAGCAACATATTCAGGAAAGAATTTGAAAAAGAATAGACATATGCATATGTATAAGTGAAACACTTTGTTGTACACCTGAAGCTAACAACATCGTAATAAACTGTATCCCAATATAAAATAAAAATTAAAAAAAGACTTTAAAATGTCAGAGATATTAGCTATTGCTTTTCTTTGATATTTTTGTTTAAAAATTAATTTATCAGTTCTTTAATTATAGCCATATTTAATTTTTTTTTCTTTCTTCATATTTACATATTTTGATTGTGTGCATATCTGACTCCTTGCAACCCCATGAACTGTAGCCTCCCGGACTCCTCTGTCCATGCAATTTTTCAGGCAAGAATACTGGAGTGTGTTGCAGTTTCTTTCTCCAGAGGATCTTCCTGACCTGGGGATCAACTACACAAATATATCTTTAAAAATATTGCTGCTGCTGCTGCTAAGTCGCTTCAGTCGTGTCCGACTCTGTGCGACCCCATAGACGGCAGCCCACCAGGCTCCCCCGTCCCTGGGATTCTCCAGGCAAGAACACTGGAGTGGGTTGCCATTTCCTTCTCCAGTGCATGAAAAGAAAAAGTGAAAGTGAAGTCGCTCAGTCGCGTCCAACTCTTTGCAACCCCGTGGACTGCAGCCCACCAGGCTCCTCCATCCATGGGATTTTCCAGGCAAGAGTACTGGAGTGGGGTGCCAATATTGACTATATTAAAAAATACATTATTTAACTCATATTTATTTTGTGCAACCTCTAATCACAGAATTATTGTCACTTCTTTTTACTGCAAACCCTTGTGGCTCAGTTGGTAAAGAATCTGCCTACAGTGTGGGAGATCTGGGTTTGATCCCTGAGTTGGGAAGATCCCCTGGAGAAGGGAAAGGCTAACCACTCCAGTGTTCTGGCCTGGAGAATTCCATGGGCTGTACAGTTCATGGAGTCACAAAGAGTTGGGCATGACTGAGCAACTTTCACTTCCACTGCAATATTCTGAGTGGAGATTCACTGCAATTTCAAAGTCTATAAAATCCGAAATATAGGTTTTGAGATTAGTCCTAGAAAGAAAAAAATGTCCTTTTAAAGTCACTTTGCTAACTCACTGACCTATCTCTGGAGTCTTTTCAGTAATAGATAATTAGCAACATTATATAAATACTGCATCTGTTTAAACTTTCATTTAAAAGCAAGAGCAATAATATGCTTTTCCTTGAGCCTGAGGTATAGGAAAAATCAGCATTATAGAAACTACCTACTACCTTTCACATAATATATGTAAAAATCTTGAAAATTTTGATACAGAATTTTATAATAATTCAACTTCACACTCTATCATTATAATGGATTGTTAACAGCTTGATTTTTTAAAATTTGCATAAAACAGAACCATGACATTTTCTAAATAGATTATTTTGCATGCTTTAGAACCATTATATTTTAAAAATACTTTTGAGAAGCCAGATGTTTTTCACTGATATTAAAAAAAAAACATACAGACTTTTTAATATATTAAATTCTGGTGTCTAAAAGACAGGGTCTCATAGAAAAATAATGTTTCTACTTTAAAAAAGTTACTAGTGAACATTTTGTTTTCCTAGAAACTTTTCCAACCTGGCACCTATGGAGCTGCAGCATGTACATCCAGAGGAGAAGTAACATCAGGGTCTGGTGAGGCGGCCTCTTCAGTGCTTTCTTGAATTTCCCCCCTTTTAGCAGTGTTGAAAATAGGTCTGGAAAAGCACAGGAAAGCTATATCAAATTTTCCTTAGGAGGTTTGTTCTGTACTGCGTTAGCAACTTTGCCTAGTGAAAGTGTTCTATGGTATGACATTATATATTCATTTTCACTAATGAGTCTTCCTATGTAAAATTAACAATATCCTCAGATAAAAAATAATTATATTGCAGTAACTGAAATCAAGTTCTATTTGAAAATATAAAACTATTTCTAGGGAAACCTGAAATATTGAGTATGAAATCCTTAAATATACTGCGTTAGCAACTTTGCCTAGTGAAAGTGTTCTATGGTATGACATTATATATTCATTTTCACTAATGAGTCTTCCTATGTAAAATTAACAATATCCTCAGATAAAAAATAATTATATTGCAGTAACTGAAATCAAGTTCTATTTGAAAATATAAAACTATTTCTAGGGAAACCTGAAATATTGAGTATGAAATCCTTAAATGAAATATGATGCTTCAAGACAATCTAACTTTGATATACTATCCTTATAAGCTATATTTCAAAGATACTTAAATATTGTATGCTCTTATACAGTCTTCAGCTCAGTTCAGTCACTCAGTCATGTCCAACTCTTTGCGACCCCATAGACTGCAGCACGCCAGGCCTCCCTGTCCATCACCAAATCCCGGAGTCTACCCAAACTCATGTCCATTGGGTTGGTGATGCCATCCAACCATCTCATCCTCTGTCATCCCCTTCTCCTCCTGCCTTCAATCTTTACCAACATCAGGGACTTTTCAAATGAGTCAGCTCTCCGCATCAGGTGGCCAAAATATTGGAGTTTCAGCTTCAACATCAGTCCTTCCAATGAAAACCCAGGACTCATTTCCTTTAGGATGGACTGGTTGGATCTCCTTGCAGTCCAAGGGACTCTCAAGAGTCTTCTCCAACAGCACAGTTTAAAACCATCAATTCTTCAGTGCTCAGCTTTCTTTATAGTCCAACTCTCACATCCATACATGACTACTGGAAAAACCATAGCCTTGACTAGACAGACATTTGTTGACAAACTAATGTCTCTATTTTTAATATGCTGGCTAGGTTGATCATAACTTTCCTTCCAAGGAGTAAGCGTCTTTTAATTTCATGGCTGCAATCACCATCTGCAGTGATATTGGAGCCCAAAAACATAAAGTCTTCCACTGTTTCCACTATTTCCCCATCTATTTGCCATGAAGTGATGGGACCAGATGCCATGATCTCTCTTTAGTTCTTCTTCACTTTCTGCCATAAGGTGTTGTTATCTGCATAGCTGAGGTTATTGTTATTACTCCTGGCAATCTTGATTTCAGCTTGCGCTTCATCCAGTACAATGTTTTTCATGATGTAATCTGCATATAAGTTAAATAAGCAGGGTGACGATATACAGACTTGACGGACTCCTTTTTCTATTTGGAACCAGTCTGTTGTCCCATGTCCAGTTCTAACTGTTGCTTCCTGATCTGTATACAGGTTTCTCAAGAGACAGGTCAGGTGGTCTGGTTTTCCCATCCCTTTCAGAATGTCCCACAGTTTATTGTGATCCACACAGTCAAAGGCTTTGGCATAGTCAATAAGGCAGAAATAGATGTGTTTGGAACTCTCTTGTTCTTTTGATAATCCAGCGAATGTTGGCAATTTGATCTCTGGTTCCTCTGCCTTTTCTAAAACCAGCTTGAACATCTGGAAGTTCACAGTTCACGTATTGTTGAAACCTAGCTTGGAAAATTTTGAGCATTACTTTTATTAGCATGTGGGATGAGTCCAGTTGTGCAGTAGTTTGAGCATTCTTTGGCATTGCCTTTCTGTGGAATTGGAATGAAAAATGACCTTTTCCAGCCCTGTGGCCACTGCTGAGTTTTCCATATTTGCTGACATATTGAGTGCAGCACTTTCACAGCATCATCTTTTAGGATTTGAAATAGCTCAACTGGAATTCCATCACCTCCACTAGCTTTGTTGTTAGTGATACTTCCTAAGGCCCTCTTGACTTCACATTCCAGGATGTCTGGCTCTAGGTGAGTGATCACACCATCATGATTATCCAGGTCGTGAAGATCTTTTTTGTACAGTTCTTCTGTGTATTCTTGCCACCTCTTCCTAAATTTTGATAATCCAGCGAATGTTGGCAATTTGATCTCTGGTTCCTCTGCCTTTTCTAAAACCAGCTTGAACATCTGGAAGTTCACAGTTCACGTATTGTTGAAACCTAGCTTGGAAAATTTTGAGCATTACTTTTATTAGCATGTGGGATGAGTCCAGTTGTGCAGTAGTTTGAGCATTCTTTGGCATTGCCTTTCTGTGGAATTGGAATGAAAAATGACCTTTTCCAGCCCTGTGGCCACTGCTGAGTTTTCCATATTTGCTGACATATTGAGTGCAGCACTTTCACAGCATCATCTTTTAGGATTTGAAATAGCTCAACTGGAATTCCATCACCTCCACTAGCTTTGTTGTTAGTGATACTTCCTAAGGCCCTCTTGACTTCACATTCCAGGATGTCTGGCTCTAGGTGAGTGATCACACCATCATGATTATCCAGGTCGTGAAGATCTTTTTTGTACAGTTCTTCTGTGTATTCTTGCCACCTCTTCCTAACCTCTTCTGTTTCTGGTAGGTCCATACCATTTCTGTCCTTTATTGAGCCCATCTTTGCATGAAATGTTCTCTTGGTATCTCAAATTTTCTTGAAGAGATCTCTAGTCTTTCCTATTCTATTGTTTTCCTCTATTTCTTTGATTTGATCACTGAGGAAGGCTTTCTTATCTCTCCTTGCTATTCTTTGGAACTCTGCATGGGTATATGTCTCCTTTTCTCCATTGCTTTTCACTTCTCTTTTCACACCTATTTGTAAGGCCTCCTCAGACACATGTTTTGCTTATACAGTCTAGGAAATATTAAATGATCATTTAATAAGGATAAGTTACTTCCATGTGTAATACATGGATTGTGTGTGTGTGAGTTGCTCAGTCATGACCAACTCTTTGTGACCTCATGGACTGTAGCCCTTCCAGGCTTTTTCATTCATGGGATTTTCCAGGCAAGACTGCTGGAGTGGGTTGCCATTTTCTTCTCCATATACATGGATTAGTTTTATAAGCATATGTTATATATAAAATATTAGGTATGTATTCACTAAAATGATAATATCACTGACTATATTAACTTGAATTAAAAAAATAAGAATGTATGATGGCAGGAATACATCACCCTTACTTTGTTCAAATGATCAGTGTAATTAGTTAAAACATAAAAAGTATTTTTTATTTGATTTTTCCTCAATATTGACTATCTGACATGTAGTAAAACTACTGATGATTTAGTTACAGCTATTTTCTAAAATCCATAACAATGTTAACATGAGTATTGCCTTCAGGTTTAGTGAAAATGAATATAGTAAAAATACGTAAAAGGAGAGGGGTTGCTAAATCAGTATCCACTAATCCAAATGCTCTTATAGTTTTACTGCCACTTTTAGACTTGTATAAGTCTTGGGTAGACATTAGAGAATCAATATTATTCAAATTCCAGTATAATAACTGAAAGTAAGATGTGTATAAGAGACAGATATTTGGTTATATCAAAGCCACAGTTAGAAATTAATAAGGTATGCTGAAAAAATTATTTTTAAAAATCAAATGATCACTTTTGAAAATGAGAATTTACAACTAAGATTAGAAAACCCAAATGTTTTAATATAATTCTTTTAATAATAATGGCAGAATAAGATAAAACCAAAATTAATCTTTAAACTCTAAAAACAATGTTTGTTCATAGGAAGACTCAAGTTGAACGAAAGGAAAATATGATAGAAATTAATACTGACCCCATGACATTTAAATTAAAAATCAAAATAGCCTAGTCAGTGAGAGTGAAGTATGCTACTTGCAATCAGTGTTCTTTGTGTGGAAATTTACTTCCCCCAATGAGAAAAAAGCTCATTAAAACAGGAAAATATATTTTATAATTTGAAAGGGAAACTCTATTAGTAACATTGTAGTGTGAACAATACAATATTGTGGGCAAGAAACCTATGGTTTAATGACAGAATATTATAAGGAAAGATGTTCACAATACTGTGATGTTTAAACAAAATAATTTAATAATTAACAATCACAAAACCTGTTGGATTACAAGTTGCACAGAGACAAATGAAGTCCTTCTAACTTATTTAGAAAAATAAAGTGTTCATAAGAGTTCATAAATGGCAACCCACTCCAGTGTTCTTGCCTGGAGAATCCCAGGGACAGAGGAGCCTGGTGGGCTTCCATCTATGGGGTCACACAGAGTCGGACACGACTGAAGTGACTTAGCAGAAGCAGAAGCAAGAGTTCATAAAAGATTAAATGTTAAACATATCAATATATTTCTAATTTGAAAAGGTTAAAGTCAAAACACTAGCAACCAGAAAATCAATGTGATTCTCATAAATTTTGGGCCAATGGGTTGCTAACTTTGTAGCAACCAAATTCAAAAGACTGAAAAGAATATTTTGTGAAAGAAAAAAAAAAAAAAGAAGCAGGAAAAAGTTTGTTGCTGGGCACAAGGACAGACCAAGAGAAACCTTCCCAAAGTTATGACAAATAAACTAGGTATATTATATACGTGAAATTAGTGAAAACTGAATTTTCCATGATTTAGTAATTAAATATGGGGTTCACAAATCACAGATGCTGTGACAGGAGAAAAATTGCAAATTCTTTTTCTCACTGGAAGATTACAATAAATAGCTAGACATAACACACACGTGTACTAGCTGATGTTACAAACATTTTAAGTGTTAAGTACCAAATTGTTTTAGGCAATTTAAGGCAGTATCTTATAAGAGATGGAGTACAAATTGCAGCTTAAAGGAAAGAAGGTGAAAATTTCAAAGCCCACTGGATCCTCAAATACAAAGATAAGTAGAGAAACGAAACAAAAGAATGATAGCAAGTTCATGAACATTATTAATTATAAAAATTATTATAGAATAAAATAAAGATTAATAGAACTAGCTGGTTACTGAAGAGTTTTAACATTGCCAGGTGTGTGTCTAGTCAGTCTAGTGGGCAAAAGAGAATCAATATAAGACAATTGTTAGGATTCCATGGAGGGACTGAGGCCAATCTGAATTTAGGAGTGCCACACTGAACAATTCTCCACAGCAGCAGGTAGAAATGAGAAAACTACAATCACTAAAAAGGACTCCTTGGTAAAATAAATTTTGGAAAATCAAATTTAAATGTTTTGTGTATTTGTATTGCTTACTTTAATTAAAATAAAAAATGTCAGTCTTTGAAAACCTTTTAATTTAGGACTACCTACTAACAGTGGTATGCTCTATGTCCCATTTTCAGTGAAACCATTATGGGGCATCTCTCTCCAGTATACACTCTAAATAACAATGGCCTATGAGTTAAATGTGGCAATGGGAGAGACTTAGATTAAAAAATGGTAAAGGTTTCTGCTGAGTTGCTACTGCAAATACTTAAAATCTCTCAGTAATTTCAGAATCTGACTGAACACAGTTCATTTTTCACTTACTTTTAAAAATTTATTTTAATTAGATAATTGCTTTACAGTGTTGTATTGGTTTCTGCTGTACAATGTAAATATGCCATAAGTATACATACATCACTTTCCTCTGTGCCTCCCTCCCACCCTAGTTTAAATTTAATAATGGGTAAGAGTAAGAGATGATCAAAGTGCTTGCTAGTTCTGAAATTCCTTCAGGGGTACAGAAAACTAGTCCTAAGTCTTGGGCATAAAAGGGCACTAATCCATCTTCTCTCTTTTCACTTTTCAGTTTCATGCATTGGAGAAGGAAATGGCAACCCACTCCAGTGGTCGTGCCTGGAGCATCCCAGGGACGGAGGTGCAGGGGGGGAGCCCGGTGGGCTGCCATCTCTGGGGTGGCACAGAGTCGGACACGACTGAAGCGACTTAGCAGCAGCAGCAGCAATACTCCTGGAACCCTGGGACTTTTCTACTCTGAACATTCCATCCTAGGGTGATGACTCCAGTGCACTCTTAGTGAACTAACTGCTTTTCTGACTTAAAAGTGAAAAAATTGCTCTAAAAATTAAACTTAATTTGATTATACAGCATAGTATTAAATATATTCAGAATTTTTTCTTCAAAAAGAAATTAAAGTATACTCTGCATGCAATATTGGCAGAAAGTGAAGGTATCATAAAACCATGATAGGATGGCAACTAAGAGAAGGGGGAATACCTTGAAAGCATAGCCTCATAGAGTCACAAAATAAATCTTTAAAGATAAATAAAGTTTCATAGCCCTAGGGTTTAAATATCATCATGAGGTACTAGTTCTTTTAAAAGACTGTTGAAAAACTATTCTGGGATATTTTCAGCTTCTGATAAGGGTAAAAGTGGTTATGTTGGACTGTCTTTAGTTAAAAGAATAAACTCTAAAAATGATGGAGGATAAGCGAACTGGAAGAGACTTGAGGGAAGTAGAAACTAAAGGAGTTAAACTAAGATCCTTGAAAGAAAAGTATTACACTGGTGAAGGTCACACTCTAGACACTTCATAAACCTTGAAGGCATAACTCGGTCTATAACACAGGGAATGGGGTGGCTGGGTAGAAATAGCTCAAGCTGAAATGTGCAGTTTTACTGATCCCTTCCCCATCTCTGCACAACACCCAGCCACTCCACAGCCTCCTACACACAAACACACACCTCCACTGAGGAATCAGAGGTTGGACTTTTTGGATTTTGGATGAGCTGGAAATTGGGGGTGGGGTATAGCTGTACAGAGACAGAGAAGGAGGACTCCAAAAACTGCTTAGATTCACCTCTCAGATCTTAGCTAACTCAAACTGCTCTTGTTCTGGGCAAGACTAAAAGCAACTCTGAGGAAAAGAGCTGAAAGCCTGAAAGAGCTGAGTAGAGATTTTAGCAGCTGCCCACCCCAAAGGAGGTAAGCTTGTAGCTCAAGTCCCAACAAATTCAGATGCTTTGTAAGCACCCTGCTGCTGCCGCTGCTGCTGCTGCTGCTAAGTTGCTTCAGTCATGTCTGACTCTGTGTGACCCCATAGACGGCAGTCCACCAGGCTCCCCAATCCCTGGGACTCTCCAGGCAAGAACACTGAAGTGGGTTGCCATTTCCTTCTCCAATGCATGAAAGTGAAAAGTGAAAGTGAAGTCGCTCAGTTGTGTCTGACTTTGCGACCCCATGGACTGCAGCCCACCAGGCTCCTCCATCCATGGGATTTTCCAGGCAAGAGTACTGGAGTGGGTTGCCATTGCTTTCTCCGTGTAAGCACCCTAGCTTTCCAGTAAATTACCAGAAAAGACATGCACTAGGAAAAAAGACCTTGTTTCCAGACTAAGGGACTGTCTCCATAATGAAGTACAAAATTATGACAGGGTGAAATAGTTCTGACACAACCTAAAACTAAACCTCCAAAAAAATCATAGTGTCTGTGAGTCATTAAATTAAATAGAAGGAAATTTAAAAACATTTAGAGGAAAATTACATTATGCAGTGTCTCTAAAATACAGTTGACTCGAACAACATGGGTTTGAACTGCATAGGTCCACTTATACACAAAGTGTTTTTCAATAAATATACAAATGCATTATACTATGCCATTTTATATTATAAGAAACTTCAGCATCTGTGGATATTGGTGTACTTGGGGACTCCTGGAACCAATCCCCCAAGATATGGAGGGATAAATAGGTATTATCCATAATGTCCAGTACACAATAAGAATTTATTAAATATGTAAAGAAATGGGAAAATATGATTCTGTATTAGGAGAAAACTCTGTCAGTTACAAATCAGATATCAAAATTAGTAAAGAAGATTTTAAATAATTTAAATAAATCTATTAAGGAATCTATAGAAAAGATGACTATAATGAATCAAGAGATATAAAAATTGCAAAAGAAAACAAGGCAAAGCAAAGCAACCAAGAAAACAAATTCTGGAATTGAACAATTCAACATTTGAAAAAATTCTATTGGGTGAGATTAAATGAATATTGGACAAAACAGAAAAAAGGATCATTGAACCTGAAACACAGGTTAGTAGAAATTATCCACACCAAAGTATACAGAGAATTAAAAAACGATTTTTAAAAAGAAAAGAGAATAAAAGCTCAATGACATGAGCAGCAGTATGAAATGGTTTGCATATAAGTTTTTGGAGTCCCAGATACAAAGGGAAGAGAGATTGGGGCATAAATATTATTTTGAAAAAGGAAGATAACAAAAAAAAAATTCTAAATTTCATCAGAGAGACTCATAGATTCAGGAAGCTTAGTAAATTGCAAGTACGATAAATAAAAAAGAAAATTATAGCTTCTTTTTAAAATTATGACCTTGGAGATTTTAATTATAGACATGATTTGTTTGGTCTGAAAACTAACACATGAATTATTTTATAAATGGTTAAAAAATAGTAAACTTGAAAGAGTAGTTTTTGCTCAATTAACAATAGCATTAAACTCTGAAATTTAAGAGATCTGAAGTGTCTGAAAGTCTAGATCTCCAAGTTGATAAAAATAATAAATATAATAATGACCTTAAAGTACTTTTTGACAAGTTTAATTTACTAAGTGATGAGGTGACCTCTGCTTCTTTTTGTATATTCTATATATACACTTTTAAAACATCACTGTTGACATTACACTATTTCTTTTCTAGGATTGGTTGTAGCCACTGCATTTTTTCCTTGGTATGGTACAGTAGGATGAATATATGAAATCTGTCTCATAGGATAGAATAATTAGGTAATGATCATGAAAACTGGATGACTTATTGAAGTTCAAAGACATACATGGGAAATAGCTAAAAAGCAAGGGCCGTGAAGAAGTTCTGAGGACTAATAAAATGCATGATCAAATAATTTACCAAAAAAAAAAAA
>SJYT01009730.1:7250-33872 GCA_006410635.1 Cephalophus harveyi
ACCCGCTTCAGTAATCTTGCCTGGGGAATCCATGAACAGAGGCTGTCTCTTATACACATCTAGATGTGTATAAGAGACCAGTATTATTTCTACTAAAACTTGCATTTTAGGAAAGCTGTCAATTTTACAATTTTATAGAAAGTTACCAATCTAGAAAGAAGCCTAGGATGAGGAAAGGAAATTTAGACTTTGATACTGAATATTTCTTCAACTCATAAAAGTCTTGAAATATGGAACTAAAAAATTCTTATTCTGATAGCAAAGACTCAGGAGACACCGAACGTAATATATTCTACTTTAATGATAATAATTAAAGCACACTTAGGTTTGAAGTATGTATGGAATACTGACAATCAAAATACTATCTACAATAAATTTGTAGTTTTCTTTGAGAAATGGAAAATGTCTACATCTAAACTTGATTATAATTTTTCACAAATACCGAAGTCCCCACAATCACTGCATCTATAGTCTAAAGTACAGTTCATTTTAGAAATTTCCAGTGCAGCAATTTGAAGTCAAAAAACTAAAGATTTAGCAATAGAAAGCAGGTGAGGTGGGACAAGTGGAAAGAGCAGCATGAAAACACATATATTACCTTATGTAAAATAAATAGCCAGTGGGATTTTGCTGTATGACTCAGGGAACTAAAATGAAGGTTCTGTGACAACCTAGATGGGTGGCAGGGAGTTTCAAGAGGGATGGGACATATGTATACCTATGGCTGATTCATGCCTATGTAAGGTAGAAACCAACACATTATAAAGCAATTATCCTTCAATTAAAAAATATATTTTTAAAGAACCAGACAATAGAAACACTCTAAAGTACCAGGTTTAAGATATCCCAAGGCATAAAAATCACTCCACCTCATTGGTGTAGATTTTAACTTCTGTCTATAGTAATAGTAGTATCTGATCTAAAACTATTTGAGTTTACCATGATCTCTCTTCTCTCCTAAGTTGTCTCTTCTATTTATAGACAAATTACAATGGTTTTCTATTGCTATGTAATAAACTTAGAGACTTAACACACACAAACTTAGAGAGCCACCATAATCTTAGAAGCTTTAAAAAAAATACCTTGATTTTTCTCACACATCCATGGGTCAGGAACACAGTGATGGCTTAACTGGGCTTTGTTCTAGACCTCACAGGGCTGCAATTAAAATTTCAGCATGCTGTATTGCCCCCAAGGTTTGGGGACCTCTTCCAAGTTAACATGGTGGTTTGTAGCTCCTGGTTGTAGCAATGAGGGCCCGTTTTTCTCATGGACTGTCAGGCAGGAGCCACTCTCAGATCCAAAGTCAGCTTCCACTAGTCTACTCTGAGGCCCCTTCCAGGGCCCTACCTACAGCATGGCTGCCTGTTTTTTCACAGCCAGCAAGATATTGTCTCTGCCTCGTTCACCCCAGGGAAGTCCTGAATGCCTTCTTAAAGTCTCACCTGGTTAAGTCAGCTCCACACAGGATTATCTCCCTTTTCATTAAATCACAGTTCAAGTGTTAGGGATGTTAACCATATCCATAGGATCCCTCACATTTGCCATATACTCTTGGTTCCAAGCAGTCACAGATTTCACCTGCGCTCAATGGGAGGGGATTAGAGGAAAGCAAATGCACCAGTGGGTGGTGTTTTGGAGAGCGACCTTAGAATTCTGTCCACCAGGCCACTCCAATGTGCAGCCAAAGTAATTGTTTTGAAATTAAACAAGTTAAAGCTACTACATAACATATATAAGTGATTCTTCATTGACTTAAATATCAAGTCAAAATTGTGTAACATAAAAAGATATATATATTTACATATATATATCTGAAGCCTGTTTTTGTCCACTCTCTCTACTTCTAATCTCTGTGCCTGTTGTAGTCCTTGTATTGGAGTGTATAAATCTTAAAGTTTCTTTGTTCAGAGCATAATCTACTCACACATTTTACCTATAAAATGTTTAACTTGCACATCTTCCATTTAAAAATACTTTTCTAATTACTAGTTTTAAAAACCTTATCACAGGCATTTTAAATATACTTTGGATCCAGTAATTTTGAAATTATGTGTGTGTGTATCATATGGGGATACAGATCTATATGTTATCCATAGCCGTAGTTTAACATATGTATATATACATATATAACATACATATGTACATGTATATAAACTATCCATAGTTGCAGGGCTTGTCTGGTGGCTCAGTTATAAAGAATCTGCCTGCCAATGTAGGGACACAGGTTTTCAATCCTTGGGTCAGGAAGATCCCCTGGAAAAGAAAATAGCAGCCCATACAGTGTTCTTGCCTGGGGAATCCCATGGAGAGAGAAACCTGGCAGACTACAGTACATGGGGTCACAAAAGAATCTGACATGACTTAGCTACTAAGCAACAGCAAAACCCATAGTTGTATATTTATATACTTATAAATATATATCCATATCCACAGATACATTTAACTTTGTGGTTGAATGTACAATGTAAGACAGTGAAGATATTCTCTTTACTGTAATACGTCTAGAATTGACTGTTATTCTTTAAGGTAAAGTCAAAGTTCACTTTTTTCCATATAGATATGCAATTATTCTGGCATCATGTATAGAAAACGTGTCTCCTGTTTTATGAAAGTAATAACTTTGTGGTAAATCACATAGTCAAATATATAGGAATATTTTGTAGACTATTTTTTCCTCCCTTGTTTTATCTCTTCTTGAACCAACACCACAATTTTAAAAGATACTGCTGTGGTGATGTTAGCCACTCAGTCATGTCTGACTCTTTGTGATCTCATGGACTGTAGTCCATCAGGCTCCTCTGTCCTTCGAATTCTCAAAGCAAGAATACTGGAGTGGGCTGCCACTCCAGTGGGAATGCCACTCCAGTGGGCTGGAATGGGTTCTCCCTGACCCAGGGATCAAACCCAGATCTCCCTCCTTTCAGGCAGATTCTTGATGGTTTGAGCCACCAGGGGAAGCCTCAAACTGACTATAACTTGTAATAAATGTTTATAGCTTATAGTTAAAAAGTCTTTTAACTTTGATCGCTATATTCAGTAGTATCTTTCTCATTATTGTCTGTATATATTTTCATGTAAGTTTTACAGCCCATTTTATTCTATTTAACAAGGTTGAAATTCCTATTGAAATTTCACTGTTTATGTAGTTTGGTTCAATGATTTTTTCCTATATCCATTCTACTTTGTTGTTTTATGCTGTCTTAAAATGTATCATAAGAAGAAACACCAAATAAAATTGGACAAATGTTCTGAGCAGTTAATTCATGAATATAAGTCTAAAATTGGCCAATATAAAAATGAACGTATGTTCAGCATTGTTATTACAGGCATAAATAATTTATTGCACCTCACAGATATCATTTTTTTTTACAAATTGAATATTTGTGGCAACCCTATGTCAGCAAGTTTTTCTATGAGCATTTTTTTCAACAGCAATTTTTTTTTTTTTATTTTCTGTCATATTTTAGCAATTCTTGCAATACTTCAAACTTTTTCATTCTTATATTTGCTATGGTGATCTGTGATCAGTGATCAGTGATGTTCTCACTATTATTTGCTGAAGGTTCAGATGATGGTTGGCATTTTACAGCAATAAAGTATTTTTAAATTAAGGTTTGTACCTTGTTTCTTGGAGACAATGCTGCTGCTGCTGCTGCTGCTGCTAAGTCTCTTCACTGGTGTCCAACTCTGTGCTACCCCATAGACAGCAGCCCACCAGGCTCCACCGTCCCTGGAATTCTCCAGGCAAGAACACTGGAGTGGACTGCCATTTCCTTCTCCAGTGCATGAAAGTGAAATGTGAAAGTGAAGTCGTTCAGTCAAGACACAGTGCTACTGCATGCTTAATCGACTATAAGACTATAGTGCAGTGTAAACACAACTTTTATATACTCAAACACAATTTCATATGACTCACTTTATTGCAATATATGCATTGTTATGGTGATCTGGAACTGAATCTACAGTGTCTCCAAGGTATACTCGTATCAGATAAATTCCTGTTAAAGCTCTGGTTGCAATTCCACTACACAACCACAGAAATGGCTGAAGTGAAGGAGAATAAGCAGACTGAAAATACCTTTGCAACACAGTTTTGGATTTTTTGTTGTTTGCTTTTCTATTTTGAGCCAGTCTTGAGGCTCTCAGTAGAGACTGGTCAGTTCTATTACTTGAGCAGCTGATTAAGTCCTAAACCCACAACCACTTCTCATATGGGGCTTTCACAGCCTGGGACACTATATAGCAATCTCCACTGCTGCTGCTGCTAAGTCGCTTCAGTCGTGTCCGACTCTGTGCGACCCCATAGACGGCAGCCCACCAGGCTCCCCTGTCCCTGGGATTCTCCAGGCAAGAACACTGGAGTGGGTTGCCATTTCCTTCTCCAATGCATGAAAGTGAAAAGTGAAAGTGAGGTCGCTCAGTCATGTCCGACTTAGCGACCCCATGGACTGCAGCCTACCAGGCTCCTCCATCCATGGGATTTTCCAGGCAAGAGTACTAGAGTGGGGTGCCATTGCCTTCTCCGAGCAATCTCCACAGGGTCAGGTATTTCCAAGGATAACACCTATGCCCAACAGTTTGCTTAAGTTATTCAAATTAGCCAACCCTAAGCCTGTTGATTCTGCCTCCCTCTTCCCTTCCCACAGAAACCAGAGTGCAAAACATGCACCAATGGTTCCCTCTCTTTTTCTCTGCCTGATGATTAATCCCAATACCTCCCCTGAGTGCCTGTGTGGTATGCTACATTCATAATACTCTGTGAGGATGGTTAAACTGTAAATCTCTTTACCTTATGTAATAAGGAAATACTAAATATCTTTAGAACTTTAGGTTTTTGCACTATGCATTTTTCACTTGCTTATTTTTAATGTAAAACTACATAAATTTAGAGATCGGAGCTTTTTTGAAAAGCTAAACAATAGGATTTAAGTGATGATTATATCTAATAATTAGTGCTTGAAGGTGATGTCGCTCAGTCGTGTCTGACTCTTTGCAACCCCGTGGACTGTAACCTACTAGGCTTCTCCGTCCATGGGATTCTCCAGGCAAGAATACTGGAGTGGATTGCCATTTCCTTCTCCGGAGGATCTTCCCGACCCAGGGATCGAACCCGGGTCTCCTGCATTGGAGGCGGACGCTTTAACCTCTGAGCCTGAATTGCCAAAGGCATATTTTTATCAAATAGAACATATTTCCTCGTAAAATTGCTAGCGAATAGGGAGCTGTCAGAGGACCCTTCGTCATGGACCTTGGTTCTTGGTAAGGAGACAAGAATCTGAGATCTTCAGTTCAGTTCAGTTCAGTTCAGTCGCTCAGTCGTGTCCTACTCTTTGAGACTCCATGAATCGCAGCACGCCAGGCCTCCCTGTCCATCACCATCTCCTGGAGTTCACTCAGACTCACGTCCATTGAGTCCGTGATGCCATCCAGCCATCTCATCCACGGTCTGAGATCTTATCAGTGGCAAAAACAAACTTGCTGTAGCAAGAACAGAAAGACCAGCTCAAAAAGATTGGCCAAGTCAAAAAAGGCACCAAGGCTGACATGATGGGAAACGGGTTTTTCAGTACAGGGCTTCTGCGTAATTATCTAAGTGGGCGTGGACTGATAGTTTTGATCGACAGTTGCAAATTACATAACAATAGTCTCTTTGCACATGTCGTTCCCATAATTGAGTCTGTTATAATCAGATGTATGTATGTATGAAATATTTATGAACCCTTAATAGGTACTTTCATTTTCATGCATTGGAGAAGGAAATGGCAAACCACTCCAGTGTTCTCACCTGGAGAATCCCAGGGACGGGGGAGCCTGGTGGGCTGCCATCTATGGGGTTGTATAGAGTCGAACACAACTGAAGGGACTTAGCAGCAGCAGCAGCAATAGGTGCTTGGCTGTCTAAGGTCACATGAGGACACTGCTGTGCATCAAGAATGCATGTGCCAGAGTTGGAGAAGTCCCTGTGGTTAGTTTGTATCCATTTTCACATAGGGCGCAAGCGCTGGACTTGGAAAGGTCTCTGTGGTTATTTTGTAGCATATAGATAAACTCCCGTGGGCTGCACTGGGCTTGTCTGGGGTGGGGATTAGAGATCAGTTTGAATATTTTTTGGCTAGGCCACTCTTCCTTGCTCATGTCTAACATCCTACTTTACAAAATGCAGAATTTAGCATTGTCATCATTGTCAGTGTTCCTGGCTTTCTTAATTTCAACAGCAAAGTAACACTGCTGAGGTGCCAAAGCTGGTGCATCTTGAAAGTTAGCAGAGAAGGGAAGTGCTCTATCTTAAAAAGTGAAAGTGAAAGTAAAGTCACTTAGTCCTGTTGTACTCTTTGCAACTCCTTGGACTGTAGCCTAGCAGGCTCCTCAGTCCATGGACCTTTCCAGGCAAGAGTACTGGAGTGGGTTGCCATTTCCTTCTCCAGGGAATCTTCCTGACCCCAGGGACTGAACCTGGATCTCCTGCATTGCAAGCAGACGCTTTACCATCTGAGCCACCAGGGAAGCCCTAAGTATCTTACATTAATGAAAAAACAGAACCTTGTTCTGCTGCTTCACACAAACTCAGTCTCATCCACAAACCTGGAGGTGTTTATGAAAACGTGCAGTCAAGTTAATTTAACTACTAGTATCATACAATTTCTATGTGTATTTCCTCCCTAATATTCACTCTAAAATAGATTATTCTCATGTTCCCCAAATAGGGCATGAGAGGACAGTGAATGGATGACTTTTTTAAAGTCATTTTTTAATGTATATCAATTTACTAGGATAATAATAAAACTATTTCAAGTGTATTTCCTCAGTCTCTGATATAATAGTGCTATAGAAAAAGCAGCAATGATTATGACTCCAACTTTGAAAGTCAACAGCAATACAGACTATGGTTCCTTTCCTCAGTTTTGGATGAAACTAATTCCACTTGGCCAGCACTATTTATTGGCTTCCCTGGTGGCTCAGATGGTAAAGCGTCTGCCTGAAATGCAGGAGACCCGGGTTCAGTTCCTGGATTGGGAAGATCCCCTGGAGAAGGAAATGGCAACCCACTTCAGTACTCTTGTCTTGAAAATTCCGTGGACTGAGGAGCCTGGTAGGCTACAGTCCATGGGGTCACAAACAGTCTGACAGGACTGAGTGACTTCACTTTCACTTTCTATTATTGGTGTCAGCTTTAGAAACTTCATTTTCCTTCATAGAAGTTTTAAAAGAAATCAAGGATATCCACCAATTTAATGTTGGAAAGGTGTTTTATAGTTATGATTTTGCTTGCCACTAAAATAGTATTATGTTGCTCTGATGTGACTATTTACTTAAATATCTTTTCTTGCTAAGTTAACCATTTTCACCTGTAGTTTAATCAATTCAGATTTTAGAATTTATTTACTTCCCTCCTCATATTAGTTGGCTTCCCTAGTGGCTCAGATGGTAAAGCATCTGCCTGAAATGCTGGAGACCCGGGTTCAATTCCTGGGTTGGGAAGATCTGCTGGAGAAGGAAATGGCAACCTGCTCCAGTACTCTTGTCTGGAAAATTCCATGGACTGAGGAGCCTGGTAGGCTACTGTCCATGTGGTCTCAAAGAGTCCGACAGAACTGAGTGACTTCATATTAGTTGACATGTTCATATTAGTGGGCAATTTAGTCATTTTAGAGTCTAATCACAATCCTACTCACTCAGTTTCAGTTTTATTCACTCTTTCTCTCTCACAATCTAGTCACTGTATTTTTCTAAGTTTATTTTATGTTATTTTTTCAATGTTATAATCTTGACTCATCTTTGTGACTCAATAGGTGTGATAACTTTCATACCACCAAGATCATTTTGATGGATATTATTCAAACATTCTCATTAGAAATTCTATTTCTCTTACTGAAAATGTCAAATGCCCCATTGATTTTCAGAATTGACTAAACATGTTCATCTTCATTTTTTTTTTCCTCTTTATAATTAAGGAAAGAACTAAAAGGTCACATTGGCAGGCCCATAACAAAAAGAGATCCATGTCAGTCTTCTTGCAAACTAGATAAAATTTACTGAAAAGGCTCAGGTGAACATATTGTGGGAAAAACAAACAAACAAACTTCTACTTTGAGTCTGGCAACTTCATCTGTATTAAAAAACTAAAGACTTACAGTTCTAGCACTGTGCTTTTATAATTCTATATAATACTAATTTTCCAATATGGTTTCTCTTGAAAACTCTTTTTAGACAGTGTAAAAATGTTCTTCATCATTAATTCAGTGAATAAATTAAAGATATAATTCATTGTAATTTATTATCAACTGAATCTTAGTTTTTGACTTCCCCAGTGGTTCAGAAGCAAAGAATGTGCCTGTGATGTAGGAAATGCCAGAGACATAGGTTCAATCCTGGGTTGAGAAGATCCCCTGGAGGAGTAAATGGTAACCCACTCCAGTATTCTTGCCTGGAAAATCCCATGGACAGAGGAGCCCTGTAGGCTACAGTCCTTAGGGGTCACAAAGAGTTGGACATAACTGAGCAACTGAGCATGCATGAATATCTTAATTTATTCATAGTGATAAAATAAAAATTATGAAGATAAATAATAAAACACCTAAATTGAAAACATATTTATTTAAATTTTATGCTATATAGGCACTTATTGTGGAGAATACAAAATTTCCATTCTCATTTATCTTTTTCATTTACTCACTGAGTATATTATGTATGATTTTCTAATTTTTTTTGTATTCAAGCACAATATATTTCTAAAAAGATATATTTGGATCTATAAATTATTGTCATTAGATATTCAAACTGGTCATTTTAGTTGACAATTCTTAAAAATTCATATAAATATAATTCAGTTAAGTATAAGGAAATAAGACAAAAAAGAACTTTTACATACATTTAAAATACAGAGCTCCATATAGTCAAAGCTATGGTTTTTCCAGTAATCATGCACAGATATGAGAGTTGGAGCATAAAGGAGGCTGAGAGCCTAAGAACTGATGCTTTCATACTGTGGTATTGGAGAAGACTCTTGAGAGTCTCTTGGACTGCAAGGAGATAAAGCCAGTCAGTCCTAAAGGGAATCAACCCTGAATATCCATCAGAAGGATCGATGCTGAAGCTGAAACTCCAGTGCTTTGGCCACTTGATGAGAAGTGCCAACTCATTAGAAAAGACCCCGATGCTGGGAAAAATTGAAGGCAAAAGGAGAAGAGGGTGATAGAGGATAAAATGTTTGGATGGCATCACTGACTCAATGGACATAAATTTGAGCAAAGTCTGGAATATAGTGAAAGACAGGGAAGCTTGGCATGTTGCAGTCCATGGGGTCTCGAAGAGTGGGACATGACTTAGTGAACAACAACAAAATACAGAACTAAACACAATTGATAAAAAGGAAGTGCCACAAAAGATTAAAAAGCCAAAACAAATGTTTATTTTGATCTCATGAATTTAGAGATATTATTGATCCCAACTAAATAATGACTATACTATCATTTTTATGCATATTTGAAAAAAATTAAGAACTCACCTCTGATAAAACATGCAAGGTACAGCATGACAATATGTGCTTTTTTGCTCTTAGTTAAATGTCATAAAATACTGTACAACTCATGGAACTAAAACAATCGATGTTATGTGTGCTAATTTCATAATGCTGTTAGAGAGACTACCTTTTTAAAAGAAAAATGTTCTATAGCTAGCAAATGACTGGCAAAATATATGGTAGATTTTAATATGGTTTCTAATGTTTGTTAATGTATAGAAAATAATATTTTATGTAATATGTCATGTGAGTGTCTACAATTCCCATAGAGAAACTGAAGATCAAACCCAGGTGGTTTAGTCGCTAACTTGTGTCATATGACTTTAGCAACCCCATTCATGGTAGGCCGCCAGGCTTCTCTGACCGTGGGATTTTCCCAGGCAAGAATACTGAAGTTGCCATTTCCTTCTCCAGGGGCAATCCCAGTTGAGAAACTGAGAATCAAACCCAAACAAATATATAATATAACTGCCTTCTGACTTCAAAGCAGTTCTCTACAGGTTAGTGTGTTAGTTGCCTAGTCATGTCCAACTCTTTGTGACACCAGAGACTGTAGCCCACCAGGCTCCACAGTCCATGGGGTTCTCCAGGCAAGAATACTGGAGCGGATTGCCATGCCCCTCTCCAGGGGATCTTTCTGATCCAGGGGTTGAACCCAGGTCTCAGGCAGATTCTTTACTCTTTGAGCCATGAGGAAAGCACAGAAAAGGGCATGTTGCCTCCCCATCCGGGAATGGAATCCTCATTTCCCATGCGTGATAGGCAGGGATACTCACCACTATGCTAATGATGCCCTTCTGACTTCAAAGCAGTTCCCTTACAGGTTACATTTTATATATTGTATAGGGAGGGTCAAGAAAGTATGAACTGTCTCTGGCCAAGTTGCTAAATTATATGATTTATGAGACAATCCCTAAGACTCTCAGTATGAGGTTCTTTCAAGAACATATAATTTATTTTAACTGGAACCAATAAAATGCACTTTGTTTCTCAGGAGTTCGAGTATATACCCTTCTGGTATATGTTGGCACTTAAAGCTCAGTGGTGAAGAATCCACCTACCAGTGCAGGAGCCACAGAAGATGTGGGTTTGATCAGTGGGTCAGGAAGATCCCCTGAAGGAGGCATTGGCAACCCGCTTCAGTAATCTTGCCTGGGGAATCCATGAACAGAGGAGCCTGCTGCTGCTGCTGCTGCTAAGTCGCTTCAGTCATGTCCGACACTGTGCGACCCCATAGACGGCAGCCCACCAGGCTCCGCCATCCCTGGGATTCTCTAGGCAAGAGTACTGGAGTGGGGTTCCATTTCCTTCTCCAATGCATGAAAGTGAAAAGTGAAAGTGAAGTCACTGAGTCGTGTCCAACTCTCAGCGACCCCATGGATTGCAGCCTACCAGGCTCCTCCATCCATGGGATTTTCCAGGCAAGAGTACTGGAGAGGGCTACAAACCATGGGTTCTCAGAGTCAAGCATGACTGAAGTGACTGAGGAAAGGAAATGCCAGAGACATAGGTTCAATCCTGGGTTGAGAAGATCCCCTGGAGGAGTAAATGGTAACCCACTCCAGTATTCTTGCCTGGAAAATCCCATGGACAGAGGAGCCCTGTAGGCTACAGTCCTTAGGGGTCACAAAGAGTTGGACATAACTGAGCAACTGAGCATGCATGAATATCTTAATTTATTCATAGTGATAAAATAAAAATTATGAAGATAAATAATAAAACACCTAAATTGAAAACATATTTATTTAAATTTTATGCTATATAGGCACTTATTGTGGAGAATACAAAATTTCCATTCTCATTTATCTTTTTCATTTACTCACTGAGTATATTATGTATGATTTTCTAATTTTTTTTGTATTCAAGCACAATATATTTCTAAAAAGATATATTTGGATCTATAAATTATTGTCATTAGATATTCAAACTGGTCATTTTAGTTGACAATTCTTAAAAATTCATATAAATATAATTCAGTTAAGTATAAGGAAATAAGACAAAAAAGAACTTTTACATACATTTAAAATACAGAGCTCCATATAGTCAAAGCTATGGTTTTTCCAGTAATCATGCACAGATATGAGAGTTGGAGCATAAAGGAGGCTGAGAGCCTAAGAACTGATGCTTTCATACTGTGGTATTGGAGAAGACTCTTGAGAGTCTCTTGGACTGCAAGGAGATAAAGCCAGTCAGTCCTAAAGGGAATCAACCCTGAATATCCATCAGAAGGATCGATGCTGAAGCTGAAACTCCAGTGCTTTGGCCACTTGATGAGAAGTGCCAACTCATTAGAAAAGACCCCGATGCTGGGAAAAATTGAAGGCAAAAGGAGAAGAGGGTGATAGAGGATAAAATGTTTGGATGGCATCACTGACTCAATGGACATAAATTTGAGCAAAGTCTGGAATATAGTGAAAGACAGGGAAGCTTGGCATGTTGCAGTCCATGGGGTCTCGAAGAGTGGGACATGACTTAGTGAACAACAACAAAATACAGAACTAAACACAATTGATAAAAAGGAAGTGCCACAAAAGATTAAAAAGCCAAAACAAATGTTTATTTTGATCTCATGAATTTAGAGATATTATTGATCCCAACTAAATAATGACTATACTATCATTTTTATGCATATTTGAAAAAAATTAAGAACTCACCTCTGATAAAACATGCAAGGTACAGCATGACAATATGTGCTTTTTTGCTCTTAGTTAAATGTCATAAAATACTGTACAACTCATGGAACTAAAACAATCGATGTTATGTGTGCTAATTTCATAATGCTGTTAGAGAGACTACCTTTTTAAAAGAAAAATGTTCTATAGCTAGCAAATGACTGGCAAAATATATGGTAGATTTTAATATGGTTTCTAATGTTTGTTAATGTATAGAAAATAATATTTTATGTAATATGTCATGTGAGTGTCTACAATTCCCATAGAGAAACTGAAGATCAAACCCAGGTGGTTTAGTCGCTAACTTGTGTCATATGACTTTAGCAACCCCATTCATGGTAGGCCGCCAGGCTTCTCTGACCGTGGGATTTTCCCAGGCAAGAATACTGAAGTTGCCATTTCCTTCTCCAGGGGCAATCCCAGTTGAGAAACTGAGAATCAAACCCAAACAAATATATAATATAACTGCCTTCTGACTTCAAAGCAGTTCTCTACAGGTTAGTGTGTTAGTTGCCTAGTCATGTCCAACTCTTTGTGACACCAGAGACTGTAGCCCACCAGGCTCCACAGTCCATGGGGTTCTCCAGGCAAGAATACTGGAGCGGATTGCCATGCCCCTCTCCAGGGGATCTTCCTGATCCAGGGGTTGAACCCAGGTCTCAGGCAGATTCTTTACTCTTTGAGCCATGAGGAAAGCACAGAAAAGGGCATGTTGCCTCCCCATCCGGGAATGGAATCTTCATTTCCCATGCGTGATAGGCGGGGATACTCACCACTATGCTAATGATGCCCTTCTGACTTCAAAGCAGTTCCCTTACAGGTTACATTTTATATATTGTATAGGGAGGGTCAAGAAAGTATGAACTATCTCTGGCCAAGTTGCTAAATTATATGATTTATGAGACAATCCCTAAGACTCTCAGTATGAGGTTCTTTCAAGAACATATAATTTATTTTAACTGGAACCAATAAAATGCACTTTGTTTCTCAGGAGTTCGAGTATATACCCTTCTGGTATATGTCGGCACTTAAAGCTCAGTGGTGAAGAATCCACCTACCAGTGCAGGAGCCACAGAAGATGTGGGTTTGATCAGTGGGTCAGGAAGATCCCCTGAAGGAGGCATTGGCAACCCGCTTCAGTAATCTTGCCTGGGGAATCCATGAACAGAGGAGCCTGCTGCTGCTGCTGCTACTAAGTCGCTTCAGTCATGTCCGACACTGTGCGACCCCATAGACGGCAGCCCACCAGGCTCCGCCATCCCTGGGATTCTCTAGGCAAGAGTACTGGAGTGGGGTTCCATTTCCTTCTCCAATGCATGAAAGTGAAAAGTGAAAGTGAAGTCACTGAGTCGTGTCCAACTCTCAGCGACCCCATGGATTGCAGCCTACCAGGCTCCTCCATCCATGGGATTTTCCAGGCAAGAGTACTGGAGAGGGCTACAAACCATGGGTTCTCAGAGTCAAGCATGACTGAAGTGACTGAGGATGCACACAGATAAATATAAACATATCTATGTCGAAGAATCCCATGTAGCTCAGTGGTAAAGAGTGGCCTGTAATGCAGGAGACAGGGGAGACGCAGGTTCGATTCCTGGGCCAGGAAGATCCCTTGGAGAAGGAAATGGCCACCTACTCCAGTATTCTTGCCTAGGAAATCTTAGGGACAGAGGAAACTTGTGGGCTACAGTCCATGCAGTGACTCAGTGACTGAACATGCCTGCATCTCTTTCTCTATCTACAAATTGGAGACCAGGACAACTTAAGGTATAGTTTAGCCTGAGTCAGTCTGAGTCTGAAGAACTGAAAACCAGAGAAGCCTTGGGAATAGGTTCCAGTCTGAGTGCAGAACACTGCAGTCCCATCTCAGTAGGTGGGGAGAGGAGAAATAAATTTTCCCTTCTTCTACCTTTCATCTGTTCAGGCCCTCAGAGGACTGAATGAGTCCCACCCACACCAGGAAGGACAATTCACTGAGCTCACCAATTCAAATTCTAATCTCATCCAAAAAAGCTCTCACAGGTATACCTGGAAATAATGTTTAGCTAAATATCTGAGCACCCTGTGACCCAGTCAAATCAAAATACAAAATTAATCATGACATGCACCAAGACATATCTTATGAATAACTTAGTGCATCCTTGCTGACTGTGACAGGAATTTCTGTCATTCTTTGCATTACCTTTATAATACACCAGAATACCTCATGTGTGTCTGTTGGGGAATCATCATATTTAACTGTTTCGTATTTTATAATCTGCAATGTTAATTTAGAACTTATCATTGACATTCATTTATTCTGAACTGTGTTTGAAATAGTATGTCCAAATAACGTTTTTCTACAGATAATATTGCATAGATCTTTTTCCCAAAATGTGGAATAAGGGAGTGCAGTCTTGGGATACAGTATATTTGCAAATTACTGAGTAAATGTTATAATATTTATCACTTTTTTTTAGTAAGTTTAGAACCAGGTTTAGAATTTTATAATTTTATGGTCATAATTATAATGTTTCCTGTTAATACTTCTTAGATAAAAGTTTAAATCTATTATTTATGCAGGAAACTGGAAATAATATTCAAAAAATATACTTGCATGCTATTCTTTGAGAAAGACATGAAATAGTTTCCAACAAATCATTACTATACACTTTTGAGAATAGACATGCTGGTATGTGTGTTTACGGGGCTTCTCTGGTAGCTCTGATTTTAAAGAATCTTCCTGCAATACAGAAGATCCAGGTTCAATCTCTGGGTCAGGAAGATCCCTTGGAGAAGGAAATGGCTATCCATTCCAATATTTGTGCCAGGAGAATCCCAGGAACAGAGGAACCTGGTGGGCTATAGTCCATGGGTCACAAAGAATTGAACATAACCGAGTGACTAAGCATGCATGCACACCTGTGTGTTTACACACGTAAACTGACAAGGATACAAGGCACAGAGTTTTTTCAAGTGATCAAATATTATGGAGGAATACTTGCCTGATAATTTTTTAATGATTTATACATTTTAAAACTCACCTATTTTTTCTCATTTGTTGGGATAAAGTATCCAAGGGCAAATATAGGTTTTGAATTGAAGTTAAACCTCTTTTAAGCTGAATTCATTACTTTAGGGAAAGCCACATATTATAAATGCTCAGTTTAAGCATTTTTAAACTATTTGATATGATTATCTTGGTATAAAGTATTACAGTATTTCCACATGCAAATATTTTGTCACCTCTCAGAAACTATGTGATTATTGAGGTTTGCAAATCATAACATCTCTGTTCATCTGTCTGTGTATCTATCTGCCTGTGTCTTATACATCTATCTATGGTATTTGAATGATTATATTAATGCTATTTTTATAATATGGTTCATATTTAAACGACAAAAGCAGATTTAGAAAACTATTTAAATTTCAGAAAGCTGAGAATATTGTGTGTGCAATTAATATGTTTATTTTTAAAATGCCATAATTAGTCCACTTCAAGGACTGTAAACACAATCATATTTAAAATATTTCATTTATGCAGATGGGAAATATTTACATACCACCTTTCTGACTCAGTGGCTCTCAAATATTTGCATGCGCCAGTGTCAGCTATAGAGCGTGTTAAAACCCAAATTGCTTCAAAAGTTCTGATTTAATGGAACCCCGGAGTTTGTGCTCTTAAGTTTCCAGGTGATGCTACTGTCATTCTCTGACGTTCTTAGGTTGAGATACACTGATTTAAAACTCATTTCTAAGGATGAGGGCACAGTCCTCTGTGGCCAAATGAAAATCTGTCTAAAACTGTCTAATAACTGTGTGAATCAGACCTAACATTTATTGGGCAATGATAATAGTCACTGTACTGTTCATTTACCAGGAATATGGACTGAAATATTCATTAGAGCTGGGAACTGTAGAGTTGAGATCCTATTTTTAGCTATCTGACTCCAAAGTGTTCTCAATTTATAGAATGGCCTACATTCTAATAGAAAATCAAACAACTACCTCAGCATCTCAGTTGGAATCATAACAAAGGGGAATAACATAGTGTAATGTTATTATTTGGAATTACTTATACATGAAACACACTTGTAGGTTATAGGAATTTCAATCTGAAATGTTGGAGGAGAGTTCTGTCGTTAACTACTTCAGCACAATTATCATCCCTTTCATATGCTACCAAGCCATGTGACCATCTTTTGAAAACTTTAATATGCACAGTTCATCCAATGTTTGTTTGAGTGTGTTTTAAAAATATGAGCTTTGTCGTCCCTATCTGAAAAATGAACCATCTGACTTCTTTCATTCAGTAGTGCCAGTTCTTCTATCTGGGATTTCATAAATAGCAAAGCAGAATGACTTCTAGTTCAAAACCTTGAACCTTCCAAAGTGGCATTAAAATTTTAAATTTACCATTCAAATAAGTGGTCTTTGACCACCACCACCACTATTTCTGTGCTTTGACTAAAAAGTTCTTCGATACTTAATTCTCGTTCTTCAGCAAAAGGTTTAACTTGTTGTCATGGTCCACGTGGTCAATTAGTAATAAACACTCTTGTCTCTCATCTTGCTACTCAGGCACATTGAAAAGAACATGTGAGGATGTCATGTGGACCAACATCGGGCTCTTGTATGTGCCAAACTTTTTACTCTATGGGATCTTATTGCCTGGAACTGGTTTGTTGTTGTTGCCATTTCTATCGTTTTTACTTTTGAACCAATTTTCTCTTAGCAGCATTTTCTCAGGGCATTTCCCCTCAGTCTCCTTCTCTTTGTGAATCATATATCTCTGTTTCCTAGCATCTCTTTCATATGAAGTTGCACACACTAGGTTTTTTAAATGTCCAATATAAAAAAAAAAAAGCATATTACATTGTTACCTTTAGAGACATGTTCTATCTCTGCTGCTGTTGCCGCTAAGTCGCTATGTGTCTGACTCTGTGCGACCCCATAGACAGCAGCCCACGAGGCTCCCCCGTCCCTGGGATTCTCCAGGCAAGAACACTGGAGTGGGCTGCCATTTCCTTCTCCAGTTCTATCTCTAACATTATGTTAATATTAGGAGGCCAAGAATTCAGTTTAATTTTGATCAACATTAATGCTTACACATTTTACATTGGTGGTACACTGACTCATTGAATAAATCTACCTAAAATACTTAATCTGAAAGTAACGGTATCTTATTCTTTTTCAGATGCTGTTTCTTTTACTGATTCTTAATTGACAGATGATTAAAAGAATCAGAAAATGACTTTTAAAAAATAAATTTATTTATTTTAATTGGAGGTTAATTACTTTACAATATTGTATTGTGACTTTTGAAGAGGGTCTACCTGCTGAAATGTGTAGTCAGTACAGAATGTTGCAGGGTCAGTTGTCAGACTACTTGGATTAAATTCTGGCTATGAACTTAAAACTGACAAGATTCTGGGCAAATTGCATACTCTTTCTAAACTTTACCTTCTTCATCTTCAAAATGGGGATTTAATAAACTATCACACAGGGTTTATGAGACCCACATGAGACAGTCAATGCTTAACATGGGGCTTGAACCATTAATAACCACTGAGTGACTACTAATAATTGTAGTTTTTACACTAATGCATTTTACATGTTTCTATCTTCTGACATGACTGCAATGTTCTGAAACTGAAATTTAAGTGAGCTTTTCTAACCTCCTTGAGGGTTCAGAGGTTGTTTTTTCTGCTAATATATCCCCTTTTGTGACATATACATACTCTTACAAAAAAAATATGCCCTGGATGTCTTCTAAATGAGTAAATTAACTCCTTCAATTATTAAACATCAAGTGAGCAACTTAAATTTTAATACCTCTATATGAAAAGTGTTAAGTACAAAATGGATTAACAAAATAGAAGTTTCCTTGCCAGTATGTGCATATAACACATGCTTTTTTTTCATATTTTGGGGAGAAGCTTTGAGGTAGACTTCCCCAAATGAATGAAATAGATAATTGCTAAATTAATTTTTAATTAATATAGATGTCAATTTATCCAGCAAAATATGGTATGTTTTATTAAGTTTATTTGTGTATGCTTTCCTCTAAAAATCTATACTTTTCCCATAGAAAATAGTTAAAATATTTTGAAGATTTATCCAGTTAAGATAAAATGTGTTCTATGAGTTAAAATATTACTGCATAGTTAACATAGGAGTAACTTATTATAACAGGTGAGAATGCTAGAATTATCTGAAAGAACTCTTGCTTGCTAGCACAAACACAAGTAGTCTATGATAGTATTTGAAGGTTTCTATGTAAACTTTGTGGACTCTTAGGTTATTAATCTTCCCACATGCCAAGTGATTCAGTTTTTTATTTGTATTTAAAGTGCATAAATCTAATTCTTTCCAGTGTCAAACTCAAGACACCGTCTTTACTATTATTCATAAAGTTTCTTAGAAGTAAGATTATAAACTATCAGGAATAGTTTCCAAGTTATCTGTTATAAGTATTGTGTGTCAGAGTGAGATCACTGTACCATAACTCAAGTTTTAAACTGTATTCAATAAGAAAAAACATCATCTAACTGTTGAATTAATATTTTTGAAGTCAACCTAAGACTGTCTGGTTCCATTTCAAGGATATTTGATACTTTTCTTATTTTAAGTAATTGTAGACAATTTGGTCATTTGGTGAATTAAACAACAGTATTTCGATAAAGAATATTTATTTGTTTACCACTCACTTGGCACTTCATGCTAGTTTTGAAAATTAGATTTAATTCCTTTACAACTGCTCTGGAGGTTTTAAACTTTTATAACCATTTTGAATGTGTGATTTGTCTGAAATGTGTGAAGGAAATTAAAATACATCATGAGAATTCCTATCTAATATTATTAGCTAGTATATATTTGAGGAACAATGACAAGCACTCTATAATTTTCATTTTCATTTTTAATTATTTTTGCTTATACTGTCATCTTTGATGTCTGTAAATAGAATTTTCTTCTTTACCAATTTTCTTCTTTGAAATTGAACAGCACTGATTGCTTTCATTCTTCTCAGTGATGCTGAACATATCCCTCCCCCTTCATTTCTATTTTCTTTTATGTTTGTTCACTTATATTTACAATTTTCTTATCTAGTTTGCTCACGCTAAAGGTTTGGGTACAAAGCCTGCCAGATATTCCTTTGTTGTGTATCAGAATTAAGAAGTACGCATACATTTTGGTGGGATTTTAGGGATCTTAAATTTATTCAAAGCTTAAATTCATTTAATAGCCTCCATGCTAAAGATTAGTGACTTTGAAAAATAACAATGTCAAGGAGGTGGAATAAGCTTTTGCTTCTATTTTTCTTCTCTCCCAGGGTATGATTTTGGGGAAAATAAAACTTTATATTATGTCTGGGTATGCTTAGATACAATGACTGTTCTCACGTTTATGGTCATCCTTGTCATTCATGAAAATAGGGAGTCAAAATGAATTCTGAGCAGCAAGGAAATGAACATCTTATATATGCATCTAGATTATTTAATATGTTACATTCATTATTTTACAGGTAATGATCATCAGTTTGTATTTCCTATAGAACATGTTATATGGCCAAGAAAATAATACAATTTCTTGTAACTTAAATGTTTAAAAAATTTATGGAAGTTGTAAGCTCCATGACATGCTTTTATTTGTATTCCTGAGTGAAAAATGATGTATAGATTTTAAAAAGAGACTTTCTTATCATATCTAGATTCTGTTGCACAAGTCTAGCTTTTGCTCCTCTTTCTCCCTGTCATTTAAATAGTATTTTGGTGACTATTGACATGTTATGCTCATCTAACCTTCTCAATCTTGATTGATGAGAATGATCATTTTTAATATGGTTTGAATGCCTTTGTCAGGCCAAATTATCTTCTAGACACTTTTCATCAAATATTATTCTAAATCATATTTCTATATCATCTTCCCTCATAGCTCATTTAGTAAATAATCCACCTGCAATTCAGGAGACCCCAGTTTGACTCCTAAGTCATGAAGACCCATTGGAGAAGGGATAGGCTAACCACTCCAGTATTCTTGGGATTCACTTGTGGCTCAACTGGTAGAGAAAAGATCTGCAATGTGGAAAACCTGGGTTAATCCTCTTTTCCTTGATTGATGAGAATTATCATTTTCAGTTCAGTTCAGTCTCTCAGTCGTGTATGACTCTTTGCGACCCCATGAACTGCAGCACGCCAGGCCTCCCTGTCCATCACCGACTCCCAGAGTTGACCCATTGAGTCCATTGAGTCGGTGATGCCATCCAACCATCTCATCCTCTATCATCCCCTTCTCCTTCTGCCCACAATCTTTCCAAGCATCAGGGTCTTTTCAAATGAGTCAGCTTTTTGCATGAGGTGGCCAAATTATTGGAGTTTCAGCCTAAACATCAGTCCTTCCAATGAATATTCAGGACTGATCTCCTTTAGGATGGACTGGTTGGATTCAAGAGTCTTCTCCAACACCACACTGCAAAAGCATCAATTCTTTGGCTCCCAGCTTTCATTATAGTCCAACTCTCACATCCATACATGACCACTGGAAAAACCATAGTCTTGACTAGATGGATCTTTGTTGGTAAAGTAATGTCCTGCTTTTTAATATGCTGTCTAGGTTGGTCATAACCTTCCTTCCAAGGAGTAAACTTCTCTTAATTTCATGGCTGCAATCACCATCTGCAGTGGCTTTGGAGCCAAGGAAAATAAAGTCTGTCACTGTTTCCACTGTTTCCCCAACTCTTTGCCATGAAGTGATGGGACCAGATGCCATGATCTTAGTTTTCTGAATGTTGAGCTTTAAGCCAACTTTTTCACTCTCTTCTTTCACTTTCAAGAGGCTCTTTAGTTCTTCTTCACTTTCTGCCACAAGTGTGGTGTCATCTGCATATCTGAGGTTATTGATATTTTTCCTAGCAATCTTGATTCCAGCTTGTGCCTCCTCCAGCCCAGCGTTTCTCATGATGTACTCTGCATATAAGTTAAATAAGCAGGGTGACAATATATAGCCTTGAAATACTTCTTTTCCTATTTGGAACCAGTCTGTGGTTCCATGTCCAGTTCTAACTGTTGCTTCCTGGCCTGCATGCAGGTTTCTCAAGAGGCAAGCCAGATGGTCTTGTATTCCCATTTCTTTCAGAATTTTCAACAGTTTATTGTGATCCACACAGTTAAAGGCTTCGGCATAGTCAAGAAAGCAGGAATAGATGTTTTTCTGGAACACCTTTGCTTTTTTGATGATCCAGTGGATGTTGGCAATTTGATCTCTGGTCCCTCTGCTTTATCTAAAACCAGCTTGAACATCTGGAAGCTCATGGTTCACGTATTGCTGAAGCCTGGCTTGGAGAATTTTAAGCATCACCTTACTAGCATGTGAGATGAGTGCAATTGTGCAGTAGTTTGAGCATTCTTTGGCATTGCCTTTCTTTAGGATTGGAATGAAAACTGATATTTTCCAGTCCTGTGGCCACTGCTTAGTTTTCCAGATTTACTGGCATATTGAACCAGCATCATCTTTCAGGATTTGAAATAGCTCAACTGGAATTCCATCACCTCCACTAGGTTTGTTCATAGTGATGCTTTCTAAGGGCCACTTGACTTCACATTCCAGGATGTCTGGGCTAGATGAGTGATCACACCATTGTGATTGTCTGGGTCATGAAGATATCATTTTCAATATGATTTTTATTGCTTAGGGTCAGCATAATTATCTTCTAGGCACTTTTCACTAAATATTATTCTAACTCATATTTGTATAACTAAAGTAATTCAAATAAAAGATGGAGACTCAGCAGTGGTTCAGTCAGAACACAACCACTCTCACAGAAAAGCAGGATAATGAGTTTATAGTTCTCTGCAGCCTGGATGTGTCTGGAAGTGAGGAGAACACAAAGGTTTCTGTAGATTCTTCCAGAAAAAAAAAAAAAAATAGTGGAAGTCAGTCGTGTCTAACTCTTTGCAACTCCATTAACTGGTCGCCCACTAGCCTCCTCTGTCCATGAGATTCTCCAGACAAGAATACTGGAGTGGGTTGCCATTCCCTCCTCCAGGGGATCTTCCTGACCCAGCGATAGCACCCAGGTCTTCTGCATTACAGACAGGTTCTTTACTGTCTGAGCCACTAGGGGAGCCTCATTTTTTCCTGGAGCCCCAAATAACAGGTACTCACTGCTGGAGGAAAAACAATATGGCCCCTGCTTCCCATCCATATTCCAAATCTGGAAGAAAAGCAAGGCTGATTAGAAAAATCAGCTTCAGAACTCTTAAAGACATGGGAGGTTTATAGCTGTGGTTAAGTCACTTCCAGCCAAGGTAGAAGTGGAAAGTAGATAGAGGATTAAGAAAAAATCCCTGACATTGCTTAAATTAAGAGAAATAAAAGCAAAATAAGCCACAGCCATTATCTTTCTATTTCTTTTTCTTTCTTCTTAACTCATTTTTTAAAAACTTTCATTGGGGCATAGTTGATTTAAAATGTGTTAGTTTCAGGTGTACACCAAAGTGAATCTTTTATACGTAGATATATATTCACTTTTTTCTAATTTCTTTTCCATATAGGTCATTAGTGGAGAAGGAAATGACAACCAACTCCAGTATTCTTGCCTGGAAAATCCCATGGATGGAGGAGGACCCTGGTATGCTACAGTCCATGGGGTCAGAGAGAGTTGGACACGACTGAGCGACTTCACTTTCACTTTTCACTTTCATGCATTGGAGAAGGAAATGGCAACCCACTCCAGTGTTCTTGCCTGGAAAATCCCAGGAACGGGGAATCCTGGTGGGCTGCCGTATCCGGGGTCACAGAGAGTTGGACACGGCTGAAGCGACTTAGCAGCAGCAGCAGCATAGGTCATTAGAGAGTACTGAATAAGATTCCCTGTGCTATACAGTACGTCCTTATTAGTTGGTGGTGTTTTAGTCGCTAAATCATGTCCACCTCTTGTGATCTCGTGGACTGTAGCCTGCAAGTCTCCTCTGTCCATGGGATTCTCCAGGCAAGAATACTGAGGTGGGCTGCCATCTTCTTTTCCAGGGAATCTTTCTGACCTATATTAAATAATGTACTGTGTATATGTCAATTTCAGTCTCCCAATTTATCACTACTCATTTGATGCCCTTGTAACCATAAATTTATTTTCTATATTTATGAGCTTATTTCTGTTTTATAGATAAGTTCATTTGTACCCTTTTTTTTTTTTTTTTTTAGATTCCACATATAAGCCATATCAGAGACCCAATCTCGTCTTTACTTCCTTTTCTGTAATAGGTCATATTCCCCAGAGTGGAATATTACTAAGCCCTGCCTGGGTACCATGTATGTGAGAGTCAGTGCAGTAAAGGGGCTAGATGTTTATTCAATAAGACTATTTTTTTGTGGAGTACTCTTTTCCTCAGGTGAAAGCTGTTTCTATAGTTGAAAATACTTCTCTTCATTCTCTCAAGAGATTAAACACTCACAATTTTATTAGGGACTGGAGAAAGGATACACCCTATTTGTATAGGTTAGTTTTAGCTTAAAATTTTTATGTAAGGAAAAAGGGGCTTCCAAGGTGGCGCTAATGGTAAAAAACCCACCTGCCATTGCAGGAGATGTAAGAGACATGGGTTCAATCCTTAGGCCAGGAAGATTCCATAGAGGAGGGCATGGAAACCCACTCCAGGATTCTTATGTGGAGAATCCCATGGACAGAGGAGTCTGGCAGGCTAGAATCCATAGGTTGCAAAGAGTTGGAAATGACTGGTGTGTTAGCACACACATAGATATATTTGTTGTTCAGTTGCTCAGATATGTCCACCTCTTTGCAACCCCATGGACTGCAGCACACCTGGGTTCCCTGTCCCTCACCATCTCCTACAGTTTGCTCAAACTCAAGACCACTGAGTTGGTGATACCATCCAACCATCTCATCTTCTGTCATCCCTTTCTCCTCCTGCCTTCAATCTTTCACAGCATCAGGGTCATTTCTAATGAGCTGGCTCTTTGCATCAGGTGGCCAAAGTATTGGAGCTTCAGCTTCAGCACCAGTCCTTTCAATGAATATTCAGGACAGACTTCCTTTAGGATTAACTGTTTTAATCTCCTTGCAGTCCAAGGGACTCTCAAAAGTCTTCTCAAATACCACAGTTTAAAAGCATGAATTCTTTGGCACTCAGTATTCTTTATGGTCCAACTATCACATCCATATATGACTACTGGAAAAACCATAGCTTTGGCTAGCTGAACATTTGTCAGCAAAGTAATATATCTGCTTTTTAATATGGTGGCTAGGTTGGTCATAGCTTTTCTTCCAAGGAGCAAGAATCTTAATTTCATGGCTGCAGTCACCATCTACAATGATTTGGGAGTCCAATAAAATAAAGTCTGTCACTGTTATCATTGTTTCCCCATCTATTTGTCATGAAGTGATAGGGGCAAATGCTGAGATCTTCATCTTTTGAATGCTGAGTTTTAAGTCAGCTTTTTTACTCTCATCAAGAGGCTTTCTGCCATCAGAGTGGTGTCATCTGCACATCTGAAGTTATTGATATTTCTGCTGGCAATCTTTTTTCCAGCTAGTGTGTCATCAGTCCAGCATTTTGTATGATGTACTCTGTTCAATTCAGTCGCTCAATCGTGTCCAACTCTTTGCAACCCCATGAATTGCAGCATGCCAGGCCTCCCTGTTCATCACCATCTCCCGGAGTTCACTCAGACTCACATCCATCGAGTCAGTGATGCCATCCAGCCATCTCATCCTCGGTTGTCCCCTTCTCCTCCTGCCCCTGATCCCTCCCAGCATCAGAGTCTTTTCCAATGAGTCAACTCTTCACATGAGGTGGCCAAAGTACTGGAGTTTCAGCTTCAGCATCATTCCTTCCAAAGAAATCCCAGGGCTGATCTCCTTCAGAATGGACTGGTTGGATCTCTTTGCAGTCCAAGGAACTCTCAAGAGTCTTCTCCAACACCAGAGTTCAAAAGCATCAATTCTTCGGTGCTCAGCCTTCTTCACAGTCCAACTCTGTATAGAAGTTAAATAAGCAGCGTGACAATATACAGTCTTGATGTACTTTTTTCCCAATTTTGAACCAGTCCATTGTTTCATGTCTGATTCTAACTATTGCTTCCTGAACTCTATACAGGTTTCTCAGGATGTAAGCAAAGTGGTCTGGTATTCTCATCTCTTTAAAAATGCCATATATATATCCAGAGGAATTCCAGGTGTCTTGGTTTTAAAGAATCAGCCTGGTAATGCAGGAGATGCCGGAGACATGGATTTCCTCCCTGGGTCAGGAAGAGCCCTTGGAGGTGGACATGATAACTCATTACAGTATTCATGCCTGGAGAATCCAATGGACAGAGGAACCTTGCAGGTTAGAGTCTATGGGGTTGCACGGAATCGCACATGACTGAAGCAACTTAGCATGTACACAGGCACACAAGGCAAGAAAATAACTCCTAAATAAAAACTTCAGAGAGTAAAATGGCAATCTCAGAAGTGACTATTTTTTTTTTAATGAGTCGGTTCTAAATATAACCCACACCAGTGGCTCAGACAGTAAAGAATCATCCTGCAATGTGGGAAAAATGGATTCAATACCTGGGTTGAGAAGATCCCTGGCGGAGGGCATGGCAATCCATTCTAGTATTCTTGCCTGGAGAATCACCATGGAATGAGCAGGCTGGCAGGCTACAGCTTGTGGGGTCTCAAAGAGTAAGACACACCTGAAGTGACTAAGCACAGCACACACCACCACCAACACTGGATATTAGTAAGCATCACTGTATTCCAGTGCTGCCAAGAAAATGAATTCTGTAAAAGAAGCTTAGTTGGGTAGAAAAAAAAAAAATACTACCATGTAGACAACAATTCTTTTGAAATATTTTATAAGGAATAGAAACATTGTAAATATTTTTATCTATTATTACCCTTTATCATACGAAAATTATTTATCAGTTTAATCAGTGATCTCAGGATTGACACTTTGAGTAATAATTTTAAAATTAACAGTGTTGTTATGTTATTTGCCACATATTCTAAGCTAGGAAAAGTTCTATTTTACTTCTAAATTTAGAATCTGATTGGCAGGTCTCCAATTTATCTATCTCTAGACTACAATAAGTTCTCTCATGGAGAAAATACACAGCTATATGGAATTTCTGATTCTCAAAAATCATTTAAAATTTGTTTTAAAATAAAAATACTTCAATCTTGTTCAGTTCAGTTCAGTCGCTCAGTCGTGTCCAACTCTTTGTGACCCCATGAATCGCAGCATGCCAGGTCTACCTGTCCATCACCAACTCACGGAGTTCACTCAGACTCACATCCATCGAGTCAGTGATGCCATTCAGCCATCTCATTCTCTGTCGTCCCCTTCTCCTCCTGCCCCCAATCCCTCCCAGCATCAGAGTCTTTTCCAATGAGTCAACTCTTCGCATGAGGTGGCCAAAGTACTGGAGTTTCAGCTTTAGCATCAT
>SJYT01009739.1:9778-66994 GCA_006410635.1 Cephalophus harveyi
TAAACTATAGCCATTATTTTGTAATAACTGTAAACCGAATGCAATCTATAAAAATATTGAATCACTATTTGTACATCTGAAATTAACATAATATAATAAATGAACTTGACTTCAATAAAAAGAAATAATAGAAACTACCCAAGCAGGTAAAAGCAATAAACATTGGAATGTGTTCAAGAGGCAGTGAAAAGCCCCATGGGACTTGGGTAACTTGAAAGCAAGAAGAATAAGATCAGAAAAATAGAGCCTGACCTCAGTCACTGTAACTACCCGCAATGGTGCACCTGAAGAGACTCAGGATGAGAAAGCACAGGACACTGGCCCCAGACCACTGAGTTTCATATGAAAGGAACGATTTTGAAACTGTAGAACTGTGTCTCTGGGAGTTTCGAGGAACTCCTGCTTTTTATGTCTCAGCACAGAGAGAATTTGGCGAGAGTCAAAGTGATAGATACAAACTGATTTATTAGAATAGGACACTTGTGAGGCTTACAGCTGGGCAGGCAAGAGGGTGCTAGTCCAAGAACTTAGCGGGCTCCAGTTTTATAATCAATGGAAAACTGGAGAGAGAAAGATCACTTTCTTCCTCATTCTTAAGTAAATGTCAAGCTTTCATCATTAGCTCCTCCTGTATAGTGGGCAGAGGAGGTTTCTTGTCCTTACATGATCAAGCCAGGACATTTCAGACACAATGGAAATGAGCAAAAAGGAGGTATCGTATACTAACATGGTAAATCATCTCAGCTTTCACTATAATTTCACCCTTTCCTTATATTTTTGCTTTCAGTGTGCACAGAGAAACATGTGCTAGGACTCAGTAACTTAACTTACTGAGTCACTAGGCCTGAGCCTTATTCCACCATTGTTTTATTGTTTGGGGGCATGTCTCATGCTTCTGTGACCTGGTTTTGTTGCTAAGAGAGCCCACTTGGTTTTGTGGTTAAGCAAACCTGCTTTCTTGAATAATCATTAACTTACAGGGGTCTCCATACTTTTTTCTTTACTCATGATCCCTTGCTGTTAAGCTGTTAAGTCACTTCAGTCGTGTCCGACTCTGTGTGACCCCATAGACGGCAGTCCACCAGGCTCCGCCGTCCCTGGGATTCTCCAGGCAAGAACACTGGAGTGGGTTGCCATTTCCTTCTCCAATGCGTGAAAGGGAAAAGTGAAAGGGAAGTCGCTCAGTCGTGTCAGACTCTTCGCGACCCTATGGACTGCAGCCCACCAGGCTCCTCTGTCCATAGGATTTGCCAGGCAAGACAACTGGAGTGGGGTGCCATCACCTTCTCCACATGATCCCTTAGTGGGACTAATTATTTAATCACCTACTTTGTCCCTATAAATTTCAATGAGCCCTAACTTTTGTGTCTTCCTATATATGGAAAAGGCTTCCCTGGTGGTTCAGATGGTAAAGCGTCTGCCTGCAATGTGGGAGACCTGGGTTCAATCCCTGGGTTGGTAAGATCCCCTGGAGAAGGAAATGGCAACCCACTCCAGTATTCTTGCCTGGAAAATTTCACGGACTGAGGAGCCTGGTAGGCTACAGTCCATGGGGTCACAAAGAGTTGGACACGACTGAGTGACTTCACTTTCATATATGGAAAAGTGCTAAATTCATTCATTAAAGATGTCTGGTTTTCTTCAATTAATCACAATCTTTTATGTTTTGAGTACCTGATTTCTGTTGTAAAATCTCCTCTGTATCTTGGCTCCACCTTACTTCTTCTGATCACTCTCTGAGCTATCTGAGAGACTGAGTCCTGGGCTGAAGTCCTCAGTTTTGTCTGCTGAATAAAATAAAATTCTCAACAAGAAGTTTGTATATTCTTTTCAATCAACATCATGCAGCAAAACAAATTTGTTTGTATTCCCTGAGTACAATAAATAATCTCTAGCTACTTACAAAAAGATATATTTCATTAGGTGAAATAACCTATGGTGCATACAGGCAATGAGATTTTATTCAGCAATTAAAAAAAAAAAAAAAAAAGAGTTGCCAAGCCATGAAAACACATGGACAAAGTTTCAATGCAAATATTAACTGAAAGAAGCCAATATGAAAAGACTACAGTGTATTTTAACAGTGTATTCCAGAAAAAGTAAAACTATGAAGACACTAAAAAGATCAGTAATTACCAGAAGTTGGGGAAGGATAGAATGAAAAGATGGAGCACAGGAATTTTAAGGCAGTAAAACTTTCCTATGTGATACTATAAAGATGGATACATGTCATTTTATTTTTGTTGAAACACCTAGAAGATACACCACCCAGAATGAGGCCTAATGTTAACTACAGGCTTTGGGTAATAATGTATCAATATGGGGAAAGGTAATACTGGGGGAGCTATGTATATGTAAGGGCAGGGGATAGAAGAAAACTCTCTGTAGTTTCTGATGTGTTTTCCTGTGAACCTATAACTGCTATAAAAAATAAAGTACATTTAAATGGAAAATGTGAAAGAAAAAAACTACAAAATATCTAACTAAAAGTCCTGATTGTTATACCAAATATACTTGAGGATAGTGTGGATTAGAGAAGCTAAATAAATTGCCCCAGTTCACCCATATAATAATTGATGGAGCTGGAACTCAAAAACAAGTAATCTGGATTAAGAAGCTGAAGCAACAAAATGTTTAAGGAAGGCAAACAAAAAGCAATTGAAAATGAGGCTCAAAAAGGTTAACTCTTGCAAAACCTCATACAGCTTTTAAGAGGCAGAGCCAGTATTCAATCCATTCAGTCTGACTCCAGATCTTGTTCTTATTCCCTTCCCTGTAACACTAACTTGCACCTAGATACAATCATCCATGCAGACATAGAACCTCAGAGATGTCAGAGACCGTCCCCTTTCCTTCCAGCCAAAATGCTGACATGCACAGGAGAACAGGTATGAACAGAGAGCACATAGAGGGTATCAGCACACACATGTACATAGCACACATACACGTGCACAGAAACACTGCCACCCCTCCAGCACCACTCTGAATGTAGATCTCACCGGCCTCCTTCCTCAGAGGTTCAGAGCCTGAGCATAACCTGCTGGCAGGATCCCAGGCCTGACCAGGACCCTGAGTCTCCTCTGTCAGGTCGACAGGTAGGCAGTATGATGGACCTTTAAGAACAGAGACGAGGGGTTGACATCTTCATGTGACCTTTTCCTAATCCTTTCTTCTCTCCTTCATCTCAAAAGCCAGTAAACACTGCCTCTTCTCTTTTTTCCCTTTCTCTGCTTTTCATCGGAGAGAGAAGGCAATGGCACCCCACTCCAGCACTCTTGCCTGGAAAATCCCATGGACGGAGGAGCCTGGTGGGCTGCAGTCCATGGGGTCGCTAACAGTTGGACACGACTGAGCGAATTCACTTTCACTTTTCACTTTCATGCATTGGAGAAGGAAATGCAAATTCACTCCAGTGTTCTTGCCTGGAGAATCCCAGGGACGGGGGAGCCTCATGGGCTGCCATCTATGGGGTCGCACAGAGTCAGACACGACTGAAGCGACTTAGCAGCTGCTTTTCATCACATATCACACATTTTTGGAGAAGCTTCTCTGTATAAAGTGCTGGCCCCTGTCTTTAGGGCACAAAACGGAGTCAGCAGGAGAACAAATGAACGAGACGGTCAAGATAATGCAGGCGCTAAGAGGATACATCCTGAATCCAGCTTCCACGACCACCTAGCTCTGTGGCCTTGACCAGGTCACTTCAGTTCCCTCTGCCTCACTTTCATTACCTGTAAAATGAGATGCTGTAACTTAATATGTGTGAAGTGCTTAGAGCAGTGTCTGGCACATATAAGCACTATGGAATTGTTAGCTATTATATGACCGTGATGGAGAATGTACATGGAAAGTGCCTGCAGTGACATGAGGGTCTCAAGGTGGAGGCATCTGGGGGAGGCATGGCCAGCTCAGTGGAGGATCTGTTTTCAGAAGTCCCACTTTAAGCACCTCTGGTGGATCAGTGTGTTGAGACAGAGGGAAGACAATAATACAGAAAGGAATCCAATAGCCATATTTGAAAAGTCCACCTGCCTTAGCATCTCGATGGAACAGCTGGGAAGGGCTAGGTGAGGTGAGGTGAAGTCGCTCAGTCGTGTCCGACTCTTTGCGACCCCGTGGACTGTAACCTACTAGGCTTCTCTGCCCATGGGATTCTCCAGGCAAGAATACTGGAGTGGATTGCCATTTCCTTCTCCAGGGGATCTTCCCGACCCAGGGATCGAACCCAGGTCTCCCGCATCAGAGGCAGACGCTTTAACCTCTGAGCCACCAGGGAAGCCCGGGAAGGGCTAGGTAAAGCTTTAATCTACTATAGGAGTGAAAACTAGGCAGAAAGGAGAGAGTTCAGAAAGTTGGGGAAGGAAAGACCATCCTGAAAAGCACCCTGCAGACTCTTATGTAGGTTATATCACTTCAGGAGACTATACACTTGTGTGTCTTACTGCTGGTAGTGAGAACAGCGCTGAGGAGGTCCAGGAGAAATTTTAAGATCAGGTCCTGATGGTGGGAAAGCAGAAAATCAATTTTCACTCAGACTCTGCCAGAGCTGCGGTCCAACCATTCCTCTCCAAAGAGAAGGGAGAGAGCTGAGCATAAAGATTTATGGAATGAGAGGTAGACATGGGTGCAGGAAACAGGGAAAATGACAGGATCCCAATGTGTGGGAGACAAGGATGGAGGAGGAGGAGCAGGTGAGCAAGGATGCTGAAGGCAGTTTGCAGGAAGGACTGCTGCCTACAAAGGACTGGCCACTGTCACCCTCTACCATAGGATGATGGTTTGGGGAAGAAGTCTGATAAAGTAGTTTAAAACATGCGATTTGAAATCAAACATACCTAGATTTAAGTGTCAGATATACTAGCTTTGTGACCCTCTGGACTTCAGTCTCTCAATCTATAAAAAAATGGTGATAATGCTACTAACATCACAGTGCTATTGTATGGATTACATGAGACAAGTGCTAAGCACAGAATCTGTTCAGTAAGTGTCCAGTAATTTTCTTCAGTTTAGTCACTTTCCAGCTGTCCTTGCCTACTCATGGGAGTAGGTATATGAATATTGGGTAATTTTGCACCAGTGTATTGCCTGGTGGCTCAGACACAACTTAGCGATTAAACCATCACCATCATTGCCTGGTGGCTCAGACCGTAAAGAAATTTGCCTGCAATGGGGGAGATTCGGGTTAGAACCCTGGGTCAGGAAGATCCCCTGGAGAAGGGAATGGCTATTCACTCCAGTATTCTCACTTGGAGAATTCCATGGGCAGAGGAGCCTGGCAGGCTACAATCCATGGGGTCACAGAGAATGGGACACGACTGTGACTAACGCTTATTACCTACCAATCACGTTTATTTCCTATTTGGGAAGCACATTTTGTGTTCCCAGTTCCTATTCCCTGGTCAGGTGGGCTGGTGCTGAAGAAACTGACCTCACATAAGTGGTTAGGAATCAAAGAAAGGAAAATCAATCTGAGACAGCAACTGTCCACAAAGTAGAAAATTCCAGTGGAGAAAGTAGAGCACTAAAGAAGTAGTCTTTATTTTCCAATTATCAAGGAAGGGAGCAAACCTTTCAAGTATGGATAGTGTGATATATAAGGCTTGCAAAAGTTCTGTCCATCCTGGTCCTTTCCAGTCACAAACTGATGACAACCCCTGTCATTTAAATGTCATTTTTCTAGCTTATTGTAGGAGCAATGAAAGTAAACACCTGTGGGTGGCTCAGTGGTAAAGAATCCACCTGCCAATGCAGGAGATACAGGAGATATACGTTCAATCCCTGGGTCAGGAAGATCTCCTGGAGGAGGGCATGGCAACCCACTCCAGTATTCTTGCCTAGGAAATCCCTTGGACAGAGGAACCTGGTAGGCTCCAGCCCGTGGGGTCACCAAGAGTCAGACACGACTTAACGACTGAGCACACAGCCCATATAGGAAGCTTTACCAAACACTCACTCAACTATCTTTATTTTACCAGTAATACAAAATGTTTTATTACTAACCACAATCAATTCCATTTATATAGTACTTTACCATATAAAATATGTTAGCATAAATTATCTTAAATAACAGGAAGATGGTGAATGCAAGTAGGGAATTAAATAATGAACTTATACACAATCCAATCAAATCATAGAACTATGCTTTTGAAAGAAATGAAAAGTGCTTCCATTTTTACTCTTAAATTGACTGTGAATCAAAACCCCATGTTTCTTCATAATCATCGGAAAGCCTTGATAAGGCAGCATCCTACCTCTACCTTATGTGGGTCATGCGATACCAACACCATGGGAAAGAGGCTAAATATTTGGGAAGGGGCACAGGCAGTTCATTTCTGAATTCTAACACACTCAGTCTCTTTTTTCCCTGTCTTATCTTTTATTTTTTTATTATTATTTTCTATTGGAGGATAATTGCTTTACAATGTTGTGCTGGTCTCTGCTGAGCACTAACTCAAATCAGTCATAATTATATATATATATATTTCCATAATTATATATCCCTAATCTTATATTCACACTCAGTCTCTTTTTTCCCTGTCTTATCTTTTATTTTTTTATTATTATTTTCTATTGGAGGATAATTGCTTTACAATGTTGTGCTGGTCTCTGCTGAGGACTAACTCAAATCAGTCATAATTATATATATACATATTTCCATAATTATATATCCCTAATTTTATACATATATCCCTTCCTCTTAAGCTTCCTTCCTCACCCCACCCCGCCACCATTCCATCCCTCTAGGTCATCACAGAGCACTGGGATCCCTATGTTATATAGCAGCTTCCTGCTAGTTATTTATTTTACACATTATAATGTATACATATCAATGCTACTTTCTCAACTTGTCCTAGCCTCTCCTTCCCCCACTGTGCTTATAAGTCCATTCTCTACTTCTGCATTTCCATTCCTTCTCTGTAAATAGGTTCATAACAGAGCCTCAGAATACCATTGGTAACACAAGTTTACCTCCTTTATGTGGTGGCAGCAAGCAGGTATTGCAAAGAAGTGGAATTGTCTTTTACCCATGACACTCAACCAATTGCAGTCAAAATCACTGAATTCATTTCAGTTCTACCTTAGAAAAGTATTTAGGGACAGTCAATAGGGCAGGGTTCTATGTGTATTAAGTCGACAAACCTTCCAGGCTCTGTAATGCTGGGTTTTGTTTTTATTTTACAGCTTTATTGATTGTATAATTGATATTTAAATCTACACATATTTAATATATACAATTTGATAATTCTCAGTATATGCATATGTCTAATGTTATTTGAGTCTCCAAATGACAGGAGTACGTGGGTAGAAAGTGGAAAAACCCCATTTTATTGGTGGGTGCACTGAGGGGAAAGGACTTGCCCAAAACATGAGGAAATGGACAAAGTTATCGATTTAAACTAAATGGGAAAGGACTAACAACCACCCTGAAAAATGTCACGTAGATCTGAAGAATCCAGGTGCAGGACCAAGGCAGGTCAACCCTTGACCACTGGGAAAACAAAATCTTAGACTGAGATAAAAGACACAGTGAAAGACACGGGGGAAGAATCCAGAGTCAAATGAATACATTGTCCAAGAGTGAGTCTCAGATTAGGACTATCTACTAAAATTTTCTGTGCTCATACTCTCCAACTCAGCATTCCATCTCTTAGAATGTATTCTGTATCATACAAACTCTCTCATGAGTGCAAAATATTTATAAAAAAAGGATCCACTGTAACACTGTCTATGGAGGAAAAAAAGTATTATGAATAATATGACCCCATTTCTGAATATGTGTGTATAGATAACTGTGTGTATAAAGTAACTGGAAAATATGCACATATCTCTAGCTTTCTGGGAAGTGGAATTTTAGGGAACATTCATCTTTAATTATAAAATTAATAAAAGAAACATGTGTCCCTTATTTTTTAATGTGAATACATAATATAAGGTGAAACATGGAAGGAACTCCACATTTCATTCCTTCATTCTTACTTCAGGAGGCAACTACAATACATAACCACACACACCACAACAAACACAGCATATAAAGGAGATACATTTCTTTATAAAAATAAGATTACTCTGTCTCCATTGTTCTGCATCTTGCTTTTGTCACTTCACAAATTATCACAGACAGCAATGTAACAGTGATAACACAGCTTAGCAATGAATAGCTCCTGCCAACTGCCTGAATTCAAATCTCAGCTCTACCACTTACTAACAATGGGACCTGGTAAGTTAATTGACTTTGCTAAACTGTATTTTAATGTGCAAAGTAGGAATAATAGTACACATCTTGCTTTTGTCACTTCACAAATTATCACAGACAGCAGTGGAACAGTGATAACACAGCTTAGCAATGAATAGCTCCTGCCAACTGCCTGAATTCAAATCTCAGCTCTACCACTTACTAACAATGGGACCTGGTAAGTTAATTGACTTTGCTAAACTGTATTTTAATGTGTAAAGTAGGAATAATAGTACATATCTCTCAAGATTTGGAGATATTAAAATGATAAGAGCCAAAGTACCTAACATGTAGCTTATATTGAGTGTTAATAAATGTTGACTAGCATCAGTCATCTACATTCTTTACAGACTGTGTGATAGTAAGTAATGCAAATTCACTATAATTATTATAATAATTCAACTATCTATGAATATTTCGGAGAAGGCAATAGCAAGCCACTCCAGTACTCTTGCCTAGAAAATCCCATGGATGGAGGAGCCTGGTAGGCTGCAGTCCATGGAGTCGCTAGGAGTCGGTCGCGAGTGAGCGACTTCACTTTCACTTTTCGCTTTCACACAATGGAGAAGGAAATGGCAACCCACTCCAGTGTTCTTGCCTGGAGAATCCCAGGGACGGGGGAGCCTGTTGGGCTGCCGTCTATGGGGTCGCACAGAGTCGGACACGACTGAAGCGACTTAGCAGCAGCAGCACTATGAATATTTAGGTTGGGTTATCATTGTGTTTTGTTTGTTTTATCATACTGTTTTATCTGGTATTATAAGCAATATTACAATAAAAATATGTGTACATATCCTTGTGCTACACATATAACTATTTTAAAAGGATAGCTTCCCACAAGTGTAATCATTGGATAATGAGATGCAGGTTTTCACATCTGATGGAGACTACCAAAAGGTTTATACTGATAATTGTCTCACCATCAGGTATGTGGAGGTCTTTTTCCCTTTGAATATTGTTCAAACAATTTTATGGATAGTCTGATAAATGATAATTGTACTTAAGTCTAATTTCTATTTATGATTACCAATAAGGTTGAACATCTTACATGTTTTCTTTGGTAAATGTGTTGTAGATATTTCCTTTGAGTCAATAGTTTATATTTTAGCCATTTTTGTGGTCTCTTTGGGGATAATGTTCATATTTTGGAGTATGGTATTTTGTCATTCTTGCTTCTACAACTTTTTTCTTGCCTGGAATGGCATCCCCATCCTGAAACCATAAAAATGTGCTCCTTTATTTTTTCCTAATTAATATATTTTATGTTTTTGATTTTTAATGTTTAGATAATTCATATGGGTTTGTGCAGGTGAGAGAGAAATCCAGCATCATTTTTACCAAATGTTTAGCCAATTATCATAAATGTCACTTGATAGTCCATCCTTTCTCCATTATTATGAAATGAATCCTTATTATATATTAAGTTCCATATAGATCTGGATCTACGTATGTGAAGGAAACGGCAACCCATCCAGTACTCTTGCCTAGAAAATCCCATGGATGGAGGAGCTTGGTGCGGGCTACTGTCCATGGGGTCACAAAGAGTCAGGCATGACTGAGTGACTTCACTTCACTTCATATGTATAAATACAGGCATACAAACTTCTTTGTTGGTCCGTTGACTTTTTACCTCTATATATACCATTACCTTATTGTTTTTCATTTCCATGTCCTTAGATTTTCAGGTAAGAAAATTCACTGTCATTATCCTAATATTTACAAAATTATCTTATCTTTTCTTAACCATTTACACATCTAGATGACTTTTAGAATGACCTTCTCAATTCCTTGAAAAACTCCCCTTCATATTGGGATTGGTATATTTACACTATTGATACTGTGTTTAAAATAGATAACTAATGAGAGCATACTGGATAGCACAGAGAACTCTACTCAGTGCTTGTGGTGACCTAAATGGCAAGGAAATCCAAAAAAGAGGAAATAAATGTATATAGACAGCTGATTCACTTTGCAGTACAGCAGAAGTTAACACAACATTGTACAGCAACTATACTCCAATAAAAATTAATTCTAAAAGATAAAAAATATAAATCCTCTTGGGGTGTTATTATAGATGCATTGAATCATTAATTTGAATTTTTTTCAGATTTATTGAGATATAATTAGCACGTAACTTTGCATAAATTTAAGGTGTACAATGTGATGTTTAATAAACTGATATAGGGCAAAATGATTGCCACACTGGGGTTAGTTAACACTTTGATCAACTCACACAATTACCTTTTTGTATATGTGTGTGGTGGGAAGATCTAAGATCTACTCTCTTAAGAAGAATGGTGGTCACCAGGGATGGGAGTTGGAAGAATGGAGAAAATGTTGTTTAAGAGTACAAACAGTACAAAATTTGCAATCGTTATTAGAACAATAAGTCCAAGAGATCTAATACACAGCCTAGCAATTACAGGCAACAATACTAAACTATGCATGTACCTCAAAAGTAGCTAAGAGGCTAGATCTTAATTACATCCACCACACAAACAGAGATGATAATTATGTGTGGCGATAGAGGCGTTAGCTAATGATATGCTGGTAAACAATTTTTTAAAAAAGGTTAAAGGAGCTAGATTATAATCTGAAAAAATGTATCAAATCAACAAATTGTACACCTTAATTTACACAATGTTATATGTCAGTTTTATCTCAGTTTGAGCAATGGAGCACAATAGTAGTAGCCAGAGGCCGTCTGTGCCTTCGCTTCCATGATACTGGTGGGAATGGGACTCATATTCAAATTTTATATTCCTGCAGTAATTGAATGTTTAGTATGAGAACTTCAAAATATTCAATTGGAAACAAATATTTATTTAAAGGAATAAACTAAGTGACATAGGCTAATCCTGGGGTAGAACAGTTGACTCTTGAATAATACAAAAATAAAGGACATTGACCCTTCCTGCAGTCAAAAATGCACATATAACTACACAGCACGCCATATCCACGGGTTCTACTTTCAAGGATTCAACTAACCAATAGATCATGTGGTGCTGTACTACATATTTATTGAAAAATCTACATATAAATGGACCTGCACAATTCAAGCCCATGTTGTTCAGTGGTCAACTGTACTCCTATTTTGAATGGCATCCCTGGCCCTTAGTGCAGGTGACCCAGGTTCAATCCCTGGATTGGGACGATCTCCTGAAGGAGGAAATGGCAACCCACTCCAGTATACTTGCCTGGAGAATTCCATGGACAGAGGATCCCGGTGGGCTGCAGTCCATGGGGTCGCAAACAGTCAGACACAACTGAGTAACTAACACATCTGAAAGAAAAACTTAGATTTTAAATGTCCAGATCACTGTAATAAAACAGAAGTGCTTAAGTAAATATTAAGCAAGCTTTAACCTGAAGCCACAACATTCTCATTTGAGCTCTGTGGATAATGGGGAGCCCTGATTAAATCCGATTCACACTTCTGTCCCACCCCCACTACCACCACCCCCACCTCTGCACGTATGAGTAGGAAAGGATCTGAATGAGAGGACATCCAGGATGGGAGCCTCTTGTATGAAAGCATCAAGGACCCAGCAGTTTCTTCCCCTATTTTACAAGAAGAAAGGGAGGGGCATTAGGGAGTTGGTCAGGAAAGAACCTAGGAAGAATCTTTAAAAAGAGAACTGAGTCCAAAAGACTATTCTATACATCTGTATCTCTTTTGCTGTTCGCATACAGGGTTATCGTTACCATCTTTCTAAATTCCATATATATGCATTAGTATACTGTATTGGTGTTTTTCTTTCTGGCTTACTTCACTCTGTATAATAGGTTCCAGTTTCATCCATCTCATTAGAACTGATTCAAATGTATTATTTTTAATGGCTGAGTAATACTCCATTGTATATATGTACCACAGCTTTCTTATCCATTCATCTGCTGATGGACATCTAGGATGAGGGAGAGGGTGGGATGATTTGGGAGAATGGCATTGAAACATGTATAATGTCATATATGAAATGAATCACCAGTCCAGGCTCAATGCATGATACTGGATGCTTGGGGCTGGTGCACTGAGACGACCCAGAGGGATGGTACAGGGAGGGAGGAGGGAGGGGGGCTCAGGATGGGGAACACGTGTATACCTGTGGCGGATACACGTTGATGTATGGCAAAACCAATACAATATTGTAAAGTAATTAACTTCTAATTAAAATAAATAAATTTATTTTTTAAAAAAGAGAGAGAGAACTGAGAAGAACTCAGACAGATTAGGCTATATAGAACTCCCTAGAAACACATGGGAAATTTTTAGTTCTCAGTTATGAAGCAGCTTAAAATTAACTTCCCCCGTGTTGAGTTATAATTCCTTGTTTCCATAGTTTCTTGAAGAAAATATCTAACAAAATGTGGTAGACTTCTTTTTTTTTTTTTTTTGAATAGGCTGGAGATTAGGAAAGAAGCCATCCTCAAATTGCCCTTCGCATCTCTCCCACACCACCTTCAAACTCTGACCAGGGGTCAAGGACATGGAGATGAAGAACTACAGCAGCAGCACTGCGGACTTTATCCTCCTGGGCATCTCTTCCAACCCCCAGATGCAGAAACCCCTCTTTGCTGTCTTCTTCGTCATGTACCTGATCACCCTGGTGGGGAATGGACTCATCATCCTGGCCATCCACTCTGACTCCCGGCTCCACACCCCTATGTACTTTTTCCTCAGCAACCTGTCCTTCATGGATATCTGCTTCACAACAGTCATTGTCCCCAAAATGCTGGTGAACTTACTCTCAGAGACAAAGTCTATCTCCTATGTGGGCTGTCTGATCCAGATGTACTTCTTCATGGCTTTTGCAAATACTGACAGCTACCTGCTGGCCTCGATGGCCATAGACCGGCTGGTAGCCATCTGCAACCCCTTCCATTACGATGTGGTCATGAGCCCACAGCGTTGCCTCCTCCTGTTGCTGGGTTCGTGCACCATCTCTCACCTGCACTCCATGCTGCGTGTGTTGCTCATGTCCCATCTGTCTTTCTGTGCCTCCCATGTCATCAAGCACTTCTTTTGTGATACCCAGCCTGTGCTCAAGCTCTCCTGCTCTGACACTTCATCCAGCCAGATGGTGGTCATGACCGAGACCCTGGCTGTCATTGCCACCCCTTTCCTGTGCATTCTCTTTTCTTACCTGAGAATCATCGTCACTGTGCTCAAAATCCCCTCTGCGGCTGGGAAGTGGAAGGCCTTCTCCACCTGTGGCTCCCACCTCACCGTGGTATTTTTCTTCTATGGGAGTGTCATCTATGTGTATTTTAGGCCACTGTCCATGTACTCAGTGGTGAAGGACCGGGTAGCCACAGTTATGTACACAATAGTGACACCTATGTTGAACCCTTTCATCTACAGCTTGAGGAACAAAGATATGAAGAGGGGTCTGAGGAAATTAAGGGACAGAATTCACTCATAGAAAAACATCAAGAGTGAATGTCATCTTTGGGAGATGACCTAAGAAATGATCAGGTTATCCTTCCTGTATATCCATTTTTCACATGGTACCCAAAGAGGTGCTGTTGAATCACAGTAAGAGCACTGATCTGGAAGTCAGATCATTTAGCCTCTATCAGTAACTTTGAACAAATATACATTCAATCCCTAACTGACAGCTACCTGCTGGCCTCGATGGCCATAGACCGGCTGGTAGCCATCTGCAACCCCTTCCATTACGATGTGGTCATGAGCCCACGGCGTTGCCTCCTCCTGTTGCTGGGTTCGTGCACCATCTCTCACCTGCACTCCATGCTGCGTGTGTTGCTCATGTCCCATCTGTCTTTCTGTGCCTCCCATGTCATCAAGCACTTCTTTTGTGATACCCAGCCTGTGCTCAAGCTCTCCTGCTCTGACACTTCATCCAGCCAGATGGTGGTCATGACCGAGACCCTGGCTGTCATTGCCACCCCTTTCCTGTGCATTCTCTTTTCTTACCTGAGAATCATCGTCACTGTGCTCAAAATCCCCTCTGCGGCTGGGAAGTGGAAGGCCTTCTCCACCTGTGGCTCCCACCTCACCGTGGTATTTTTCTTCTATGGGAGTGTCATCTATGTGTATTTTAGGCCACTGTCCATGTACTCAGTGGTGAAGGACCGGGTAGCCACAGTTATGTACACAATAGTGACACCTATGTTGAACCCTTTCATCTACAGCTTGAGGAACAAAGATATGAAGAGGGGTCTGAGGAAATTAAGGGACAGAATTCACTCATAGAAAAACATCAAGAGTGAATGTCATCTTTGGGAGATGACCTAAGAAATGATCAGGTTATCCTTCCTGTATATCCATTTTTCACATGGTACCCAAAGAGGTGCTGTTGAATCACAGTAAGAGCACTGATCTGGAAGTCAGATCATTTAGCCTCTATCAGTAACTTTGAACAAATATACATTCAATCCCTGACCAAGTATTGCTAGAAATCCAGATTTAGGAAAACAGTTTCTGCCACCCATATGGTAGAATAATAAAACTACCCCAAAAGAACTCTTTCATGTGCTTCACACTGGCTGCTGCTGCTGCTGCTGCTAAGTCACTTCAGTCATGTCCGACTCTGTGCAACCCCAGAGATAGCAGCCCACCAGGCTCCCCCATCCCTGGGATTCCCAGACAAGAGTACAGGAGTGGGTTTCCATTTCCTTCTCCAATGCATGAAAGGGAAAAGTGAAAATGAAGTCGCTCATTCGTGTCCGACTCTTAGCGACCCAATGGACTGCAGCCTACCAGGCTCCTCCGTCCGTGGGATTTTCCAGACAAGAGTACTGAAGCGGGTTGCCATTGCCTTCTCCAGTGCTCAAGAAATCACAAAGTCCTGTTATTTTTAAAATATGAAATAACATGAGTTTGATAGAAAATAGGGAAAGATTTCTTGGAATAATGACCTAAGATTGTCCCTAAAGATAATTTCACTTTTGAAAAGAAGATTCAATAGACAAGGAGATGAGCAGGGCCTTTCAAAGAATGGGAAATTTTTCTCGATATATAAAAATAGACCCAAATGTAAGACCTGATCCATAAAACTTCTAGAGCAAAACATAGAACAGTCTTTGACATAAATTGTAGTGATATATTTTTAAGATCTTTCTCCTAAGATCAAAGAAATAAAGCCAAAAATGTTTTAATGGGACCTAAGTAAACTTAAAAGCTTTTGCACAGCAAAAAATACCATTGACAAAATGAAAAGATAACCTACTAAACAGGAGGAAATGCTTGGTTGTTATCCAAAATACATAAACATCTCATACAATTCAACATCAAAAAACAACAGTACAATTAAAAAATGGGCATAAAACCCGAACTGACATTTTTCCAAAGATATACAGATGGCCAGCAGGAATTTGAAAAGATACTCATCATCTCTAATCATCAGAGATTATAAGTCAAAACCACAATGAGATATCCCCTCATACCTGTCAACAGGGTGATCGTCAAAGTCTACAACTAACAAATGTTATCAAGGCTGTAGAGAAAAGGGATCCCAAGTACACTCTTGGTGGGCATGTAAATTCGTGCAGCCACTGTGGAAAACAGCATGGAGTTTCCTCAAAAAAATAAAAATAGAAATACCATGCATGTGTACTAAGTCACTTCAGTTGTTTCAGACTCTGTGCGACCCTCTGAACTGTAGCCTGCCAGGCTGCTCTGTCCATGGGACTCTCCGGACAAGAATATTGGAGTCGATTGCCATGCCCTCCTCCAGGGGATCTTCCAGACCCAGGGATCAGACCCATGTCTCCTGCGTCTCCTTCACTGCAGGCAGTTTCTTTACCACTGAGCCACTGGGAAAGCCCAGAAATAACATGTAATGCAGTAATTCTACTCTTAGGAATAGATCCAAAAAATAAGAACACTAATTCTAAAAGATGCATGCACCCCCAATGTTCACAGCACACTATTCATAATAGCCATAATAGAAGAAAAAGCTAAGTATTCCTAAAAAGATGAATGGATAAAGAAGATGTGATACACACACACACACACACACACACATGCTTCCCAGGTGGCTCGATGGTAAAGAATCTGCCTTCCGATGCAGAAGATGTAAGAAACAGGTTCAATCCCTGGGTCAGGAAGATTCCCTGGGTTTTCCTGGAATATGAAATGGCAACCCACTCCAATATTCTTGCCTGGAAAATTCCATGGACAGAGGAGCCTGGTGGTCTACAGTCTATGAGGACTCAAGAGTTCAACACGACTGAGTGACTGAACACACACACACACTACATGTATACACAATGGGATACTACTCAGCCATACAAAAGAATGAAAATACTGCCATTTGCAACACTGTGGATGGACCTATATGGTGGACCTTAGTGAAATAAGCCGAGCAAAGAAACAAATATTCTGTTATCACTTCTGTGTGGAATCCAAACATAAAACAAATGAATGAATATTTTAATAAGAACAGAAAGAGACTCAAAGATATAGAAAACAAACTAGTGGTTACCAGTAAACTAAGCCAAGTGGGGAGGGGCAATATAGTGGTAGAGGATCAAGAGATATAAACTACAATGTATATTTTTAAAAAAAAAAGAATATATTGTACATCACAGGGAACTATAGCCATTATTTTTATACAGTAAACTGAGTATAATTTGCAAAAGTATTGCAAATTATGAATCAACATGTTGAACACTTGAGACTAAAATAATAGAATAAATCAACTATACTTAAAAAAAAAAAAAAAATAGTGGAAACTTGCCAAGCAGGTAAAAGCAATAAACACTGGGATGTACTTGAGAGGCCAAGAAAAGCACTGTAGAGCTTGTTCAATTTGAGAGCAGGGAGACTAGGATGAGAACACAGAGGTTGCCACTAGGCAGTCAGTCACTCTAGCTGCCCCCAACCTCAGGATGAAAAAATACAGGATACTGGCCCCAGATAGCTGAGTGCATAGCAAAGGAATGATTTCCTAGAGTCCAGACTTTGCATCTTCCAATCTGGTCCCACTTCATGGCAAATAGATGGGGAAACAATGGAAACCATGACAGACTTTATTTTCTTGGGCTCCAAAATCACTGCATATGGTGACTGCAGCCATGAAATTAAAAGACGCTCGCTCCTTGGAAGAAAAACTGTAACCAAACTAGACAGCATATTAAAAAGCAGAGACATTACTTTGCCAACAAAGGTCCATCTAGTCAAAGCTATCATTTTTCCAGTAGTCACATTGGATGTGAGAGTTGGACTCTAAAGAAAGCTGAGGGCTGAAGAATTGATGCTTTTGAACTGGTGTTGGAGAAGACTCTTGAGAGTCCCTTGGACTGCAAGGAGATCCAGCCAGTCCGTCCTAAAGGAAATTAGTCCTGATATTCACTGGAAGAAGTGATGCTGAAGCTGAAACACCAATACTTTGGCCACCTGATGGGAAGAACTGACTCATTGGAAAAGACCCTGATGCTGGGAAAGATTAAGATAGGAGGAGAAAGGGATGACAGAGGATGAGATGGTTGGATGGTATCACTGACACAATGGACATGAGTTTGAGTAAGCTTCAGGGGTTGGTGATGGACAGGGAAGCCTGGTGTGCTGCAGTCCATGGGGATGCAAAGAGTTGGATGCGACTAAGCGACTGAACTGAACTGATACATAGAAAAGTGAGAGTCTGAGAGACTGTGTTCCAGGCTGAAGTCCTCATTTTGGTCTGCCAAATAAAATATAATTCTCAACTTTTAGGTTGTGCTTTTTTTTTCTATCAACATCACGTAGCAAAATTAATTTTTGGCATTACCTGTGTACAGTAAGTCACATCTCAGTTCATTTCAGTCATGTCTAGCTACCCACAAAAAGATATATTTAGATAGGTGAAATAAACATCCAGGCAATGGAATATTATTCAGCATTAGAAAGAAATAAGCTGCTAAGCCACGAAAACACATATGGAGGAGCTTGCAAATATGTAATAACTGAAAGACAGAGAAGGTAATGGCACCCCACTCCAGTACTCTTGCCTGGCAAATCCCACGGACAGAGGAGCCTGGTGGGCTGCAGTCCATGGGGTTGTTAGGAGTCAGACATGACTGAGAGACTTCACTTTCACTTTTCACTTTCATACATTGGAGAAGGAAATGGCAACCCACTCCAGTGTTCTTGCCTGGAGAATCCCAGGGATGGGGGAGCCTGGTGGGCTGCTATCTCTGGGGTCGCACAGAGTCGGACACGACTGAAGCAACTTAGCAGCAATAACTGAAAGAAGCCAGTCTGAAAAGACTACATTCTATGTGATGCCAACAGTGTATTCCAGAAAAATCAAATCTACAGAGACAGTAAAAAGATCAGTAGTTGCCAAGGGCTGAGGGAAGGAAAGGATTAGATGGAATACAGGGATTTTAAGGCAATAACACTACTCTGGATGATACTATGATGATGGATACATGTCATTATATTTTTAACACTCATAGAGGGTACAACATCAAGAAAGAAGCCTAATGTAAACTATGGACTTTGGGTGATGATATGTCTATGTAGGTTAATCAGTTATACCAAATGTATTCTGGTGGGGAAGGGTAATCATGGGGGAAGCTTTGTCTATATAAGGAGAAGGAAATGGCAACCTACTCCAGTATTCTTGCCTGGGAAATCCAATGTATAGAGGAGCCTGGAAGGCTATAGTCCACGGGGTCACAAAAGAATTGGACACAACAGAGCGACTAGACTACAACAAATATACTAAGGACAGGTGAAATGGGGACCTCTCTGTACTTGCTGATCAACTTTTCCATGATTCTATAAATGCTCTGAAGGATAAAGTCTATTTAAAGGAAAAAAATTGAAAGAAAAGAAAACAAAATGCATATCTAAAAGTCGTGATTGCTATATAACTTATACTTGAGAAGAGTATGGATTAAAGAAGTTAAATAACTTTCCCCAGTTCACCCATATAGTGATTGCTGGAAGTGAAATTCAAAAATAAGTAATCTGGCTTAAGATCTTGAAGTAATAAAGTGCTTAAGAAAGACAAACAAAAATCAATCAAAAATGAGCCTCAAAAAGGTTAACTCCGGTGGTTCAGTGGTTAAGACTGCACTTCCACTCAGGGGGCGTGAGTTCAATACCTGGTCAGGTAAGCTAAGATACCTCATGCCACAGAGCACAGTCAGAAAAAAAAAAAGATTAACTCCTACAAAAGTTCCCACATCTTGTAAGAGACAGAGCCAGTATTCAAATCCGTTCAGTCTGACTCCAGAGCGTGTACCTTAATCTCTTTCCTGTAACACTAACCTATACCTAGATACAGTCATCCCTGCAGCCATAGAACTTCAGAGATGTCAGAGGCCATCACTTCTCCTTCCACCCAACATGCTGACATGCACATGAGCACAGACATGTACAGAAAGCACATAGAGTGTACAGAAAGTCCATAGACTGTACCAGCACACACATGTAAACATAGCGCACATACACATACATGAACACACCTCCACCCCTACAGCTCCATGGCCCTACTTCCCTTCCCAGGTGTACAGGCTACACCTCTGGAGCCCAGATGCCCCAGTCTCCTGGGCACAGAGCTCAGTGAGGGCATCAGGACTGTTCTCTCCTGGGAAGGCTGCAGAAATGATTCCCAAGGCTCTGGCTTGCAGAGGTAGGTCAGGGGGGACACCCCTGGGTTCCTTTCTATCAACAGTTCTCATTGCAGGTAGAGAAGAATCAGCACACTTCTGAAGTTAGATCTCACTGCAACCTGCCTCCTTCCTCAGAGATTCAGAGCCTGATCATAACCCCCTGGCAGGACCCCAGGCCTGATCAGAACCCTAAATCTCCTCTGTCGAGTCCACAGGTAGGCAAGCTGAGGGGTCTCTGGGAACAGAGCCTGAGGTTTAACATCTTCATGTGACCTTTTCCTAATCCTCTCTTCTCTCCTTCATTTCAAAAGCCAGGAACCAAGGCCTCTGCTCTACTTTTACACCTCTCTGCTTTTCATCATGTATTACACATCGGTGAAGAATCTACTCTGTGTGAAGCACTGGCCCCTGCCTTAAAGGGCTCAAATGATGTCAGGGGGGAACAAGTAAACAAAAATCTTAGGATAATGCAGAGGTTAGGAGCACACACTCTGAATTTGGCTTCCACTATCACCTAGCTATGTGGCCTTCAACAGGTCCCTCTGCCTCACTTTCATTCTTTGTAAAATGAGGTGCTATAAAGATTAAATTTCTTAATATATGTGAAGTTCTTAGAGCAGTGTCTGGCATATTTTTTAAACACAATGGAATTGTTAGCTATTTTATGACCATGACAGAGAATGTACGTGAGAAGGGCTGCGATGGGGGTATTAAAGCGGAGACATCCGGGTGAGGCATGGCCAGCTCACTGGAGGAGCACAAGAGATCTGTTTTCAGAAGTCCCACTTGAAGCACCTCTGATGGATCAGTAAGCTGAGTGAGAGGGAAGACAATTGTACACAAAAAGGATTCCAGCAGGAATACTTGAAAAGTTCACTTGCCTTGGCATCTAGAATTGAACAGCTGGGAAGGACTAGGTAAAGTTTTAATCTTCCTATGGGAGTGAAAACTAGGCAGAAAGAAGGGGAGTAAACACCTTTTAAGGAGGGATAGTGTGATTTTAAAGACTTGGAAACATTCCCAGGACTTCCTGGTCCTTCCCAGTTACTACCGGATGAAAGCCCCATTGTTAAAAATATCATTTTTGTAGGTTATTGTATGAACAGTAAAATTAAGCACCTATAGAAAGAATTACCAAACTTTTACCAAAATATATCTTTAATTTTGCAAGTAACACAAAATGTTTTGTTGCTAATCATAATCACTTTCATTTACAAAGTCCTATACCACATAAAAAATAGCATATATTATTTAAGTAATTGGAAGGTAGTCAAATAATTTATGTAGTTAATCATAAACTTAAAAGTGAAGATAATCTAATCAAATTGATTTAATTGTGCTTTTGAAAAAAAATGAAAAGTGCTTCAATTTTCACTCTTAAATTGGCTGTGAATCAAAAATCCATACGTCTTAATTATCACAAAGACTTGTAAGGCAGCATCCTAGCTCCACCTTCTGTGGGTCATGCTAAACCAACAGCATGAGAAAGAGTGGCTAAATATCTGGAAGGGGGCACAGGCAGTCCATGTCTGATTTCTAACATCTCATTCATTGATGCTGCATTTTCCCATCAAGAATCTCAGGATAGGTAACACATGTAACAATCTGGCATCAGATAACACCAGCTTCTCTCCTCTAAGTGTGCTCTGGGGGCAAAAAACAAGTATTGCATGCACGTGGAATTGACTTTTACCCATGAGACTGCTCACCCAACTGCAGTCAAAATCACTGAATTCATTTGAAGGCTAACTCTGAAAAGTTTTCAGGGACAAATAGGCAGAATTCTCTTAAGGGTGTAGATTAAGTCTACAAATATTCAAAACTCTGCAAGGCTGCTTGCCTTTTTTTTTTTTTTTTTTTAGCTTTAATGAAGTCTAATTGATATACAAATCTGACGTATTTAATGAAACAATTTGATGTGATGATGGTACATGGTAATATACAAATGTCAAATGTCACTTGAGTCTCTACATGACAAGAGCAGGCAGGCAGAAAATTTAACCACGCCCCACCCCCACCTTTATGATTGGGTACACTGAAGTGAAAGGACCTGCCCAAGGCATGAGGAAACAAACAGTCTTACCAGTTTCAGCTAAATGGGAAGGGGACTCACTACTGCCCTGAGAAATGTCATGTAGATCTGAGGAATCTGGGTTCAGGACCAAGGCAAGTCAGATAGTCCTTCACCACTAAGGAAAACTGAGGCTAAAAAAAAAGAGACACACACAGTGAAGGAAAGCAGGAAAGAGTCCAGAGTCAAATGAATACTTTGATCAGGAGTAGGTTGAAGACTAATTGTCTCATATTGGGAATACCTACTAAAATTTTATGTGTTCACAAGCTCCAACTCAGCTTTCCACCTCTTAGAATATATTCTGTACCATACAAACTCTCTCATGAGATCAAAATATTTATATACAAAAATATCTACTGCAACACTGTCTATGGAGAGGAAAAAGTATTCTGAATGATATGACCCCATTTCTGGATATAATATGTGTGTGTAGATCCACGCAGAGAAAGCAACTTAAAAATATGCACACATCCCTAGTTCTCTGGGAAGTCAAATTTTAGGGAACTTTCACTTTTTAATTATAAAATTAATTAAAGAGACGTGTGTCCCTTATATTTAAATGCAAACACGTAAAGTGAAATATGGAAGGAACTCCACACTCCATACCATCATTCTCACCTCAGGAGGCAACTACACTAGGTAAACACAGATGCCACAACAAAGAAAACATATAAAGGAAGTATATCTCTACAAAAACAGGATGACTCTGTATCCACCATTCTGCAAGTTGCTTTTATCACTTAAAATATCATAGGCAGTAGTCTAACAGTGACAACACAGTTTAGCAATGAATAAATACCCTCCACTTTGTGATCAAACTGCCTGAATTCAAATCTCAGCTCAACCGCATACTAACTATGGGATCTGGTAAGTTGGTAAAATTTGCTAAACTATAATTTTTTATCCTGTAAAATAGGTATATCAGTTCAGTTCAGTTCAGTTGCTCAGTTGTGTCTGACTCTTTGTGACCCCATGAATCACAGCATGCCAGGCCTCCCTGTCCATCACCAACTCCCGGAGTTCACTCAAACTCATGTGCATGGAGTCGGTGATGCCATCCAGCCATCTCATCCTCTGTCATCCCCTTCTCCTCCTGCCCCGAATCCCTCCCAGCATCAGGGTCTTTTCCAATGAGTCAACTCTTCGCATGAGGTGGCCGAAGTATTGGAGTTTCAGCTTCAGCATCAGTCCTTCCAATGAACACCCAGGACTGATTTCCTTTAGGATGGACTGGTTGGATCTCCTTGCAGTCCAAGGGACTCTCAAGAGTCTTCTCCAACACCACAGTTCAAAAGCATCAATTCTTCGGTGCTCAGCTTTCTTCACAGTCCAACTCTCACATCCACACATGACCACTGGAAAAACCATAGCCTTGACTAGATGGACCTTTGTTGGCAAAGTAACATCTCTGCTTTTGAACATGCTATCTAGGTAGTCATAACTTTCCTTCCAAGGAGCAAGCGTCCTTTAATTTCATGGCTGCAGTCACCATCTGCACTGATTTTGGAGCCCCAAAATATAAAGTCTGACACTGTTTCCACTGTTCCTCCATCCTGTCTCTTATACACATCTAGATGTGTATAAGAGACAGTTTCCATAGTTTCTTGAAGAAAATATCTAACAAAATGTGGTAGACTTCTTTTTTTTTTTTTNCTATTTGCCACTAAGTGATGGGACCAGATGCCATGATCTTCGTTTTCTGAATGTTGAGCTTTAAGTCAACTTTTCCCTCTCCTCTTTCACTTTCTTCAAGAGGCTCCTTAGTTCCTCTTCACTTTCTGCCATAAGGGTGGTGTCATCTGCATATCTGAGGTTATTGAGATTTCTCCCGTCAATCTTGATTCCAGCTTGTGTTTCTTCCAGTCCAGCATTTCTCATGATGAACTCTGCATAGAAGTTAAATAAGCAGGGTGACAATATACAGCCTTGATGTACTCCTTTTCCTATTTGGAACCAGTCTGTTGTTCCATGTCCAGTTCTATCTGTTGCTTCCTGACCTGCATATAGGTTTCTCAAGAGGTGGGTCAGGTGGTCTGGTATTCCCATCTCTTTCAGAATTCTCCACAGTTTCTTGTGATCCACACAGTCAAAGGTTTTGGCATAGTCAATAAAGCAGAAATAGATGCTTTTCTGGAACTCTCTTGCTTTTTCCATGATCCAGTGGATGTTGGCAATTTGATCTCTGGTTCCTCTGCTTTTTCTAAAACCAGCTTGAACATCTGGAAGTTCACAGTTCACATATTGCTGAAGCCTGGCTTGGAGAATTTTGAGCATTACTTTACTAGCATGTGAGATGAGTGCAATTGTGCGGTAGTTGGAGCATTCTTTGGCATTGCCTTTCTTTGGGATTGGAATGAAAACTAATAAGGTCTATATCTTATGATTTGGAGACAATAAAATGATAAAAAATAGGCAAAGTACTTCTTACATCAGTGTGTGGTGTATATATATTGAGTGATAATAAATGTTGACTAATATTAGTCATTGAATTTCTTTAAAGACTGTGTGTAGATATTTAGGTTGTCTCCTCTGTGGGTTGTTTATTTCTACTGTTTTATTTGGTATTGTAAGCTACTAAAATCAAAATGTTGTTTATAATACTGAATTTTCCCTGCTAGATCAGGTAGTAAAGAATCCGCCTGCAATTCAGGAGACCCTGCTTCAACTCCTGGGTGGGGATGATACCTTGGGGAAGAGATAGGCTACCCAATCCAGTATACTTGGGCTTCTCTTGTGGCTCAGCTGATAAGGAATCTGCCTGCAATGCAGGACACCTGGGTTCAATCCCTGGGTTGGGAAGATCCCCTGGAGAAGGGAAAGGCTACCTACTCCAGTATTCTGGCCTGGAGAATTCCATGGACTATATAGTCCATGGGATCTCCAAGAGTCGGACACAACTGAGTGACTTCAGCTTTTCAGTTTATCCAGTATTGTAAGCAATGCTAAAATCAAAATTTATGTACATATCTTTGTGCTACACTTAGATTACTATTTTTCATAGATAGGTTTGTATAATATCCTTGACTATTTTTCAAGGATAGGTCTTCTTCCTTTTCTATATTGCTAAAAAATATACATTTACAATAATGGGGAAATTTTCTATCCTCTTCAAAGTTTCTTTCCACTAGTCTAATAATCAAATTGACATGAGACAAATTAATGGGAGGAAATCAAATTTCACTTTCTTTGGGAACTCCACACACATGACGGGGCCAGAGACCTTACAGACATGGGAGGTTAAAAGACAGAAAGGTCCAATGAAATCTATGTGCCATCTCAAGCGCTCTCAAGAACAGAAGGCTTATCCACAAACGATAAGAGCAGATGCTGGGTTGCTGGGATGTTTGTCCTGCATACAGATGGGGCCACTTAGATAAAATTTCTCTCTGGTAATAATTATCTTTCCATTTCAATTCTATGAATAAAGGGAGAAGCAGCAGTTTTTGTTGAGCCCAATGGGTCTCAGTTGCTTTGAAATCAAACTAATCTACAGGCTAAAATGACACATCCCAGGGAAGCCTGTTCTGAACCTTTACACAATCTCACAGGTATAAATTGCAATTCAGTCTAATTTCTACTTTCTGATTGCCAGTGGGGTTGAACGTCTTCTCATATGTTTACTTTGGTAAATGTGTTGTAGATATGTTCTCTGAGTCAATAGTTTATATTTTAGCTTTCTGTATGGTCTCTTTCAGAGTAATGTTCACATTTCTGAGTACAGTATTTTGTCATTCATGCATCTATATTCTATTTCTTCCTTGTGATGGCATCTTCATTATGAAGCCATAAAAATATGCTTCTTTATTTTTACCTAATTATTTTATTGTTTAGATTCTTTACTTTTAAGTTGCTCATTCATATGGGTTTTACTTCTATGATGGATTAGGCAGAAATCTAGCCTTATTTTTTTCAAATCATTGAGCCAGTTGTCATAAATATCACTTTTTAAAGAGTCCATCCTTTCTCCATTGGTATGAAATAAATTTTTACTATATATTAAGTTCCATACAGATCTAGCTGTATATATGTGTATAAATACAGGTATACGAAATTCTTCATATTGAATCATTGATTTGTTTTTCTGTGTATTCCATTATCTTATTGTTTTTCATTATACTGTGCTATATTTTTGGTTAGAAAAGTAATCTCTCATTATTCCATTTTTTTCACTTTTCTCTTTCCTTGACCATTTACCTTTTTAGATGAATTTTAAAATGGATTTCTCAATTCCCATTAAAAAAAATTCCCTGGGGTGTTATTAATGGTGAAAGTGAAAATTACTCAGTCCTTTCTGACTCTTTGTGAACCCATGGACTGCATAGTCCATGGAATTCTCCAGGCCAGAATACTGGAGTGGGTAGCCTTTCCCTTCTCCAGCGGATCTTTCCAACCCAGGAATCAGACCAGGGTCTCCTGCATTGCAGACAGATTCTTTACCAGCTGAGCTACCAGGGAAGCCCTTAATTCTACTGATTTGAGATCAGTTGACTCTTTTTCAGCTTTATTGAGACATAATGTACATATAACATGGTGTAAGTTTAAAGTGCACAAGATGATTTGATAAACTTAGATGTTTCAAAAGGACTAACACAAGGGATTTTCACATATCCATCACCTCATATAAATTACCATTTTTATTTTTTGTGGTCAGAATAGCTAAGATATACTCCCTTAAGTAGAATGGCTGTTACCAAGGGCTATGGGATAGAGGAATTAGGAAGATATTTAAGACTATAAAGTTCCCACAAATAGTAAGTAAATTTTGGAGATCTATGCACAGCATAGTGATTATATACAGTAATAATATAAATCTTCACAGATGTTATTAGACTAGATCTTAATTGTTGCCACAAAAAAAATTATATGATGTGATTCAGGTGCTATCTACTGATACATTGTTACTCATATTGTAATATATAAATGCATCAAATCAACAAACTGAACACCTTAAACTTACTTAATTCCATGTCACTTGTATCTCAATAAAATAAATAAGAAATAAATGAATGCATTCCCGCTCAGCACCTTTCAAGTATATTGTTAATATTAGTCACCAGTTGTATTTTAGATCCTTGAATTTATTCACCTTATAATGGAAATTTATATCTTTTGATCAACATCTCATTTCCCTCACCTCCCAGCATCTGGAAACCACCACGACTCTCTGTTTCCATAAGTTAGTCCTTTTTTGATTCAATCATCAGAAAAAAGGAAACTCTGCCATTTACAACCTGAATGGAATTTGAGGGCACTTTCCTAAATGAAAGAGACAGAGAAATACAAATATTGTATGATAAACCTTATAAGTGGAATCTAAGAATTGACATTTTAAAATATTGACTTTTCCATTTTTAGAAACATTTCTAAAATTTATTCTATTTATTGTCTCTCAGTCGTGTCCGACTCTTTGCGATCTCATGGACTGCAACACGCCAGGCTTCCCTGTCTATCACTAACTCCCGGAGCTTTCTCAAACTCATGTCCATCAAGTAGGTTAAGCCATCCAACCATCTCATCCTCTGTCATCCCCTTGTCCTCCTGCTTTCAGTCTTTCCCAGCATCAGGGTCTTTTCCAATGAGTCAGGTCTTCACATCAGGTGGCCCAAAGTATTGGAGCTTCAGCTTCAGCATCGGTCTATCCAATGAATATTCAGGATTGATTTCCTTTAGGATAGACTGGTATTTGTATATTTATCTTATATTTGACCACTTTGCTGCAATTTTCACAGGATTCAATTAAGTCACTTAATAATGACAGTGTCAACTTTTCTAATGTTTATGCTTTTTGTTTCTTTCACTTTGCTTTTTCACTGAAGAAGACTGTCAACTGAACAGCGCAGCTTAACAGTGGTAACAGAGATCATCCTTGCCTTGTCTTTCCAGTGCCATTGGTGAGATGGAGTCCTTACACACAGTGTTAAGCCCTTTACCATTTCCTTTTTCCTTCCTCAGGTATATCTTAAGTATGTTTCAGACTTTCTTACCATTGTCAGTTGTAATGTTTTGCTCCAACATATTTTTTCTATAAGAAGAATGTCAATATTTGTATGTCAGTTCCAGTTCAGTCTCTCAGTCGTGTCCGACTCTTTGCGATCTCATGGACTGCAACACGCCAGGCTTCCCTGTCTATCACTAACTCCCGGAGCTTTCTCAAACTCATGTCCATCAAGTAGGTTAAGCCATCCAACCATCTCATCCTCTGTCATCCCCTTGTCCTCCTGCTATCAATCTTTCCCAGCATCAGGGTCTTTTCCAATGAGTCAGGTCTTCACATCAGGTGGCCCAAAGTATTGGAGCTTCAGCTTCAGCATCAGTCTATCCAATGAATATTCAGGATTGATTTCCTTTAGGATAGACTGGTATTTGTATATTTATCTTATATTTGACCACTTTGCTGCAATTTTCACAGGATTCAATTAAGTCACTTAATAATGACAGTGTCAACTTTTCTAATGTTTATGCTTTTTGTTTCTTTCACTTTGCTTTTTCACTGAAGAAGACTGTCAACTGAACAGCGCAGCTTAACAGTGGTAACAGAGATCATCCTTGCCTTGTCTTTCCAGTGCCATTGGTGAGATGGAGTCCTTACACACAGTGTTTTAATTTCCTGTAATATTTGAAATTAAAAGACGCTTACTCCTTGAAAGGAAAGTTATGACCAACCTAGATAGAATATTAAAAAGCAGAGATATTACTTTGCCAACAAAGGTCCGTCTAGCCAAGGCTATAGTTTTTCCAGTGGTCATATGTGGATGTGAGAGTTGGACCATGTTTTAATTTCCTGTAATATTTGAAATTAAAAGACGCTTACTCCTTGAAAGGAAAGTTATGACCAACCTAGATAGAATATTAAAAAGCAGAGATATTACTTTGCCAACAAAGGTCCGTCTAGCCAAGGCTATAGTTTTTCCAGTGGTCATATGTGGATGTGAGAGTTGGACCGTGAAGAAAGCTGAGTGTCAAAGAATTGATGCTTTTGAACTGTGGTGTTGGAGAAGACTCTTGAGAGTCCCTTGGACTTCAAGGAAATCCAACCAGTCCATCCTAAAGGAGATCATTCCTGGGTGTTTTTTGGAAGGACTGATGCTGAGGCTGAAATTCCAATACTTTGGCCACCTCATGCAAAGAGTTGACTCATTGGAAAAGACCCTGATGCTGGGAGGGATTCGGGGCAGAAGGAGAAGGGGATGACAGAGGATGAGATGGCTGGATGGCATCACCGACTCGATGGACATGAGTTTGAGTAAACTCAAGGAGTTGGTGATGGACAGGGAGGCCTGGCATGCTGCAATTCATGGGGTCGCAAAGAGGTGGACATGACTGAGTGACTGAACTGAACTGAACTGAACTGAATATTTGAATATTTAGAACAAAAACTTCCTACTTTCTTTTTCATTTTTTTTATTTATTTTTGTCTGTGCTGGGTCCTCTTGCTGAATGGGCTTTCCTCTAGTTGTGGCTAGCAGGGCTATGGTGTGAGGACTTCTCATTGTGGTGCCTTCTCTTGTTGCAGAGCATGGGCCCTAAGGTGCATGGGCTTCAGCAGTTGCAATTTCCAGGCTCTAAAAAGCAGGCTCAGTAGTTGTGGCACGTGGGCTTATTTGCTCCCTGGGAGGTGGGATCTTCCCAGACCAGGGGTTAAACCTGGGTGTCCTGCATTGGCAGGTGGATTCTTAACCACTACACCACAGGGAAGACCAAGATCCTCATAGTTTCTTAATCAGAAAAATCAATATATCGAGAGAATAAATCTTAGTAACATTTCTAAAAATGTGACTATTTGGAGGGGCATTCATAGCTCAATTGGTAAAGAATCTGCCTGCAATGCAGGAGACCTGGGTTCTATCCCTGAGTTGGGAAGATTCCCTGGAGAAGGGAACGGCTACCCACTCCAGTATTCTGGCCTGGAGAATTCCATGGACTATACAGTCCATGGGGTCACAAAGAGTTGGACATGACTAAGCGACTTTCACTTTCACTTTTCTGAACCAAAAACCTAGAATCTGAACATCGAGAACATGTGACCCAAATGGAATTGCTTAAATAAATCTTTAAGAACGTACTACTCTGAGACTTAGGAAGTCTCAACTGAACTTTGTGGCTACTGAGGAGCACCGATGAAATTCTATGCTCACTTTTGTCCCACCACCACCACCACCACCATCTCTGGACAAGTGAGCAGGAGAGAATCCTGATGAGAGAACCTCATTCATAGGGACCCCTTGTGTGGAAGCATCTTGATCCATGAAGGAACCCAACAGCCTCTTCCCTTTCAAAATAAGAAAAGAAACAAGCAGAAGGGGAATAAACAAATTTGATCAAGAAAGAACTTAAGAGATATCTTACCACAGAGAATTGAGAAGAACTCAGACAAATCATAGGTTCATAAGACCACAGGGGAAAAGTTTAGTTTACCTTTCCCCTTGTAGGGTTTTATCTCCTGATCTCTGTAGTTTCTTGAAGTAGATATTCTTTAAAATCCTAATAATGGCAGTGGGCTTCTTTTTGTTATAGGCTGGAGATTAGGGAAGGAGGCATCTTGGTTAAATTGCCCTTCACATCTCTCCAACGACTCCTCCAAACCCTGACCAGAGGTCAAGGACATGAAGAACTACAGCAGCAGCATCTCGGGCTTTATCCTCCTGGGTCTCTCTTCCAACCCCCAGATGCAGAAACTCCTCTTTACCATATTTCTCGTTATGTACCTGGTCACCCTGGTGGGGAATGGACTCATCATCCTGGCCATCCACTCTGACTCCCGGCTCCACACCCCTATGTACTTTTTCCTCAGCAACCTGTCCTTCATGGATATCTGCTTCACAACAGTCACTGTGCCCAACATGCTGGTGAACTTACTCTCAGAGACAAAATTCATCTCCTATGTGGGCTGTCTGGTCCAGATGTACTTCTTCATGGCCTTGGGGAACACTGACAGCTACCTGCTGGCCTCGATGGCCATAGACCGGCTGGTAGCCATCTGCAACCCCTTCCATTACGATGTGGTCATGAGCCCACGGCGTTGTCGCCTCCTTTTGCTGGGTTCGTGCACCATTTCTCACCTACACTCTATGATGTATGTACTACTTATGTCCCGCCTGTCTTTCTGTGCCTCCCGTGTCATCAAGCACTTCTTTTGTGATACCCGGCCGGTGCTCAAGCTCTCCTGCTCTGACACGACTACCAACCAGACGGTGGTCATGACCGAGACCCTGGCTGTCATTGCCACCCCTTTCCTGTGCATTCTCTTCTCCTACCTGAGAATCATCGTCACTGTGCTCAAAATCCCCTCTGCGGCTGGGAAGTGGAAGGCCTTCTCCACCTGTGGCTCCCACCTCACCGTGGTGGGTTTCTTCTATGGAAGTATCATCTATGTGTATTTTAGGCCACTGTCCATGTACTCAGTGGTGAAGGACCAGGTAGCCACAGTTATGTACACAATAGTGACACCCATGTTGAACCCTTTCATCTACAGCTTGAGGAACAAAGATATGAAGAGGGGTCTGAGGAAATTAAGGGGCAGAATTCAGTCATAGAAAGAATAACAAGAGAGAATGTTATAACTGGGAGATGACCTAAGAGATGATCAGGTTATTCTTCCTGTGTACCATCACATGGTACTCAAACAGGTGATGAGAGCTGGTCTTGAATCACAGTAAGAGCATTGACATGAAAGCCAGATCACTTGGTCTCTATCAATCACTTTGCACAAACGTATGTTCAATCCCAGGCCAAATGCTGCTAGGAAAACATTTTCTGCCATTCATATATTGGATAAAACTATCCCCAGATAACTCTTCTATATGCTTCACAGTGGCTAGTGTTCCAGAAACTATAAAATTTTGTGATTTTTAAATAAGAAGTAACATAGATTTGATAGAATTAGCAAAGACTTCTTGTAGGCATGATGTAAGATTGTTCTTCAGGAGTGTTTCGATTTTAAGAATTGAAGATTCAATAAAAGAGGAATTAGGCAGACTATTTCAAACATTGAAAACCAGTTTTCTTAAACCATAAAAAAAACATATTTGAATTAAAGACCTAAATGTAAGGCCTGAAACAGTAAAACTTCTAGGGGAAAACATAGGCAGACCACTCTTTGACATAAATTGTAGCAATATTTTTTGAGATTTGTCTCCTAAAGCAAAAGAAACAAAAGCAAAATTTTTAAATGAGACCTAAGTGAACTCAAAAACTTTCACACAGCCAAAGAAACCATCTACAAAATGAAAAGACAACTTACTAAATGGGTGAAAATATTTGATTAACATCCAAAATACATAAATAGCTCATACAATTCAATATCAAAAAACAAATAATACCATAAAAATGGGCATAAAACCTGAATAGATGTGTTTCCAAACAAGATACATGGATGGCCAGCATGCACATGAAAGGATGTTCAACAGCTCTAATCATCAGGGAATGCGAATCAGAAACACAATGAGATATCACCTCATACTTTTCAGAATGTCAATTATCAAAAGGTCTACAAATAGCAAATGTTGGCAAGGATGTAAAAAAAGGATCCCTAGTACACTGTTGCTAGGAACGTAAATTGGTGCAGCCACTGTAGAAAATAGTATGGCGTCTACTCAAAAACCTAAAAATAGAACTACCATATAATCCAATAATTCTATTCCTGGAACTATATCAGAAAAATAAAAACACTAATTCAAAAAGAAACATCCATCTCAATATTCACAAAAGCACTATTTACATAGAAGCAACCAAGTATCCCTAAACCAATGAATGAATAAAGAAGACATGGTATATATACAATGAAATACTACTCGGCCATAAAAAGAAGAAATTCTGCCATTTGCCACAGTGTGGATGGCCTATAGGGTATTATGCTTAGTGAAATAAGCCAGGCAGACAAAGACAACTACTTTAAGTTATCACTTTTATGTGGAATCTAAAAAAATAAAACGAATGAATATAACAAAAGAGAAACAGACTCACAGATAGAGAACAAACTAGTGGTTACCAGTGGAGTAAGGCAAGGGGTAGGGGGCAAGATAGGGGTAGAGGATTAAAAGATACAAACTACAATGTATAAAACAAATAAGCAACAAGGATATATTGTACAGAACAGGAAACTATAGCCATTATTTTGTAGTAACTTTACACTGAGCATAATATATAAAAAACACTGAATCACTATGTTGTACACCTAAAACTAATATAATAAATCAGCTAAACTTTAATAAAACAAATAGTGGAAATCATCCAAGCTGGTAAAAGCAATAAACACTGGAATTTCTTTGAGAGACAGAGAAAAACTCTTATTGGGGCTTTTTAAACTTGAGAATAGGGAGGCTAGGATGGGAAAATAGAGGCTTCCATCAGCAGACAGCCACTACAGTCACCCCTAAGGATGAACCCTGAGCAGACTCGGATGCGAAACCGTGGGATACTGGTCCCAGATAGCTGAGGTTCATAGCAAAGGAATGATTTCCAAGAGCCCAGACTTTTGCATCTTTCCAAACATAGAAAATGGGATTCCCAGGTGGCTCAGTGGTAAAGAATTTGCCTGCCAATGGAGGAGCCTCAGAGACGTGGGTTTGATCCCCAGCTCAGGAAGATCCCCTGGAGGAGGAAGTGGTAACCCACTCCAGTATTCTTGCCTGGAGAATCCCATGGACGGAGTCCATGCGATTACAAATAGTGGGACACGACTGAGCAACTGAGCATGATACATAGAAAATGGTAAATCCATTAACTCAAGATGCCTGATTTTCTGTAATTAACAGTAATCTTTTGATATTCTGAAAACCCGATCTGTGTTACAAAAGCTCCTATATATCCTAAACTCTCAGTTGCAGTTTTGGAGCAGTCTCTCTAAATGATCTGAGAGGCTGAGTCCTGGGCTTAACTTTTCAGTTTTGTGTGCTGAGTTAAATATAATTCTCAACTTTCAGGTGGTGCACTTTTTTCAGTTGACATCAGGCAGCTAAATAAATTTTTGCATTTCCTGTGTACAATAAGTCATCTCTAGCTACTTACAAAAAGATACATATTGATAGGTGAAATAAACCATGATAAATATAGGCAATGGAATAGTATTCAGCTATGATGGCTCACACGGTAAAGAATCTGACTTCAATGCAGGAGACCAGGTTTTGATCCTTGCGCCAGGAAGATGCCCTGGAGAAGGGAATGGCTACCCACTCCAGCATTCTTGCCTGGTGAATTCCATGGACAGAGGAGCCCGGCAGGCTACAGTCCATGGGGTCCCAAAAAGTCGGACACTACTGAGCAACTAATACTTCACACTTTCACTTTTTACATGAAGAAATGAGCTACCCACCCTTGAAAACACATGGAAGAATCTTCAGTGCAAATACTAACTGAAAGAAGCCAATGTGAAAAGGCTACATTCTAGACGATTCCAACCATGTATTCCAGAAAAGGCAAAGCTACTGAGACAGTAAAAAGGATCAGTAGGTGCCAGGGGTTGGGGAAGGAAATAATGAATAGATGGAGCACAGGATTTTAGGCAGTGAAATTATTCTCTGTGATACTATAATGAAGGATACATGCCATTATATTTTTGTTAAAACCCATAGAAGGTACAGCACCTAGAATGAAGCCCAATGTAAAACTATGGGCTTTGGGTAAGATGTGTCAATGTAAGTTAATCAATGATACCAAATACACCCCATGGTGAGGAAGGGTAATAATGGGGGGCTATATGTATAAGGGCAGGGGATACAGGGGAGTCTCCGTTCTTTCTGATGAATTTTTCTGTGAATTTATAATCTAACCTATAAAGTCAATTTAAAGGGGAAAATTGAAAAAAATCTATCTAAAAATTGTGTTTGCTATGCCAATTATAATTGAGGACAGTGTGGATTAGAGAAGTTAAATAACTTGCTCCAATGTGCCCATATAATAACTGATGGAACTGGAATTCAAAAACGACAGTCTGGCTTAAGAAAATGAAGCAATAAAATATTTAAGAAAGGCAAACAAAATCAAAATTAGACTCAAAAAAGATTAACTCTTGCAGAGTTCACATAACTTGTTAGAGGCAGAGCCCGTATTTGAATCTATTAAGTCTGGTTCCAGCTTCCCTGGTAGCTCAGACGGTAAAGAACCTGCCTGCAGTGCGGGAGACCTGGGTTAGATCCCTGGGTTGGGAAGAGCCCCTGGAGGAAGGCATGGCAAACCACTCCAGTATCCTTGTCTGGAGAATCCCGTGGACAGAGGAGCTTGGAGGGCTAACAGTCCACAGGGTTGCAAAGAGTCAGACACAACTGAGCGACTAAGCACAAGTCTGGTTCCAGAGCTTGTACCTTAATCTCTTCCCTATAACCTGACACCTGCACCTAGACACAGTCATCCATGCAGACGAAAAAATTCAGAGATGTCAGAGGCCATCGCCTCTCCTTCCAGCAGCATGCTGACATGCACAGGAGTACAGGCATGTACAGAGAGCACATAGAGTGTACTAGCACACACATGTACATAACACACATGCACGTGCATGAACACACCACCACCCCTATGGCTCCATGGTCCTACTTCCCTTCCAGGTGTAGAGGCTACATCTCTACAGCCAGGCTCCCTAGTCCCCTGGGCACAGAACTCAGTGAGGGCATCAGGACTGTTCTCTCCTGGGAGAGCTGCAGCACCGATGCCCACAGAGGTCTGGCTTGAGGGGGAGGATCCTCCCACTGGGTCTCCCTCCTATCAACAGTTCTCACTGTAGGTAGAGAGAAGAATCAGTGCACTTCTGAAGTTAGATCTCACTGAAATCTGCCTCCTTCCTCAGGTTCAGAGCCTGATCATAACCCGCTGGCAGGACCCCAGGCCTGATCAGGACCCGGAATCTTCCCTGTCAAGCCCACAGGTAGGCAGGCTAAGGGGTCACTGGGAACAGAGACCATGGGCTAAAATGTTCATGTGATCTTTTCCTAATCCTTTCTTCTCTTCTTCATCCTAAAAGCCAGCAAACACTTCCTCTTCTCTATTTTTTCCTCTCTCTCCTTATAATCGCATATCACACATTTTTGGAGAATCTACTCTGTGTAAAGCACTGGCCCCTGCCTCAAGGGGCACAGCCCACATCCTACAATCCAGAGCCATAGAGCTATCTTTTTCAGGAAAAGAGTCAGCAGAGGAACAGGGAACAAGAAATTTAGGACAGCACAAGTGTTAAGAGGATACACCCTGAATCTGGCTCCACCACCACCTAGCTGTGTGGCCTTTAGCAGGTCACTTCAGTTCCCTCTGCCTCACTTTCACTATCTGTAAAATGGGGTGCTGTAAAGATTAAATGTCTTAGTATACGTGAGGTTCTTAGAGCAGTGTCTGACACATGTAAGCACTGTGGAATTGTTAGCTGTTATATGACCATGATGAGAATATACATGGGAAGAGGCTGCAATGACTTGGGGGTCTCAAGATGGAGAAATCTGTGGGAGACATGGCCAGCTCAGCAGGGAAACACAAGAGATTTGTTTTCAAGAGAGCCACTTTAAGCACCTCTGATGGATCAGTATGTTGGGACAGAGGGAAGACAGTTACACACAAAAAGGATTTCCATAGGCATATTTGAAAAGTCCCCTTGTCTTGACATCTAGAATTGAACAGCTGAGAAGGACTACATAAAGCTTTAATCTAAGAGTGAAAACTACGCAGAAAGGAGAGATTTCATAAAGATGAGGAAGGAAAGATCATCCTGAAAAGGGCCCTGCAGACCCCTCAGCAGCACTTCCCTGCTCAGGAGACTATACACATATGATCTTCATGCTGGCAGTGGAAAGATGCAAGATAAGGAGAAGCTGAATTCAAAAAAAAAAAAAAGTGGGTTCAGGAAAGATTCTAAAATCAGGTCCTGGTGCTCCAAGAGCACAGAGCTGCTGTTGGCTTAGAATCTGCCAGAGCTGAGGTCCAGAGTCTCCACAACCATTTCCCCATAAAGGTGAGGAACACACAAGCCTAAGGCTTTGGAACTGGAACAACGAGAAGGAAGGAAAATGAAAAGGTCCCGATGTGTGGGAGCAAAGGATGGAGGAGGAGGAGCAGGTCAGCAAGGAGGCTGAAGGCAGTTGCCAGGAAGAGGAGGGCTGCTGACAAAGGACTGGCTTAGCTCTCCGCTATAGATATGGAGAATTCCAGGTTCAAGACCAATAAGGATGGTTTGGGAAAGAAGTGAAACACACAATTTGAAATCAAGCATGCCTGAGTATGAATCTGTTTTATACAAGCTGAGTGATTCTCTGAACTTTATAAAATGGGGAAATAATACTACTAACATCCTAGTTCTATTGTGAGGATTACATGAGACAAGAGCTAAGTGCAGAGCCTGTCCAATAAATGCTAACTGAATTTTCCCCAGTTTAGCCACTCTTCAACTGTCCTTGCTCATTCTGGGGAGCAGTTGCACAGATGAGGTATAGCTTGGCACCCAAATATTACTTGCTAAACATTTGTATATTCTGTTCATAAAGTGCATTCTCTGCTCCAACTTTTGACCCCCTGGTTTTATGTGGCTGATAGCGTGGACACGGGTGCTGTTTTAGCAAGGAAGAGAAATCAACCAATGATGACAAATGTCCACTAAGTAGAAAATACTAAGGAAGAAAAATTGAGATGTATGGAAATTGTCTCTTTGTGCTTTCAAAGAAGATAGTAAATACCTTTTAAGGGGGGATAGTGTGATTTCAAAGGCTTGCAAAGTTTCCAGTCCCTCCTGCTCCTTCCCAACTACTACCTGATGACAAGCCCTACCAATCATTAAAATATCATTATTCTAGCTTCTTGTTGTGGCAGTAATATTAAACACCTGTGGAAAGAGTCATCAAACTCTTCTACTCAACTATATCTATTTTTCCAGTGACATAAAATGTTTTGTTACTAACCATAATCACTTTTATCTACAAAGTCCTATACCATGTAAAAGTGTGTTGCTAAGTTGCCTCAGTCATGTCCAACTCTGTGCGACCCCATAGACAGCAGNGTTCTAATGAGATGGATGAAACTGGAACCTATTATACAGAGTGAAGTAAGCCAGAAAGAAAAACACCAATACAGTATACTGACACATATATATGGAATTTAGAAAGATGGCAATGATGGCCCTGTATGCGAGACAGCAAAAGAGACACAGATGTATAGAATGGACTTTTGGACTCTGTGGGAGAGGGAGAGGGTGGGATGATTTGGGAGAATGGCATTGAAACGTGTATACTATCATGTAAGAACAAAGCACCAGCCTATGTTCGATACAGGATACAGGATGCTTGGGGGTGGTACACGGAGATGATCCAGAGAGATGATATGGGGTGGGATGTGGGAGGGGGATTCAGGATTGGGAGCTCATATACACCAATGGTGGATTCATGTCAATGTATGGCAAAAACCAATACGGTATTGTAAAGTAAAATAAAGTAAAAATAAATTTAAAAAAAAAAAAAGAAGAAGAAGCATCCTACTTCCACCTTATGTGGGTTATGCAAAATAATCAGCATGGGAAAGAGGTTAAATGTCTAGGAAGGGACATAGGCAGTTCATCTCTGAATTCTAGCATCTCATTCATTGACAGAGCATTTTCCCATCAGAGTCTCCAGATATGTAACATATGTAATTATCTGGCATCAAATAACACAAGCTTCTCTCCTCTAAGTGTGCCCTGGGGGCAACAAACAGGTACTGCAAGTAAGTGGAGTTGACTTTTACCCATGAGACTGCTCAACCAACTGCAGTCAAAATCATTGAAATCAAGGCTCTGCAATACGGCTTGCTTTTTTTTTACAACTTTATTGAAGTATAATTGATATACAAATCTGCACATATTTAATGCAAACAATTTGATGTGGGAATGGTACGTGGTAATCTACCTCTGTCTCCAAATGACAGGATCAGGCAGGCAAAAAGTTAAACCACGCCCATCTTATTGATGAATAAACTGAGGTGAAGGATCCTGCTCAAGGCATGAGGAAAATACACTGTAATCAGTTTCAATAAGATGGGAAGGAGGCTCCCTACCGCCCAGAGGAAAGTCACACAGATATGGAGAATTCCAGGTTCAAGACCAACAAGGATGCATTAGTCCTTCATCACCAGGGAAAAACACTGCCCCAGGAATGAGGCTGAAAGATACAGTGACCAAAATGGGGAAAGAGAACAGAGTGAAATGAATATATTTCCCCAAAATGGGATGAAAGGACAATTGTCTCAGATTGGGAGTATCTATTACAAATTTCTGTGTTCATGAACTCAGCATTTCATTTCTCAGAATGTATTATATACCATAGAAACTCTCTCATAAATATAAAATATTTATATACAAAAACATCCATTGTAACACTGTGATAAGAGAAAAATCATTATGGATAGTATGACCCCATTTCTGAATATAATATGCATATAGATCCATGTAATGAAAAAATCTAAAATATGCACCTAAGTCTAGGTCTCTAAGAAGTGTAATTTCAGGGAGCTGTCACCTTTTAATTATAAAATTAATAAAAGAAGCATGCATCCCTTATTTTTAAATGCAAACACATAAAATTAAATATGGAAAGAACTACCCACTACATCCGTCCATTCTCACTTCCAAAGGCAACTACACTATGTAAACACACACACCACAACAAACACAACATATAAAGGAGATAGTTTTCTTTACAAAAATGGGATTATTCTATATCCATTGTTCTGCAACTTGCTTTTGTCACTTAACAAAATATCATAGGCAGTGGCGTAACACTGATAACACAGCTTACGAATGAATAGCTTCCACTCTGCCATCAGACTGCCTGAATTCAAACCTCAGCTCTACCATTTAGTTACTATGAGATCAGGAAAGTTACTTAACTTTGCTAAAGTCTATTTTTTTAATCTGTAAAATAGGGATATATTGGGTTGGCCAAAAAGTAAGTTTGAGTTTGTCCGTTAACACCTTACATAACCAATCTTTTGGCCAATCCAAACAATAATGCTTATCTCTTAGGATTTGGAGACAATAAAAGAGTCAAAAGATACACAATGTCTTTAACTAACTGTGTATGGTATGTATATACTGAGTGCTATTAATCATATATGTGACTAACTTTGCATGTCTGCTCTGTCACCTCTGACTCCATGGACTGTAGCTCACTGGGCTCCTCTGTTCATGGGATTACCCTGGCAAGAATACTGGAGTGGGTTGCCATTTCCTTCTCCAGGGGATCTCCCTGACAAAGGGATCCAACCTGCATCTCCTGAATCTCCTGCATTGGCAGGCGGATTCTTTACCACTGTGTCTCCTAGGAACAGCAACAGTAACACCTAGGAAGCCCTGACTAACATTAACCATCTAGTTTCTTTCAAGACTGTGAGATATTAAGTAATGCGAATTCACTAACACTTGTTTCATTAACTCAGCTATTGTGAATATTTAGGGTGCTTCCTCTGTGGTTTGTTTTATTTGTATTGTTGTATTTGGTATTAGAAGCAGTGCTACAATCAAAATGTGTGTATGTATCTTTGTGCTATACATAGATGACTATCATTAATGGACAGATTTATATAAGTGGAATTACTGAATAAAGACATGAAGATTTTCAGTTCTTATAGAGACTACCAAAAGATCTATACTGATTACCCTCTCACTCTCAGAGTATGTGTTGGTCTTCTTCATGTGTCTTGTTAATATATACATTTTTTTTAATATTGCAGAATTTTCTGTACTCTTCAAAGGTTCTTTCAGCTGCTCTAATAATCAAATCAGCGTGAGATAAATTAACGGGAAAATCAAATTTAATTTCATTTGTATGAGAACTTCATGGAGAAGGCAATGGCACCCCACTCCAGTACTCTTGCCTGGAAAATCCCATGGATGGAGGAGGCTGGTAGGCTGCAGTCCATGGGGTCTCGAAGAGTTGGACATGACTGAGTGACTACACTTTCACTTTTCACTTTCATGCATTGGAGCAGGAAATGGCAACCCACTCCAGTGTTCTTGCCTGGAGAATCTCAGGGACAGGGGAGCCTGGTGGGCTTCCATCTATGGGGTTGCAGAGTCGGACACGACTGAAGTGACTTAGCAGCAGCATCATGAGAACTTCACGTGCATGACAGGGTCAGAGACCTCACACACATTGGAGGTTAAAAGACAGAAAGGTTCAATGAGGTCTATGTGCCATCCTGAGCTAAGAATTGCTATAGAAGTCTGGGACTCTCAAGAGCAGCAGAGTCATCCACAAGACAATAAGAAGAACAGATGTTGGGTGGTTGTGTGTTTGTCCTGCCATGCAGATGGGACCACTTAGATAAAATTCCTCTCTGGTAATAAATCTTCCATTTCAATTCTAAATAGTAAAGCGAGGAACAGCAGTTTTTCTTGAGTCCAATGGGTCTCCATCGACTTGAGTTCAAATTAATCTACAGGCCAAAATGATTCAGGGAAGCCTGTTCTGAACCTCTACACAATCTCACGGGTATAAATTGTAATTCAGTCTAATTTCTCTTTTCTGATTACCAATAAGGTTGAACACCTCCTTATAAGTTTTCTTTGGTAAATGTGTTGCTGATATTTTCTCTGAGTCAATAGTTTATATTTTAGCTTTCCTTATGGTTTCTTTTGGAGTAATGTTCACATATCTGAGTATGGTATTTTGTCATTCATGCCTCTATATTTTATTTCTTTCTTGGGATGGCAACCCCCTTCTGAGACTATAAAATATTCTCCTTTATTTTTAGCTATTTTATGCTTTAAATTTTTTTACTCTTAAATTGTTCATTCATATGAGCTTTATTTATGTATAAGTGAGATACTGTAGAAATCTAGCCTTATTTTTTCAAAACGTTGAGCCAATTGTCATAAGCATCACTTTTTAAATAGTCCTTCCTTTCTCCATTGCTATGAAATAAATCTTTATTATGTATTCATTTCCACATAGAGCTAGCTGTACATATATGTGTAAATACAGGTACACAAAATTCTTTATGTTGATCCATTGATTTGATTTTCTGTGTGTATAATTATATTTCTATTTTTCATTATGCCATGCTATGATTTTTCACTAGAAAAGTTCTCCATCATTATTCCATTTTTTCAGTTGTTTTTCTTTGTCCATTATACCCCTAGATGAATTTTAGAATGGCCTTTTCAAATTCTGTTAAATATTCCCCTGGGGTGTTTTTAGTGAGTTGAATTTCCTAAGCTTGAAAAAAATTTACTTTTTTCAGCTTCATTGAGATTTCACATATAACAATGTACATTTAAGGTGTACAACATGGTGATTTGATCCACTTACATGTCTCAAAATGATTAACACAGTAGGGTCAATTAACATACCCATCACCTCACATAATTACCATTTTTATTTGGGGGATCAGAACATCTAAGATCCACTCCCTTAAGCAGAATGATGATTACCAGGGGCTGAAGGGCTGGGGAATTGGGCATTAGCACCTTTCAAGTATATAATACTATAGTGTTAACTTTAGTCATCAGGCTATACATTAGATCGACAGCTATTTCATCTTATAATTGAAGGTTTGTACCTGTTAATTGACATCTGCCATTTCTCTCAGCTCCCAGCACCTGGCAACCACCACAATACTGTTTCTATAAACTTGTGCTTTTTAGAGTCAGCCGTTAGAAAAAGGAAACCCTGCCATTCACAGCATGAATGGAACTTGAGGGCATTTTGCGAAATGAAAGAGTCAGAGAAAGATAAATAATTGTATGATAAAACTTATATGTAGAATCTAAGACTTAGCATTTTTAAATAGTGAATCTTCCATTTTTAGCAATATTCCTAAAATTTATTCTATTTATTCAGCTCCTCGTCTTGTGTTCTGTTATAGTTTCTTCATATAGCTCTTCATCATCTCTTTTTCCCCTCCTCAGGTATACCCTAAACATTTTTCAGATTTTCTTACCATTGTCTGTTGTAAGTTTTTTTTCCATTACATATTTCTACCATAGAAATAGAAATTTTTCTAATAACCATTTACTGCTGAATAAATAAATAATAAGAGCTACATTTGGTTTATTTATTTATTTATTTTTGTCTGCTTGGGCCTTCATTGCTATGCACGGGCTTTCTCTAGTGGTGGCAAGCAGGGGCGACTCTCCAGCTGCAGTGCACAGGCTTCTCATTGCGGTGGCTTCTCTTACTGCCGAGCAGGGCCTCTAAGGTGCACAGGTTTCAGGAACTGCAGCGTGCAGGCTCAGTAGTTGTGGTGCATGGGCTTAGTCGCTCCACAGTATGTGGGATCGTCTTCGACCAGGGATGGAACCTATGTCCCCGGTATTGGCATGCAGATTCTTAACCACTGACCACCAGGGAAATCCCAGGAAGAGTATTAATATTTGTATATTTATTTGGTACTTGGCAACTGTGCTGACATCTACACAGGGTTCAGAAGTTTTCAGGTGACTGTCTTGGATTTCTTTAGATATACAATCAAACTACTTAAAAATAATGACAGGTTTAATTTTTCTAATGTTTATGCTTTCTGTTTCTTCCATTTTGCTTTTTTTGCTGGGTCAGACTATCATCTGAACAGTGTAGCTTAATAGGGGTAACACAGATCATTCTTGCCAGTCTTTTCCATGACACTATGAGAATGGGGCCCTTACATACAGCGTTTGAATTTCCTATAATATTAGAATGTTTAGAACAAGAACTTCATACTTTCTTAATCAGAAAATTCAATATATTGAAAAGATTAATCTTGGTAATACAGGCCATTCCTGATAATATAACTATTTGGAGTGGCATCCTTGAACCAAAAACCTAGAATCTGAGCATTAAGAACATGTTAGACAAATGGAAATGCTTAAATAAACATTAAGCAGGTTTTGCTCCAAAGCCATAAAAAATGCTCATCTGAATTCTGTGGATTCTGAGAAGCATGGATGAAATTCAATGCTCACTTTTGTCCCATCCCCACTACCACCACCACCTCTGGACATATGAACAGGAGAGGATCCAAATGAGAGGACCTCATTCATTGGTACCTCTTGAATGAAAGCATCCTGATTCAAGGTGGGACCCAGCAGACTTTTCTCCTACAAAGTGACAGTGAAGTCGCTCAGTCGTGTCCGACTCTTTGCAACCCCGTGGACTGTAGGCCTCCAGGCTCCTCTGTCCATGGGATTCTCCAGGCAAGAATACTGGAGTGGGTTGCCACCTACAACAAGAAGAAAAAAAGGCAGGGAAGGGTGAGGGAGTTGATTGGGATGTTGGTCAAGCAAAAACCTAAAACAGCTAAGAATCTTTCAAAAGAGAACTCAAAAAAATTATGCACCATAGATGTTTCTAAGAACACCTGGGAAAACCTTAGCTTCTCTTTTAGGGAGTAGCTTGGAATTGTTTACCTTTCCCCTTGTTGGGTTTTATCCCCTGATCTCTGTAGTTTCTTGAAATAAGTATTCTTTAAAATCCTAACAAAAAGCAGTGGCCTTCCTTTTTTTTAATAGGCTGGAGGTTAGGCAAGAGCCATCTTCATCAAATCGCCCTTCGCATCTCTCCCACAGGGCCTCCAAACCCTGACCAAGAGGTCAAGGACATGGAGATGAAGAACTACAGCAGCAGCATCTCGGGATTTATCCTCCTGGGCCTCTCTTCCAACCCCCACATGCAGAAACCCCTCTTTGCTGTCTTCCTCATCATGTACCTGATCACCCTGGTGGGGAATGGACTCATCATCCTGGCCATCCACTCTGACTCCCGGCTCCACACCCCTATGTACTTTTTCCTCAGCAACCTGTCCTTCATGGATATCTGCTTCACAACAGTCACTGTGCCCAACATGCTGGTGAACTTACTCTCAGAGACAAAATTCATCTCCTATGTGGGCTGTCTGGTCCAGATGTACTTCTTCATGGCCTTGGGGAACACTGACAGCTACCTGCTGGCCTCGATGGCCATAGACCGGCTGGTAGCCATCTGCAACCCCTTCCATTACGATGTGGTCATGAGCCCACGGCGTTGCCTCCTCCTGTTGCTGGGTTCGTGCACCATCTCTCACCTGCACTCCATGCTGCGTGTGATACTCATGTCCCGCCTGTCTTTCTGTGCCTCCCATGTCATCAAGCACTTCTTTTGTGATACCCAGCCGGTGCTCAAGCTCTCCTGCTCTGACACTTCATCCAGCCAGATGGTGGTCATGACCGAGACCCTGGCTGTCATTGCCACCCCTTTCCTGTGCATTCTCTTCTCCTACCTGAGAATCATCGTCACTGTGCTAAAAATCCCCTCTGTGGCTGGGAAGTGGAAGGCCTTCTCCACCTGTGGCTCCCACCTCACCGTGGTGGTTTTCTTCTATGGGAGTATCATCTATGTCTACTTTAGGCCACTGTCCATGTACTCAGTGGTGAAGGACCGGGTAGCCACAGTTATATACACAATAGTGACACCTATGTTGAACCCTTTCATCTACAGCCTGAGGAACAAAGATATGAAGAAGGGTTTAAGGAAATTAAGGGACCAAGTTTACTCATAGAAAAGACAAAAAGATTACAAGTCATAACTGGGTGATGACCTAAGCAATGATCATGTTATCTTTGCTTTGTACCCATTTTTCACTTGGTGTCCAAAGAGGTGATAAGAAGTGGTGTTGAATCACAGTAAGAGTATTGAACTGGAAACCAGATCACTCAGTCTCTATAAATGACCTTGACCAGATACATGTTCAATACCAAGCTAGTACTGCTAAGAATTTTGATTTCAGGAAAACAGTTTCTGCTACCCATATAGTGGGGGAAAGTTATTGGCAAGTAATTCCCTCATACGCTTGACAATGAGTGAGTGAGTGAAGTTGCTCAGTCATGTCCAACTCTTTGCAATCCCATGGACTGTATAGCCCACCAGGCTCCTCCATCCATGGAATTTTCTAGGCAAGGGTACTGGAGTGGGTTGTCATTTCCTTCTCCAGGGGATCTTCCCAACCCAGGGATTGAACCTGGGTCTCTCGCATTGCAGGCAGATACTTTATCATCTGAGCCACCAGGGATCCCTTTTAGTGGGGGAAGGTTATTGGCAAATAATTCCCTCATAGGCTTGACATTAGTCAGTACTTAAGGAACTATAAAACTCTATTACTATTTATAAGACATTACACATACTTCATAAATTTGGACAGAAGAAATTTAATAAAAAGAAGAAATGGACAGAGTATTTCAAAGAGTGGAAACCATTCAAGCACATAGAGGCAAGAAACATTGTTAAAATGTCCATAATATATGAAGTGATCTACAGATTCACTGAAATTTCTATTAAATCCTAAAATCCCAATTACTCTCTTAAAGAAATAGACAACAAAATCCTAAAATTCATATGGAACTATAAAGGACTCAAAATGTCAAAAACAATCTTGAGAATAAAAAACAAAGCTAGAGGCCCCACTCCATGATTTCAAAATATATTACATGATTTCAAACTATATTACAAAGCCACAGGAATCAAAGCAGTATAGTGTTGGCATAAAGACCAATGGAAGGGAAGAGAGAACCCAGAAATAAAATGAAGTATATACCATCAACTAATTTTCAACAGAGTCATCAAGAATATAGAATAAAGAGAGGAGAGTCTCTTCAATAAACAGTTGTTCTAGTCTTGTTGAAAATGCCATTGGTATCTGTATATTGCTTTGGGTAGTATGGACATTTTAACAATATGAGTCCATGAGTACTATATATCTTCACATTTGTTTCATCTTTAGTTCCTTTCATGAATGCGTTTCAAGTATAGGTCTTTCATCTTCCTGGTTAAATTTATTGCTAGGTATTTTATTCTTTTTGATGCAATTAAAGTAGGATTATTTTCTTAATATCTCTTTCTAACAGTTTGTTGTGAGTGTATAGAGAAGAAACAGATTTCTGCATATTGATTTTGTATTTAAGATAAACTCAGTTTGGTTTTAGTACTTCTGTAGTTTTATTAATTTTGTTTATATACCATATAATCTCTCTAACCTCATTATCATCTAATAAATTGTTGTTTTAAAATCTGGTATTTTTATGGACCCTATATGGAAACCCAGTAAGAAGGAAGTACACTTTATCTTGTTTGATAATAATGTTAGTATTTTTTAATTTTTCAAAACTTCTGTTTCAAAACCTTATTGAAATCTCTAAGTATTTTATAATTTAAGTTTTAAAAATATTTGTTAGATTTTAATATTCTATTTATATTTTTCTTATATTTTCTTATACTTAACATTTGGCTGAAATTGGATCATTGGTTCAAAAGAAGGAGATACAAGAAAATTCACTTTCCCAATCCACACTGCACTATCTACATTTAAAACTACTAAAACAAATGAAACTGGAATATTAGAAGTTTTCTGAATCATGAAAGGGAGAAGTCTACCCCAGAGAAATTGGGTAACCCTGTAAATAAGAAATTTAAAAATGACTAAGCTATCTGTTCTTTGACTTTATAAATATTAATGACTTACATTATTGTGCCATATAAAGCAAATAGTATTTTGATGCCAGTTAAGTTGTAACATTGTTTTAAGTCCAATTGCTTGGCATTTAAAGAAAAAGGAAGTGAATATTTTAAACATGAATATTAGGAGCACTCTGGGTTAAAAATTGTATTATGTATAATTCACTACAATAAAAAAATCAAAATTGCTTTTTCTACTCCTTCAAATTGGAAATGAGAAAGTCATTATGGCATCTTACAGGCTAACTAAACTTCTTCCTGGGTAAGTACACACAACAGTTGAGAAAGAAATCTTGTTCCAGTTGACATGGCTGAATGCCTGCTGGATGAAAAGCCAGTACAAAGAACGCAGCTCTGTCATTCTCTGATACAGTAACTCATCAAATTAAAGATTTTGCTGCAAACATTAAGACTGAGGTTCTATCTGGACTGCAGAATTGCACTTTAGCCTTAAAAATGGATGAAACAAATATGCTACAAGATGGATGAACCTTGAAGACTCAAGAGAAATAAGCCAAATACAAAAGGGCAAATACTCTATGATTCCACTTCTAAGAGATACTTAGAATCATTAAATTCATAGACAAATGGTAGAACAATAGTTTCCAGGGGCTGGAGACAGGGAGCAATGGAGAGTTCTTGCTCAATGGGTACAGAGTTTCCGTATAGAATAAAAAAGCTCTGGAGATGATGGTGATGATGGTTGCATCACAGAGTGAATGTACTTACTGCCACTTAATACATTTTAAAATGGTTACAATAGTAAACTTTAAGTAATGTATAGTTTTTTAAGTGTTTGTTTTAATGGACGGATTGATAAGTGTGGTTATATTAGCACCAACTAATCTGCAAAGAACTTTCATATGAAGACCTGAACTCTTCTCTTGATACATTCTCCTCCACATCTTGGGAGAAGCCTCAGGCTTTCTATATGCATTTGCCTGTCTCCTTAAACATCACTAGAACAATAAGCAACTAATTATCTGGGACACTAAGAAAAACACTACCACGGTAGCCAGAGTTTCCTTGGTTTCCACTGAGAGGTCCTACTTCTCTCCAAGCATGCTGTTTAATAAGCTCCCTGGGGTTGATAACTGGGGAGGCTGTCTGGCCTCTTGGGATGAAGTCACGTGCAGGACAGTCAGGTACTCCTAGGGCCCCATCCTATCCCTTAACATCTGAGGAACCTGAAGGAGTCAGGTGGTGGATAGTTGGGGATGGAAGAAAGGTTCATGATTCCAGTGCCAGGGGCTACACGGAGGAGTCACCTCTCAGAAGGGAAAAGAGTAGCCACTTTAGGAATTCATAACTTCATCTCTAGGCTGAGGCAGCCATCACAGGCACTCAGTATTGCCGGTCTTGACACCTCTCTCCAGAATCTGGGGCTTTTTCCTTTTATTAGCCTGATATGAACATTCCTTCTATGCCTCAAGCCCTCCAATCCACCTCTAGACATTATGGTTAAGAGGGCTGAGGAAAAGCTACTGAGACCCCCACACACACACACACAAAGACTACCCTGGAGGTCACCATCCCTTACCTGAGTAAGTATCTTGTTTCTTCAACCATATTCAACCTAGAATATGTCTACCTTGGAGGGTCAAAAACATGAAAGCCCCCCTATCTGATACATTCATTTTTACAGAGAAGGAAAACAAGTTGCCCAATTACATGCAGCAAGTTAATGCCATAGCTGGGCTACAAGACAGGTCATCTGTTCCTCATCAACCTGCACCCCCTCATTTCTTTATCTGAGAACCTCAAACTCCTCCACACACCTCTGTCTCCCTTCTGCATTCACAAAAAGGAGGAGGACTGGCTATGAATGAGTGAAACTCCAAACAAAGGGGTCAACTCTTTCAGAGGAAGAGTGTAGCTGCGCTGAAGCTGATGGGCCAAAGTTCAGCTTCCATCATTCCAGCCTGCCTTCAGAATGTCCCCAGAGCCAGTCTTGTATCCAAGAAAAGCCTACCTCAATGTCTTTATGACAGCCTCAGAACAGTACAGGGACACCACCTCAAGAGCTTCCTGGGTGAAATCTGAAACCAGCCCTGCTCCCACCCCCACCCATACACGGAGGGCAGGGAGAAAAGAAAGAGGCAGATGGATGGGTAGGTGGCAGTTTTAGTTAAGCCAGAGAACTTACAAGGTTTTCTTGCCTGGCCTTAAGAGGAGGAGATCTCCACACCTTCCTGCCAGAATCTTAACAGTTTATACAGAGGCCTTAACTGGTTCAGTCCGTGTATCAACAGATGATCCCAACACATTACTCTCCAAGGCTGTCTCCTTGGAACAGCTCCTGTTGTGGGAACAGTAGGCAGAGTGTTAATTGCCAAGGAAAGGTTGGGGGAGGAGGCTTTGATTGCCCAGGTTCAGCTCCAAAAGCCAAGCAGCAGTCATATCCTCCCAACGACCTTTCCCAACCCCTGGACTGCCACACTAGTCCTGCAGCTCACTGACGGCGCAGCACTAAATGACCAACTTTGTTCTCGAGGCTTCAACTGTTGTTGTTCCGTCACTAAGTCATGTCTGACTCTTTGCGACCCCATGGACTATAGCAGGCCAGGCTTCCCTGTCCTTCACCATCTCCCAGAGTTTGCTCAAGCTCATGTCCATTGATTCAATGATGCCATCCAACCATCTCATCCTCTGTCGTCCTCTTCTCCTCCTGCCCTCAGCCTTTCCCAGCATCAGGGTCTTTTCTAGGGAGTCGGCTCTTCATATCAGGTGGCCAAAGGATTGCAGCTTCAACTTCAGCATCAATCCTAGCATCAATTTGCAGAGGCTTCAACTGGCTGTCTGCAAGTTGATCATGTAGAGTAGAATTTGATTTTGAAACTTTTCTTTGGCACTGAAAGCTTGTCTTCAAAATTATCTATCCTTTGTAAAAGAATCTGTAAAACACATGAAGGCAGAGTTTTTCTAGGTGAAGAGGAAGAATCCTCAGACCCCTGGGTCTGTCTGTTCACACTATGCCTCACCAGTGACCTGTCTGTCACATGGAAGTGTCAACCATGGGGTAAAGGAAGACAGGATGAGATGTGGTGGGAGGATTTGAAGCTGTGTCCTGAGGAGGGCCAGAGGAGGCAAGAAACAGATGACATGGAAAAGGGCAGCTGTCCTCTTCCCCATCCCTCCCACTATCTCAGCTCAGAAACAGCCTGCCTTGGTGTCAAGGGGGATGTGGAGAAATAATGAGAAGAGCTGGGGAACTGACAGTCTGTTAACACCACATCAGACGGTTTTTGAATAAGTGAAAAATGTTGCATGAAGAAAGGTCATCTGGCTTTGCTGAGCTATCTGAAACCACACTCAGTGACCATCTGATCCTGGGCTGGCTGTCAGTACCAGGCCCCTTAATTTATCTGTCACTGCAGCAGGAAAGACTCTACAAAGCAGAAAGCCCACTAGAATCTCTGTTCCTTTCCCTTCTCTGACCAGGAAATTCTCATATATCCCATTCTGCAGCTCTCCGTGCTTTGATCTTGCTCCCCTTTCAGTGGTCATCTCATTATTTTACACACAATCACACTCTTCCTCACTTTCTTTTACCTTAACCAGCTTAACCAGTTAGTATATACTAAGTATGAGAATTATTGGGCTTCCCTGGTGCTTCAGTGGTGAAGAATTCACTTGCCAATGCAGAAAAAGCAGGTTCAATCCATGAGTCAGAAAGATCCCCTAGAGAAGCAAACGGAAGCCCACTCCAATATTCTTGCCTGGAAAATCCCATGGACAGAGGAACCTGGTAGGCTACAGTCCATAGGATCACAAAAACAATCAGATATGACTTAGAGACTGAACAACTTGAGAATTATGATTTTTCATTGTTTTTTATATTACTTCTATCATTATATATTTTGGGGACCCCATGGACTGTAGCCCACCAGGTTCCAATGTCCATGGGATTTCCCAAGCAAGAATACTGGAGTGAGTTGCCATTTCCTTCCCCGTGGGATCGTCCCAACCCTGGGATCAAACCCGTGTCTCTTACGTCTCCTGCATTGGCAGGCAGAGTCTTTATCACTGAGCCACCCGGGAAGCCCATTCTGAATTTACTCTGCAAATGAAGTCTGCAAGTACTTCATAGGGAGAGAATTAGTATAGTTTAATGACTAAGAACAAGACCCTGAAACAAAACTGCTCTGGGTTTGAATTATAACCACTTACTCATTGTATAATCTTGGGCAAGTTATTAAACATCTCTTAATGGTTGTGTAATTGCTTCTTCATCTGTATAGTGTGGGAGTTCTTAGATGGATTAAATCATCATACAGTGCCTAGCACATGGTAAATACTTTCATTGTGTTCAGTATTATTTTTCTTTTAAAATCTGTTTACTGTTTTTTTATTGAAGGATAATTGCTTTATAGGATTTTGTTGTTTTCTGTCAAATCTCAACATGAAGCAGCCACAGGTATAATATATTCTCTCCCTTTTGAACCTCCCTCCCATCTCCCTCCCCATCCCACCCCTCTAGGTTGATACAGAGCCCTGTTTGAGTTTTCTGAGACATACAGCAAATTCCTGTTGGCTATCTGTTTTACATATGGTAATGTAAGTTTCCATGTTACTCTTTCCATACATCTCACCCTCTCCTCCCCTCTCCCCATGTCCATAAGTCTATTCTCCATTGCTGCCCTGTAAATAAGTTCTTCAGTACCATTCTTCTAGTTCTATATATGTGTGTTAGAATATACTTATCTTTCTCTTTCTGACTCACTTCACTCTGTATAATAGGCTCTAGGTTTATCCACCTCATGAGAACTGACTCAAAGGCATTCCTTTTTATGGCTGAGTAATATTCCATTGTGCATATGTACCACAGCTTCTTTATCCATTCATCTGTTGATGGACATCCAGGTTGCTTCCATGTTCTAGCTATTGTAAGTAGTGCTGCAATGAACAATGGGATACATGTGTCTTTTCAATTTTGGTTTTCTCAGGGTATAGGCCTAGGAGTGGGATTGCTGGGTCATACTGTGGCTTTATTCCTAGTTTTTTAAGGAATCTCCATACCATCTTCCACAGTGGCTGTATCAATTTACATTCCCACCAACAGTGTAAGAGTGTTCCCTTTTCTCTACACCCTTTCCAGCATTTATTGTTTGTAGACTTTTTGATGATGGCCATTCTGACTGGTGTGAGGTGATATCTCATCGTGGTTTTGATTTGCATTTCTCCAATAATGAGCAATGTTGAGCATCTTTTCATGTGTTTGTTGGCCATCTGTATGTCTTCTTTGGAGAAATGTCTGTTTAGGTCTTTTTCCCACTTTTAATTGGGTTGTTTGTTTTTCTGGTATTGAGTTATATGAGCTGCTTATATATTTTGGAAATTAATCCTTTGTCAGTTGTTTCATTTGCTATTATTTTCTCCCATTCTGACAGTTGTCTTTTCACCTTGCTTATAGCTTCCTTTGCTGTGCAAAAGCTTTTAAGTTTAATCAGTACTTTTTCACCACAAGGATACAATGGTGAACTGGGGAATACAGTGTTGAATAGCCAATCAGATCCCTGGAAGATGTACTTGGAGAAGTAATACCCTGGCCTCTTCTATGTCAATCAAGTCTCCTGATAGGAGAAATCATCTTGATCCAAAGCACTTTGTGGAGAAAAATATGCTACAGGAACCTATGCTATTATATCTTAGGAAAGTGCCAAGAGAGATGCAGACTGTAGGGATCCTTTCCAATGATGCAGAAAATTTCATTTAAGGACTTGAAGCATTTAAAAAAAATTAGTTCTCAGTGTCTTGAGAGTAGACTTCTTCTCATCTTTTATATATCTTTTTCACTCTTTATCAGCAATCACTGAGAGACATCTGCAGATTACTTCCTGTATTCGCTTCTGGAAATAATCCTGATTGTAGGAAAGGTGGACAGCAGGAACCCAAGTCCAGGCACAGAATGACTGACTCAGCCTCAGGTAGTTCTGGCTGATAACCAGGATCTGATCCAGCTCCCGAAGCCCAGAACCTTGCTATCCAGTCCTCTCACTGTTATCTGCCAGCCTACTTACTCCATTTATATAGTTCTTATGCTCAGATGACAATTTATGACAACTCTGATCTACTGTCAATACACTCACCTGTTATTTCCATGATGACTTCCTAATTACCACCCACCTGAATGAAATAAAAAGTTTAACCCAACCAAACAGGTACTCTCTCCTGATGCCAAAAAGTGGTCTTCCCCTATGCCACACAACTCCAGAAACTGGTTCTCTCCCCATACCATAAAGTTTCATCTCCTTGAGGGTTGTAGACTTTCCAATTTCATGACACTCATAAAGTGATTGTTACTCAAATCCCCAAATGCATTTCGTAAACTTTTCCCAAAGAGAGTGGAGCTAGGAAAACCATCTATAAGATGTATATGTTTTCTCATGGAGAAGTTAAGGTATTCTGATATTTGTTTTGAAGAAACCAAAAAGAATTCCTGTCCAAAACGGAATAGCCTGAGGAGGTAAATTTCATACTTTCTGTCTTTATGGATTAAGGTAATGAAAGTGCAGGAGGTGACTTTGTGCCGTGTGTCAGTCAGTGACAGAGCCAGGATGGAAAGCCAGACATGTGTCAAGCTAAAATCCATATGCCTGTCAACTATACCAGCCACTCAGAATTCAGAACTGGAGATTCCAAGCCAGGACTCATGCCGAGCATTCCTTTAGATTTTCCACTTGGGGGACAGCAATGACAAGAGGAAACCAGAGTCACATCACTGAATTCCTCCTTCTGGGACTGACCAGTGACCCCAAACAGCAGGTGTGGCTCTTTGCCAGCTTCCTGGCCATGTACCTGGTCAATGTGGGAGGCAACTCGGTCATCATTGCAGCCATCCGAGGGGATGTCCGCCTCCATACCCCTATGTACTTCTTCCTCTCCAACCTATCTTTTGTGGACATCTGCTTTACAAACGTCATTGTGCCAAGGATGCTGGCAAACATGCAGAGCAAGAGCAAAAAGGTCCCCTTCACCCAGTGCCTGACCCAGATGTACTTCTTTGTGGCCTGTGCAATCACTGACAGCTTCCTCCTGGGTGCCATGGCCTTGGACCGCTACATGGCCATCTGCCACCCACTACATTACACTACCACCATGAACCCCAGACGCTGCTTCCAGCTCGTGACAGCATCCTGGCTGGTGTCCCACCTCCACTCCCTCACCCACACCATCCTTATGGCCCGCCTCTCCTTCTGTGGACCCAACATCATCCACCACTTCTTCTGTGATGTCCAGCCTCTGCTGATGCTCTCCTGCTCTGACACCTCTGTAAATGAACTCTTGGCCTTCACAGAGGGCTCCTTGGTGATCATGAGTCCCTTCATCTTCATTACTGTCTCTTATGTCTTTATCACCCGTGCTGTTCTGAGAGTCCCTTCTGGGAGAGGCAGGTACAAGGTCTTCTCCACCTGTGGTTCCCATCTCACGGTTGTGGCATTATACTATGGGACTGCCATCTCAGTGTACATCCGCCCCTCATCCACCTACTCAGTGACAAAGGACCGGGTGGTCACTGTCATTTACACTGTGGTAATCCCCATGCTGAACCCTTTTATCTATAGCCTTAGGAACAGGGACATGACGCAAGCCTTGAGAAAGCTGGCTAGGAGAAAAGAACAGAATAAGCATTGAAGACAGAATGGGAAGGTAGCCTGAAATTGCATAAATATCTCATCCCTCATCAAACTTCTTCCCATCTATTCATTTACTTATATTGGTATAGAGTTATGGTTTCCTGCTTTGTCTAGTGAGTTATAAGCTATTACTTCTGTGCCTGTTGATGTTTCCACCATTCTCTGAGCACTTTCTTGCCTTCTATCACATCAAGATATTCCAGACTCATCTTGCACTTTCTCTGCTCCAGTTCTGAAGTCAGTCATTTCTCTAAAAACCAGGTTTCCCAACATAGATGTCAGCTTCACTCTGTGAAGACTCTCATAGTGAGGCAGGGGATAAATGGACCCCAGGCTGAGCAGCTGAAATCTATCCCTTGTGGACAGATACTCAAAAATAAAGTTAATGGCAGGAGAAACTCAGTTCCATTCAGTTGCTCAGTTGTGTCTCACTCTTTGCTACCCCACGGCCTGAAGCAAACCAGGCTTCCTTGTTCATAACCAACTCCCAGAGCTTACTCAAACTCATGCCCATCAAATCAGTGATGACATCCATACAACCATCTCATCTTCTGTCACCCCCTTCTCCTCCTGCCTTCAACCTTTCCCAGGATCAGGGTCTTTTCCAAGGAGTCAGTTTCTCACATCAGGTGGCCAAAGTATTGGAGCTTCAGCATCAGTCCTTCCAATGAATATTCAGGACGGATTTCCTTTAGGACTGACTGATTGGATCTCCTTGCAGTCCAAGGGACTCTCAAGAGTCTCAAGAGGAAGGAGAAACTGAATCCTGCTTTGATAAGAGATAAAGAGACCACACATTTCTCATTCTTGAGGTCAAGGAGACCTTCCAAATTACACATGTGCAGAAAGGTTCCTCGGGGGTCAAAGAAGGGAGGGGACACCAGATAATAATATGTTTTGTAACATCCCAGAAACCCTTGAGCTGGAATCCATCTTGGCTAAAAGATGCACATGCACAGAGAGGAGTCATGCACATGCACATGCACATGACCTGGAGTCAGACCAGATATGGACTCAGAGCCAGATGCAGCGAATTGAGTGGCCAGAGGAGGCTTGAAGACCTGCCCCCACATAAGTGATTCAAACCACCCCAAAGGCACAACACTCTCCGACCCAATCTGTGTGTCTATCCACGGCCACTTTTTTCTCCTAATAAACACTTCACTTATTTCACTACTTTCCATCTCTTTGCTGAATTCCTTCCTCAATGCAGACAAAGAGCCAGGGTCCTGCTCCTATCTATTGATTCTAGTCCCTGGTTATATAGTGACTAAGATTCACCATCAAGGCCTTTTTGCCTATCACACTTCTTCATTATATGAAATAGGCTTCATTCAGCCTCCATGACCTTCCCTGATTTCTAAGGAGCAGGATCAAACAGTTGCTAATCAGGGAAGGGAGGGGATGTAGAGACAAGGGAGGAATAGTCAAGAGAAACAATAATGCAGCCTTGGGGCAAGGTCCTGGTTCCTCATAAAGGGGTATACATAACAATTATTGTCAAATTCAGACTTAAATTGAAGAAAGTAGGGAAAACCACTATACCATTCAGGTATGACCTAAATCAAATTCCTTATGATTATACAGTGGAAGTGAGAAATAGATTTCAGGGACTAGATCTGATAGACAGAGTGCCTGAAGAACTATGGACGGAGGTTCGTGACATTGTACAGGAGACAGGGATCAAGACCATCCCCATGGAAAAGAAATGCAAAAAAAAAAGCAAAATGGCTGTCTGGTGAGGCCTTACAAATAGCTGTGAAAAGAAGAGAAGAGAAAAGCAAAGGAGAAAAGGAAAGATTTAAGCATCTGAATGCAGAGTTCCAAAGAATAGCAAGGAGAGATAAAAAAGCCTTCCTCAGTGATCAGTGCAAAGAAATAGAGGCAAAAAACAGAATGGGAAAAACTAGAGATCTCTTCTAGTCTCTTGAGAAATCTGTATGCAGGTCGGGAAGCAACAGTTAGAACTGGACATGGACAAACAGATTGGTTCCAAATAGGAAAAGGAGTACGTCAAGGCTGTATATTGTCACCCTGCTTATTTAACTTATATGCAGAGTACCTCATGAGAAACCCTGGGCTGGAAGAAACACAAGCTGGAATCAAGATTGCCGGGAGAAATATCAATCACCTCTGATATGCAGATGACACCACCCTTATGGCAGAAAGTGAAGAGGAAGTAAAAAGCCTCTTGATGAAAGTGAAAGAGGAGAGTGAAAACATTGGCTTAAAGCTCAACATTCAGAAAACGAAAATCATGGCATCTGGTCCCATCACTTCATGGGAAATAGAAGGGGAAACAGTGGA
>SJYT01009739.1:78464-90498 GCA_006410635.1 Cephalophus harveyi
TGGAATAAATTATGCAACATCTCCTCTACCAGACTGAAGACCCCAAGCCACACAACACACACCTAATATTCTTTTATATCTTTTATTTGCAGGAGATCAATGATGAGGGAAAACCAGAGCCACATCACTGAATTCCTCCTTCTGGGACTGACCAGTGACCCCAAACAGCAGGTGTGGCTCTTTGCCAGCTTCCTGGCCGTGTACCTGGTCAATGTGGGAGGCAACTCGGTCATCATTGCAGCCATCCGGGGGGATGCCCACCTCCACACCCCCATGTACTTCTTCCTCTCCAATCTGTCCCTGGTGGACATCTGCTTTACAACTGTCATCGTGCCACAAATGTTAGTGAACATGCTGACTCAGAGAAAGGCCATCCTCTTCGCCCAGTGTCTGGCCCAGATGTATTTTTTTGTGGCCTTTGGGATCACTGACAGCTTCCTCCTGGCTGCCATGGCCTTGGACCGCTACGTGGCCATCTGCCACCCTCTACATTACACCACCACCATGAACCCCAGACGCTGCTTCCAGCTCGTGACAGCATCCTGGCTGGTGTCCCACTTCCACTCCCTCACCCACACCATCCTTATGGCCCGCCTCTCCTTCTGTGGGCCCAACGTCATCCACCACTTCTTCTGTGACGTCCAGCCTCTGCTGATGCTCTCCTGCTCTGACACTTCTGTCAATGAGCTCTTGGCCTTCACAGAGGGCTCCTTGGTGATCATGAGTCCCTTCATCTTCATTACTGTCTCTTATGTCTATATCACCCATGCTGTTCTGAGAGTCCCTTCCAGGAGAGGCAGGTACAAGGTCTTCTCCACCTGTGGGTCCCACCTCACGGTTGTGGCACTATTCTATGGAACTGTAATATCTGTGTACATCCGCCCCTCATCCACCTACTCAGTGACGAAGGACCGTGTGATCACTGTCATCTATACAGTAGTTATCCCCATGCTGAACCCTTTTATCTATAGCCTTAGGAACAAGGACATGAAACAGGCTATGAAAAAACTGATGAGGAAGACCGATTAGCCTAACTTCTAGAGGTACACCTCAGCATTCATTCATTCAATATGAACTTATGAAACAGGGGCTTCCCTGGTGGCCCAGTGGCCAAGACTCTGAACTCCCAAAGCAGGAGACCCAGGTTCAATCGCTGGTCAGAGAACTAGATCCCACATGCCATAACTAAGACTTTGTGCAGCCAAATATTAATAAATAAATACTTTTAAAAAAGAATTTATGAAACACCTGCTCTGTGCTAGGAATTATATTCAGTTGCAAAATGGCAAAATATGAAAATATTGCAAGGATAAATCAATGGTAGCTCCTGTCTTCAAAATTAAGCACAGCTCAGTAAGGGAAAGGAGGCACCTGCAATACAAGGTTATTATACTTTTGGTAAAAACAAGTAAGACATGAGTATTGATGACCCACTCTACTACACACACAGTTTCCTTCTTTTTCTTTCATAGTCTCAGGCTCTTGTGTGACACACACATGAGCAGGACTGTGCAATATGTGTCCTGATGGAAAGCAAGGAGAAACTTCCTGAGTCAGGTGTTTTAAATGTTAGTTACACAGTCAACTCACAAATCTTCCCTTATCTCTTTGAAACAGTCCCTCAGAGCTACCTAACAGGATGCCTCTGAGGCTTAAGTTCTCAGTATCCTAGCTAGTGGTGAAGAATCCACCTGCCAATAGAGGAGATGCAAGAGATATAGGTTCAACCCCTAGGTCAGGAAAATCTCCTGGAGAAGGAAATGGCAACCCACTCCAGTATTTTGTCCAGAAAATTCCACAGACAGAGGAGCCTGGTGGGTTACAGTTCACAGGGTTGCAAAGAATAGGACACAACTGAGCAACTGAGCACACACATACACATTTCTGCCCAATAAAACACAGACGACCCAGAGGGATGGTACGGGGAGGGAGGAGGGAGGGAGGTTCAGGATGGGGAACACGTGTATACCTGTGGCAGATTCATGTTGGTGTTTGGCAAAACCAATACAATATTGCAAAGTAATTAACCTCCAATTAAAATAAATAAATTTATATTTTAAAAAAACATAATTCTCGACTTTTTGGTTGTGCTTCTTCCTTTTTTCAGTAAACAGCACAAGCCATGCTTATACAGGCTTCTCCTAGCCAATGATTAAGCATGCCAGGGGTACCAAGGCAGGCTTATCTCCAGAGAATTACAGGAGACTCTTCTGGTGGGTAATTTTGATTCTAGGACACCCTCCCCACCACTCAACCCTGCAATGGCTTAGTCAAAACTTTCTTGGCGCTTTGCTGCAGTCTGAGACTCTTCCTATCCCTTTCAGACCACCATCCTGTAAAGAGAACAACTCCACAATAACAATCATTTATCATTCCTTTGTTCTACTATTGATATTTTAGTGACAGCCTAACCTTTATTATTTTAGCAGAAAAGGCTAAAATAATAATTATCCCTTCCTATCCTTTTTTCTTCTCTCTTTTCTTCCACAGGTCTCAAGGCTTGAAAGCTCTCTCTGATTTCTCCTGCCGCCTCCTCAACAAATATCTCACACACCAAATCCCACCTTGGCATCTGCTTCTCAGAAGACCGAAACTAAGGCATTAACCAATACCTTGCAAACAATTCTACTCATTGGTAGATACCCTATGGAAAGTTGAACAGGCACACCAGGAGATTATACAAGAATTCATGAGTGCAGACATTCCAAATGGAATAAATTGATGTCTGACCTCATTTATTGTGCTTTTCCTGTCTCACCTATGAAACAATCTAACAACTTAATACAAAAGAAATAAGGAGGAAAATTCCAGTTCTCTAGCCTTTTCTGCTAAAATAATAAAGGTTAGGCTGTCACTAAAATATCAATAGTAGAACAAAGGAATGATAAATGATTGTTATTGTGGAGTTGTTCTCTTTAGAGGATGGTGGTCTGAAAGNATCATCCTCATATCTGAGGTTGGTGATGTTCCTCCCACCTATCTTGATTCCAGCTTGTAACTCATCCAGCTTGGCATTTCTCATTTTGTCCTCAGTGAACAGGTTAAACAGGGTGACAGCAGACAACCATATATATATATAATTATCTGAATGGTCTGTGTACAGCCAGTGTCAACATTATACCTACCACATGGTAAATTACTCATAGAATGTCTACTGAATAAATGAAATATAGAAATGCATCACTTACTAGGCATAATTTAGGAGTGTGCTATTCCAAAAAGGTTACTTTTGCATGACAGAAAAAAGTAACTTCCTTTAAGTCCCAAATCTTTTTTAAAATTGATGAATATTGTTGCAAATATGTATCATAAAAATTCCTGAATACTTGAACCAAAACAGAAACATCTGGATGATCTGGGAGTGGGAGGTGGTTATCATTAATTGCGGTAGTATACAGCCTATTACCTGGAGTTAATAGGGAATCTGTGATTCACTCTCTGTATGTTATGTTTAACTTTGACTACTTTTAATAACCATGTGTGCATTTGGTGATTTTTCCTGTGTTATATAGCACAGCTGGCAATCATTTCTCATTTACCTAAGTATCTGCCTCTGGCGGTCTAATCTACAATGGAAGTGAAAGTGAAACTGGCTCAGTTGTGTCTGACTCTTTGTGACCCCACGGGCTATACAATCCATAGAATTCTCCCGGCCAGAATACTGGAGTGGGTAGCCTTTCCCTTCTCCAGGGGATCTTCCCAACCCAGGGATCGAACCCAGATCTCCTGCATTGTGGGCAGATTCTTTACCAGCTGAGCCACAAGGGAAGCCCAATCTACCATGGATTAGAAGGCAACTGAATTTACTAGAATAAGTCAAAAGTTTCTAAGTGAATACTGTAGCAGCTTTTCTAGGAGCCAAAGAAATACACTTTTGTGTTTAAAGTGTGTTTAGAAACACACTTTTCTAATACTTAGAAAATCCATGCTCATTTTTCATCACTCAACATAAACAGTCTCTACCTCTGGAAAATCTTCACAGGAAAGAAATAATTTACTGCTACTTTACAACCCAAATGCCATCTTATCACAAGGAAAGGCAATGACCAAAAACACCTATTGCATGGATAATAAAATCTCTTATACATTTAATACAAATGTGGTATCTGTATGTAACACATAATATTGTTTTGCAAGTGTTAAAACTTTTTACACATACATGTGTTAAACTGTTTGCTTCTGTGACTTGTTTTTTTCCCCCTTGATACTCTACATGACTTTTCCATATTCACATGCAGAAATTTAAATTTACTTCATTCATTTTCACAACTGTCTTCCATTATACACACACACACACACACACACACACAACCAGGGCCCCAAGGGGACAGCTGAGAGGCTGGACTTTTGCCCCATCTTGTCTCTAAGAGATCAGGGAGTGAGTCCCAGGAGATACTCCATATGAAAAGCCCACAGCTCCACCTAGCTCCTGTGCCTGAGGACAGACTGCTCCAGCCCTGGGTCTTTAGTCTGTGCTGCTGTTACAGGGAAGGAAGAAAACTGAGGTTCTAGCCAGTCCTCTTTAGGAGAAGACGGGTAGGCAAACAAGCAAGTGAAGCAGACCCAACACCTGGTGATGGTGACGAGATCTGAGGATGGTCAGAATTTCCAGGTAAGACCTGAGTGGTAGAGGTGGGAGACATTGGTCAACACACACACACACACACACACACATCTCCTCCCCTATTCCTTATTGCCCCTTCCTTAGTCTCAGCCAAATACTTCCCTGGTGGCTCAGACAATAAAATATCTGCCTGCAATGTGAGAGACCTGGGTTCAATACCTGGGTTGGGAAGATCCCCTGGAGAAGAGAACAGCTACCCACTCCAGTATTCTGGCCTGGAGAATTCCATGGACAGAGGAGCTGCCAGGATATAGTCCATAGGGTTGCAAAGAGTTGGACCTGACTGAGCAACTTTCACTCAAATACAATCTGGCTCTCTTTTCCATCATGAGGAAGACTTAATATTCATGACCCTCTAGAGAGTCTGGAGAAGGCAATGGCACCCCACTCCAGTACTCTTGCCTGGAAAATCCCATGGACGGAGGAGCCTGGTGGGCTGCAGTCCATGGGGTCGCTGAGTCGGACACGACTGAGCGACTTCACTTTCACTTCTCACTTTCATGCATTGGAGAAGGAAATGGCAACCCACTCCAGTGTTCTTGCCTGGAGAATCCCAGGGACGGGGGAGCCTGGTGGGCTGCCGTCTATGGGGTCACACAGAGTCGGACACGACTGAAGTGACTTAGCAGCAGCAGCAGCAGAGAGTCTAGCCTGAAGTGAGTGTAGATTAGTGGTCCCCAAGCCCCTGGCAGAGGCCAAGACATTGTAGCTGTAATAACAGTGCTCAGGACCCCTACATGATGCCTGGACAATTCACTGACAGCTCACTCTACCCTGAGTGACTTTAAGAATCATTCTATGCCACCACCCAAAGACAGTAACAATCCCCACACCCACTGATAGTTCAGGAAGTCTTAGTCCATCTTCTTAACTTCAGTCCCGGAATGATGTGAAGTAGGCTTATTTAGGCTCATTTCACAATTGGGGTTCTTATAAGTTAAATGTTTTCCACCAAGATGGAACAGCTGGGACTCAGACCTGGGTCTGCACATGTCACAGTGGTTGATGTCCATATCTTACAGATGAAGAAAATGAGACTCACAGATAGTAAATAATTCCCAAAAATATAAGATTCAATGAGGGTTTACAGTGGGGAGGCAACTAATATAAATGAGAAAGTACTAATATAAACAGTTCAGAAAGAAAGAAGTGAAAGAAGCAAAATGATTTCAGTCATGCGAAAGACAAAACTAGGGAAACAATATACAGTTTATGCATATGTGGTGTGTGTGTGTTTGTGTGTGTATGCTCAGTAGTGTCTGACTCTTTGCCATCCCATGGACTGTAGCCCACCAAGCTCCTCTGTCCATGGAATTTTCCAGTCAAGGAAACTGGAGCAGGTTGCCATTTTCTAATCTAGCATAGCAAAACTATAAGAAAACAATTCCTATATAATTTATAAATTCTTGTTCATATATGATGTATTTCACAATTTTACCCACCAAGCTCCTCTGTCCATGGAATTTTCCAGTCAAGGAAACTGGAGCAGGTTGCCATTTTCTAATCTAGCATAGCAAAACTATAAGAAAACAATTCCTATATAATTTATAAATTCTTGTTCATATATGATGTATTTCACAATTTTAAAAATATAAAGAAAATCCTGTATACAGAAGTGTCTCTATTATTTAGCAGATTTTTACAAATGAGCTTTATCTCTACCCTTTGGAGTCACAGAGAACAACCTGTTCTATGTATTGAACTGTAGAAATTTGAAGAGAATGATTGTGTGGCCCACACTTCATCAAATCTCTTCAGTTTCATTTGTTATTGTTTATTTTCTGGGACATGATAGGTGTTCTTTATAAGGATTTGGGTTAGAGCATGTGAACTCCACGGTAGGTTAGGTTAGGGTTTGGGGCAATGCAGTCCTCTCCCTTCTGTGCCCAGGGGAAGGGCATCAAGTAGAGTGCTAGCAGTATTCCCAGGCCTGGTCAGTCTGACACTGCCAAGACTCAGAACACCAGGGCCCCAAGGGGACAGCTGAGAGGCTGGACTTTTGCCCCATCTTGTCTCTAAGAGATCAGGGAGTGAGTCCCAGGAGATACTCCATATGAAAAGCCCACAGCTCCACCTAGCTCCTGTGCCTGAGGACAGACTGCTCCAGCCCTGGGTCTTTAGTCTGTGCTGCTGTTACAGGGAAGGAAGAAAACTGAGGTTCTAGCCAGTCCTCTTTAGGAGAAGACGGGTAGGCAAACAAAACAAGTGAAGCAGACCCAACACCTGGTGATGGTGACGAGATCTGAGGATGGTCAGAATTTCCAGGTAAGACCTGAGTGGTAGAGGTGGGAGACATTGGTCAACACACACACACACACACGCACACACACACACACATCTCCTCCCCTATTCCTTATTGCCCCTTCCTTAGTCTCAGCCAAATACTTCCCTGGTGGCTCAGACAATAAAATATCTGCCTGCAGTGTGAGAGACCTGGGTTCAATACCTGGGTTGGGAAGATCCCCTGGAGAAAAGAACAGCTACCCACTCCAGTATTCTGGCCTGGAGAATTCCATGGACAGAGGATCTGCCAGGATATAGTCCATAGGGTTGCAAAGAGTTGGACCCGACTGAGCAACTTTCACTCAAATACAATCTGGCTCTCTTATCCATCATGAGGAGGACTTAATATTCATGACCCTCTAGAGAGTCTAGCCTGAAATCAGTGTAGATTAGTGGTCCCCAAGCCCCTGGCAGAGGCCAAGACATTGTAGCTGTAATAACAGTGCTCAGGACCCCTACATGATGCCTGAACAATTCACTGACAGCTCACTCTACCCTGAGTGACTTTCAGAATCATTCTATGCCACCACCCAAAGACAGTAACAATCCCCACACCCACTGATAGTTCGGGAAGCCTTAGTCCATCTTCTTAACTTCAGTCCCGGAATGATATGAAGTAGGCTTATTTAGGGAGAAGGCAATGGCACCCCACTCCAGTACTCTTGCCTGGAAAATCCCATGGACGGAGTAGCCTGGAAGGCTGCAGTCCATGGGGTCGCTGAGGGTCGGACACGACTGAGCGACTTCCCTTTCACTTTTCACTTTCCTGCATTGGAGAAGGAAATGGCAACCCACTCCAGTGTTCTTGCCTGGAGAATCCCAGGGACGGGGGAGCCTGGTGGGCTGCCATCCATGGGGTCGCACAGAGTCGGACACGACTGAAGTGACTTAGCAGCAGCAGCAGCAGGCTTATTTAGGCTCATTTCACAATTGGGGTTCTTAAAGTTAAATGTTTTCCACCAAGATGGAACAGCTGGGACTCAGACCTGGGTCTGCACATGTCACAGTGGATGCTTTGCTATGGTACTCCTAGGTCAGACCATTGCCACCCAAGGTGATGATAACACTATTGACAGTAGCATGTACAATTCCATATATGAAACTTTACAGGTTTCAAAGCCCAACTTCTCACAAACCATGACCAAGTTCAATTTGCCCAGGACTGAAGGAGTTTCCTGGAAGTGGGATGTTTCATTCTGAAAGCAGGAAAGTCCTGGACAAACATAGAGGACTAATTGGTTGCCCCAGAAAGCATCCTCCTTTTGTTAACTCCAACAAGAAAAAACAATATCAGAGGAAGCTGTATTTGAGGGTCTTTTGATATGAACCATTGTTCTAGCTCGGGGCAATCCTTATCTAATTCAGTCCTGACCACAGTGTTGTTCATTATCCTCCTTGCACAGATACAGAAATTGAGGCCAGAAAAACTGAGAAAACTTGTTCAAGATTACAGCTCACAAGGGGGCTGGTGGAAAATAAAGGTTTGTCAGACCCAGAAGGGATAACTACATCAAAGAGCATGACAGATGGTAGGCTACAGTCCACGGGGTTGCAAAGAGTCGGACGCGACTGAGCGACTTCACTTTCGCTTTCACTTTCACTTTCATGATATCTTGCTCAAATTTCACAAGCCTGTGAACTGATAGCTTTCCTATTTGAAAAAATAGGCATGGACTAAGACTTGGGAATTTTCTTCACAGCTAATCTCCAGTTCAACCCTCATCCAGAAAGTCTACAGGACAACCTAAAATACAACTAAAATGCAGAATCTCCCAAGAAGTCTCCCAACCACTGTGCTTAGTTCTCACATCTGGACATGTTTACATGCCCACCCCAAGAGACACCTATACATCTCTGTGACCTTTGAAAAAAACACAAAAACATACAAAGGCTTTGAATGATATAAGTTTTTGAAGCAATATTTTCCTTGCATTTTTCTCCTTTAAATAAGCATTACAAACGAAACCAGCATCTCTGACTTCCTGCTCCTGGGCTTCTCTCAGCACCCAGAGCAGCAGCCTCTCCTGTTCGGACTCTTCCTGGCCATGTACCTGGTCACCATGCTGGGAAACCTGCTCATCATCAAGGCCATCAGCTCTGACTCCCGCCTCCACACCCCCATGTACTTCTTCCTGGCCAACCTGTCCTTCACCGACACCTGCTTCTCCTGCACCATCGTCCCCAAGGTGCTGCTCAACATCCACACACAGCACTACACCATCTCCCACACTGGGTGCCTCGCGCAGATGTTCTTCTTCATGGAATTGACTCTGCTGGATGACTTCCTGCTGGCTGTGATGGCCTATGACCGCTACGTGGCCATCTGCCTTCCTCTCCACTACACCACCATCATGGGGCCCCAGCGCTGCCTGCTGCTGGTTGCCGCATCCTGGCTCAGCTCCCACCTCCTGGCCTTCTCCCTCTGTCTCCTCATGTCTCAGTTCTCCTTCTGCACCTCCCATGCCATCCCACACTTCTTCTGTGACCTTCTCCCACTCCTCAAACTTGCCTGCTCAGACACTCACATCTTTCAGCTCATGATGTTTGCAGAAGCAGCCCTCTCGGGGGTGGTCCCTCTCACCTGTGTCCTGGTCTCTTATGCCCACATCATCCACACCATCCTCAGGATCCCCTCTGCTGGGGGGAAGCATAAAGTCTTCTCTACCTGTGGCTCTCACCTGACAGTGGTCACTCTCTTCTATGGGACACTCTTTCTGGTATATTTCCAGCCCTCATCCTCCTACTCAGCAGACACTGGGATGGCAGCATCTGTGGTGTACACAATGGTCACCCCCATGCTGAACCCCTTTATCTACAGCCTGAGGAACAGAGAAATAAAAGGAGCTTTGTGCAGATTCTTCAGCTGGGGAAAATGCTCTACTCTGTAAAATGTCCTGAACCAGATTAGGAGCTCAGGTTCTGTGACATGCCTTCTTTGTGGATGTCTTTGTTGTCATTTTGAAAAACTCAGATTCAATTAGGCTGACGCTCAGCATCACAAGCAGGTTTTAAAGATGGAGAATGCCTGACTTGCAGGACTGGAATACAATCAACTGGCCAAGGACAGAGATAAAGCCTGGAAGAGGAGTGACCAGAAATCCCTGCAAGGTGACTTGATTACTGGATATAGGTGACCAAGCAGATTCAAACCAGAGAGTGGGAATCATCAAAAGATGATATCAGACAAAATACAGGTTCTTGGAGGAAGCCCAAGTACCAGTTCCATCTATAGCTAACCTGTGCATTCAGCTACAAAAAATGCTGACAATATCTGGAAGGGTCAAGTGCCTGAGCTTCAGAGACCACTACCAAGCCCATATTTGGAAACAAAGAGATTCAACTATACAGGGAGAAAACTGAACCAGAAGACATACTCTTCGCTGGGAATAAGTGAGGAAGACTACTTCTAGGAGAAGAAACCTGGAACACGTAGATGGTGGCTGGTCCAAAATGATACACTTGGGCTTAGAACTAAGTCTGTGACAGTGAGTGACTATGAGTTATTGGACAGATTCATGATTTACCTCTGAAACTCTGACTTATTTTGCTTTTCTGTACTTCAGAAAAAAATATTATAGCAAATTTGTAAGACACACAAGTAGAAAAAAGAAGAAACATTCACTATCCTTTTGTCTTTGATGAGAAAATATTGGACATACAATTATATAAATTTTTGCTTAACTTTACAACACAAGTTGTTTCCACATTATTGTTGCTGTTGTTCAGTCACTAAGTCGTGTCCTACTCTTTGTGACCCCATGGACTACAGCACACCAGGCTTCTCTGTCCATCATTTATTTCTCTGAGTTCACTGAAACTCATATTCATTGAGTCGGTGATGCCAACCAACCATCTCATCCTCTGTCGTCCCCTTCTCCTCCTGCCTTCAATCTTTCCCAGCATCAGGGTCTTTTCTAATGAGTCAGTTTCTTCGCATCAGGTGGCCAAAGTATTGGAGTTTCAGCTTCAACATCAGTCCTTCCAATGAATATTCACGGCTGATTTCCTTTAGGATGGACTGGTTGGATCTCCTTGCTGTCCAAGTGACTTTCAAGAGTATTCTCCAACACCACAGTTCAAAAACATCAATTCTTCAGTGCTCAGCTTTCTTTATGGTCCAACTCTCACATCCATACATGATTACTGGAAAAACCATAGCTTTGACTAGATGGACCTTTGTTGGCAAAGTAATGTTTCTGCTTTTTAATATGCTGTTTAGGTTGGTCATAGCTTTTCTTCCAAGGAGCAAGCATCTTTTAATTTCATGGCTGCAATCACCATCTGCAGTGATTTTGGAGACCAAGAAAAAAAAGTCTCTCACTGTTTCCATTGTTTCCCCATCTATTTGCCGGAAAGTGATGGGACCAGATGCCGTGATCTTCGTTTTCCGAATGTTGAGCTTTAAGCCAACTTTTTCACTCTCCTCTTTCACTTTCATCAAGATGCTCTTTAGTTTCTCTTCACTTTCTGCCATAAGGGTGGTGTCATGTGCATATTTGAGATTATTGATATTTCTCCCAGCAACCTTGATTCCAGCTTGCGTTTTATTCAACCTGGCATTTCGCATGATACCAGATGCCGTGATCTTCATTTTCCGAATGTTGAGCTTTAAGCCAACTTTTTCACTCTCCTCTTTCACTTTCATCAAGATGCTCTTTAGTTTCTCTTCACTTTCTGCCATAAGGGTGGTGTCATGTGCATATTTGAGATTATTGATATTTCTCCCAGAAATCTTGATTCCAGCTTTTGCTTCATCCAGCCTGGCATTTCACATGATATATTCTGCATATAAGTTAAATAAGCAAGGTGACAATATACATCATTTTTCTCTATCCTCTCCATATTTTATTGTTCACATTTTCTCATAAATGTAACTAATACGATACCAAAGTGTTATATCATTGATTTTGTTTCAATTTATGTGATTATTGATAAGGGAACTATTTTTTCTTGAGTTTCTTAACCAATTTTTAAAATTATTTTATCATTTATTTGTGTCATCTGCCTATTACCTTCCTAGAATTTTTTATTGGCTTTTCTGTACCTGTCTGTGTTAAAGATATTATATCTTTGACTTCTTCTTCTTGGTAATGTTCTTAGTTAATTCTTTATCTCTCGACTATGAGA
>SJYT01009739.1:91586-146586 GCA_006410635.1 Cephalophus harveyi
AGTATACTGTATTGGTGTTTTTCTTTCTGGCTTACTTCACTCTGTATAATAGGTTCCAGTTTCATCCATCTCATTAGAACTGATTCAAATGAATTCTTTTTAATGGCTCAGTAATACTTCATTGTGTATATATACCACAGCTTTCTTATCCATTCATCTGCTGATGGACATCTAGGTTGCTTCCATGTCCATGTTGGGAGAATGGCATTGAAACATGTATAATATCATATAAGAAACGAATCGCCAGTCCAGGTTTGATGCATGATACTGGATGCTTGGGGCTGGTGCACTGGGATGACCCAGAGAGATGGTATGGGGAGGGAGGAGGGAGGGGGGTTCAGGATGGGGAACACATATATACCCATGGCAGATTCATGTTGATGTATGGCAAAACCAATACAACATTGTAAAGTAATTAACCTCCAATTAAAATAAATAAATTTATATTTTAAAGAATCAATCAAAGTCACTCCTTTATAAAAGAACAAAAATCATATGAGGCAAAAATACCATCTCAATAGATGCAAGGAAAATAATTTTGTATAACTCAACATATGTTGATTAAAGTGTGCTGTTAAAATAGACATAGAAACAAAATTTCCTAATCTGAAAAATGAGTTCTTTTTCAAATTACAACATATGTAATATGTTACATTTCTATAAAATATATAACTATAAAATATGTAATATATAATAAAAATTATACATTTAATTCCTTCTCATAAATGAGCAACAAGACTAAATACCAGCTCTCATCACAACTATCCCATGTTGCACATGATGTCACATCCAGTGCAGTAGGATAAAAAAATAAATAAAAATATAAATTCTCTAAGGAAAGAAACAAAAGTGAATTTTACTCACATGTGACAGTTTCATATTATTACAATTCAAAGGTGTCTATATAGGAACCACTCAAATTATTAGTTACGTATTTTGAAGCAAAAACAAACTAAAAATAGAACCTCCACTCTCACTTCACAACATACACAAAAATCAATTCTACAGTAACTAAAGCACTAATTGTGAAAAGCAAAATTATAAAAGTTTTAGAAGAAAATGCTGAAATATACCTTCCTGAGCAAAGGGAAGAATGGACTTCATACACCAGACACAAGTGAAGAATTAAGATGAAAGGCAAGTATTAATGAATTCAATTCATTAAAATTTAAAATATTTACTTAGCATACAAGATTGTAAAGAGTGAAAGGACACACCATAAAAACAGAGAAAATAGTTGTAATACATATAATGTACAAGGGACTGGTATCTAGAATATTTAAATAGTTCTATAAATAAATTAGAATAAAACAGGCAAATAAGTGGAAAAACGAACAAAAGTGCATGCAAGCACTTTCAAAATTAGAAATAAAAACACTAATAAGAATTTCAAAGGTACCGAATCTCATTTTTTTTTTAATTTATGCCTGTGCTGGTTCTTTGTTGCTTCATGGGCTTTCCTTTAGTTGTGGCGAGCTGGGGCTATTCTCTAGCTGTGGTGCACAGGCTTCTCATTGCGGTGGCTTCTCTGCTTGAGGAGCACAGGCTCTAAGATTCTCAGGCTTCAATAGCTGCAGCACGTGGGCTCAACAGTTGAGGTTCTCGGGCTCTAAAGCACAGGCTCAGTAGTTGTGGCACACAGGCTTAGTTGCTCCACAGCATGTGGGATCTTCCTTGACCAGGGATCGAACATATGTCTCTGGCATTAACAAGAGGATTCTTTACCACTGAGCCACCAGGGAAGCTCCCTAACTTCATTATTAATCACTGAAATACAAAATCAAACCATTGGGAGATGCCCCACAATACACAAACACCAAATGACTAAGTGGAAAAGGCTAACACCACCAAGTGTTACCAAGTATGAGGTGCCACCACAATCTCACCTATTGCCTGATGGAAGTGCAACTCTGTACAATCTCTTTGGAAGTCAACTTGCTAGTGTATATTAAAATTGAAGATGTAGATATCCTAAAATCATGAAATTCCACTCCTAGGTATGTATGAAAGAGAAAGAAATGCATGCATGCAGCAAGAAACATAAACAGGAATGGTCATCGCAGTATTTTTCCAAATAACAGGAAACAACTTTCCTTTCAAGAATAGCTTGCATGATGAATGTGTGGTACCATCATATAATGTAGCAATGGAAGTGAAGGAACAGCTAGTACCTAAAGCTGTCCAGATGATCTCACAAAAGGAAACAATTGAACAAAAGAGCCAGAAGAGAGAATACATAATACATGAGGGCATTTATATAAAATTCTAAACTAGGCAAAACTAAAATAAAACATTAGAAAATCAGTAGGGATCATTTTACTTTGAGAAGGGAAGAGAAATGATGAACAGGATACACAAAAGAAGTTTCCACCATGCTGACAGCATTCTACTTCTGAATTTGAGAAGTGATAAGTAGGTGACTGGGTTCTAATAATGTCTTAGGTAGTATGCGGAGAGAAATAAGACAGACAGAGGATATCACTTACACGTGGAATCCAAAAATTGCAACACACTAGTGAATAATACAAAAATGAAGTAGGATCACACAAACTAGTGGTTACCAGTGGGGAGGGGAGAGATGGGGAGTATAGAGGAGGGGGAATGGGAGGCAGGCAAAAAGTATTGGGTGTAGACGGGCTCAAGGATGTACTGAACAACACAGATATAACCATATTTTATAATAACTGTAAATGGAAAGAAACCATTAAAATTGTATAAAAAAATTTTTAATTAAAGATCAACCAATACAATATTGTAAAGTAAAAAATAAATAAAATGTTTTAAAAAATCAAAAAAATTTTTTCAAAAAAAAGCCTATCTTGGAGCAACCATCCATCAATCAATTAATAAAGGATTGACTCATATACTATTTAAGCTAAGTAATGAGTGAATGGACACTAATTTTATTACCATTCTTAAGAGAACATATGTGTTTTATACATTATTTTATATGGAAAATACATTTAAATGAAAACAAATAAATATACACAGATATTGATTTCTGTTTAGAAATAAATGATTAGGCACCCTGGGCCCAGTAGAAAATCTAACTATTATTCATACCTTTGCTCTCTGAGATCATTAAGTAAGGATGTTTCTTCTTCTACATGACTTTAAAAGCAAAGATGATGACCCCTAATCTCTTTCTGCCTTTATTTTTTCTTATTTTCTGGGACATACTGTATTATATCCATGGGGACAGGGCTCTAATTAGAAAGTGTGGGCTCCGGGACAGAGAAGCACAAGTTCAGGGTTAAGGTGGGAGGATGGATCCATGCTATACTTCACCCAAGGGAGAAACCAAGGGTGCTCCCGTGGAGCACAGCCTGGTCCATCTGAATGGAATTATCACTGATCCTGCTGGGACATTGGGGGCCACCATCCAGAAGGGACAGTTGGCAGGTTGGACAGCTGCCTCATCATATCTTTAACTAGGAGGTCTGGGATCAGATCCCAGAAGACGCTGCCTGTGAAAAGGCGGCTGCTCCTCCTGGCTCCTGTGCCTGAGAATCACTAATGACCTGAGCCTTCAGTCTGTGCTGTTCCTGCTCAGAAGGAAGGGCTCTGTGTCTCCAGCCATATCTTCTTGGGGAGACAAACCCGACCTCCTTCGTGAGATGGTTACAGACGGAGGCTGGTCAGCACCTCCAGGTGAAAACAGAGACTTAGGGATCAGGGAAGGGAAGAGAGTCTACTGAAGGCCACCTGTGTGCACATACATTCACAAACACACACAAACTCATATTCACACATATACTCACACAACACTTAAAGCCTCTCGTTTCCTCTTTGCCACTTTTTTCTACATAACTATCTGCCAATCATTTTCTGGATCTTTGATGACCATGAGGGGCACCCAGTTCTGGGGCTCATCACATCTCTGAAGGTGCAGACTGAAGGCACTGGGGATAATGGGTCTCAGAACATCCTTCCCCCAGCCCCATCAGTGAGAGGCACGCAACACCCGTGCAAGAACAGAGCGTAATTCACCCTGGTGCAGTGGAACAGCCCAGTTCCCAGAATCACTCTCAGCCACTGCTCAAGCCAGTACCAGTAACTCACTCTCTATGTCCGTTTACAGTTACCCAACTCGGTCTCAGGCTTCTTTCTATTAAAGGTGAGTAAACTAAATCATTTAGGATAGGATTGTTTATTCTCATGAAATTAATAATTAATACTTAGAATAATAATTAATAATTAGATCATAATCTTATGATTATTTGACCCAGTTTTCACTTGGTTTCCAGATGCCAAAAGAAAAGAAAATCAGTTTCCACTTGTTTTCCAAATGCTGTTGACAGTTCTGAGAAGAGCCAGAGAAGGTGCTGCTATGCTAATAATATTGCTGATAATGATGATGACTTTTTATATTGACATCTCACAACCTACAAGCCCAAGAGGCAGGCAGTAACCAGAACTCAACAATGACCATGCACCCTCATTTTATTAAACACAGCAAAAACAATAACAGATCATATTTATTGAGCATTTGTCGTGTGTCAGCCTTGATCTAAATATATATAACTATCTTCTATCATTATTCTGTTTAAGCCAATGAAGAAACTGAAGCTGAAAAAGTTCGTGACTTTCTCAAGTCTCATCAAGAATAAAGACAGGGAAAATTCTGTCAGACTCCAGAGGTACGTTTTTATTCACGACCCTAAATAAGCATGACATTTTATTTAGGGTCACAGAGCACCTGCTGCCACTTGACCGTGGCATTCTTCCTCCATACCAGCACAACTCATTTGAATTTCACATCTTGATTGCACATCTTGAATCCTGAAGAAACTGCAATTAATCCCATCATTTGGCTTCTTCAAGAATCCTATCAGTAGGGTTGTTATCAATAACATATATAAAAACAGCAAAGCTCAATGGTAATAAAAATTTCCCCAAAATTTAGGACACTTGAGGAGCAGAGAGGTGGAGCATATCCCCCAGTGCTTTTTAACCACAGCCTGTGTCTCAGATTCACATTTGATCACCTGCTACTAATGATGACAGTAACATCACTGCCCTTAGGAGCAGCCTGCTCTCCGCATGTTATCTCAGTAATAACTGCAATGAACTTACGAGGTACTTACACATGGTGCAAAACAGAAAATGGAGATCCAGTGTTACATAATTAACTGGAGCTAATTACGTAAAGTCACACTGAGTAAAAGAAATAGTGAAAGCCTATCTTTATTTAAATAAGATTCTGCTAAAATTTCTTAGCTTTAGAAAGAAATTAGAAACCAAACCACCATCTCTGACTTTCTAGAAGATAGCTAAAATGCACAGTTCACCCCCAACAAGCCTCCCAATCACTGTGCTTAGTTCTCACCTCTGTATATGTTTACATGCCCACCAGCAAGAGACACCTATACATCTCTATGACCTTTGAAAAAAACTCAGAAAATAGACAAAAGGTTTTGAATGATCTAAGATTTTGGAGTCTACAAATTTGAGCAATATTTTCCTTGAATTTTTCTACATTAAATGGGAGTTGCAAATCAAACCAGCATCTCTGACTTCTTGCTCCTGGGCTTCTCTCTGCACCCAGAGCAGCAGCCTCTCCTGTTCAGGCTCTTCCTGGCCATGTACCTGGTCACCGTGCTGGGAAACCTGCTCATCATCCTGGCCATCAGCTCTGACTCCCGCCTCCACACCCCCATGTACTTCTTCCTGGCCAACCTGTCCTTCACCGACACCTGCTTCTCCTGCACCATCGTCCCCAAGGTGCTGCTCAACATCCACACACAGCACTACACCATCTCCCACACCGGGTGCCTCGCGCAGGTGTTCTTCTTCATGGAGCTGGCCCTGCTGGATGACTTCCTGCTGGCTGTGATGGCCTATGACCGCTACGTGGCCATCTGCCTTCCTCTCCACTACACCACCATCATGGGGCCCCAGCGCTGCCTGCTGCTGGTCGCCGCATCCTGGCTCAGCTCCCACCTCCTGGCCTTCTCCCTCTATCTCCTTATGTCTCAGTTCTCCTTCTGCACCTCCCATGCCATCCCACACTTCTTCTGTGATATACCCCCACTCCTCAAGCTTGCCTGCTCAGACACGCGTATCTTTCAGGTCACCATGTTAACTGAAGCTGTTCCTTCGGGTCTGATTCCTCTCACCTGTGTCTTAGTGTCATATGCCCACATCATTTACACTGTCCTCAGGATCCCCTCTCCTGGAGGGAAGCACAAAGCCTTCTCTACCTGTGGCTCTCATCTAACAGTGGTCACTCTCTTCTATGGGACACTCTTTCTGGTGTATTTCCAGCCCTCATCCTCCTACTCAGCAGACACTGGGATGGCAGCATCTGTGGTGTACACGATGGTCACCCCCATGCTGAACCCCTTTATCTACAGCCTGAGGAACAGACACATGAAGGGAGCTTTGTGCAGATTCTTCAGCTGGGGAAAACATTCTACTCAGTAAAAAGCCCTGTCCCAGATTAGAAGCTCAGGCTCTGTGACGTGTTTTATTCCCGGAGTCTTCATTTGAAAAAGTTTGACAAAATCAGATTCAAGGCAGGATGGTGCTCAGCATCACAAGCAGGTTTTAAAGATGGAGAATGCCTGACTTGGTGGGACTAGAATACCATCAACTAACCAAGGACAGAGCTAAAGCCTGCAAGAGAAGTAACCAGCAATCCCCGCAAGGTGACTTGATTCCTGGATATAGGTGACCAAGCAGATTCAAATCATCAAAAGATGACATCAGACAGAATACAGGTTCTTGGAGGAAGCTAACCTGCCCATTCAACTACAAGAAATGTTGACAATATCTAGAAGGGTCAAGTGTTGAGTTTCAGGGATCATTTCCAAACCCATCTTTGGAAACAACTCATAGGTATTCAGCTACACAGGCAGAAAGCTGAACCAAAAGACATACTCTTTGCTGGGAATAAGCAAGAGAAACTAACTCTAGGAGAAGAAACCTGGCACTGGTAGGTGGGGGCTGATCCAAAATCATACACCTGGGATTAGAACTAGGCCTGTGACCATGAGTGATTGTGAATTATTGGAGTAGATTCGTGATTTTTTTTTACTTTTTAAGCTGTGGCTTAGTTCATTTTTCTGTAAAAAACACTCAGAGCAAATTTGTAAAACATACAAATAGGAAAAAGAAGAAAAAGAAACACTCACTATTCGTACATTTAAAGACAACCACTGGTAATATTTCACATCATTTCCCTCTTGTCTCCTAAAATTGCTTTTTGTTTTTTACTGTGTTGAGAAAGTACTGGACATACAATTATACAGCTTTTTTTTGCCTAACTTCATAACATAAGTTGTCTCCATGCTAATGCCTCCTGAACATTTGGCTCTCTGAGATGACAGAAGAAAGGATAATGTTTCCCCATTGTTGGATGATTAGGAGATTTCTATGTGTTCACTATTACAAATAACAGTGCAATGAAAGTCTCTGAAAAGAAATGATTCTAATGTTCATAGTCTGTAATTTTAATATTTTCAAAAGTAGAACATCAAAGAGTAACATTTTGGGGGCTCTTTTATCCATGCTGCCAAAATGTCAAATAAGAATGTCCTTTTGTCTCTGTCCACTCCATATGTTGATGTTCACATTTTCCCCTAAATGTAACAAATATGGTAGTGAAATGGTATCTTCTTGCCCTGGTTTTAATTTCTTTGTTTATTAATAAGGGGACTATTTTCCAGCATCCATTAACCAATTTTTAAAATTCTCTTATTAATTGTTTATTCATGTCATCTACCTATTACCTTCTGGGATTTTTTTTATTGACTTGCATGGGCCTTTTTATATTCAAGATATTACATCCCTGTCTTCTTCACCTTGTTCCTAGTTCATTCTTTATCTCTTAACTTAGTGTGTGTGTGTGTGTGTGTGTGTGTGTGTGTGTGTTTGGCCATTCTGCATAGCATGTGGGATCTTAGTCTTGTGACTAGGGATAAATCCTGTGCCACCTGCAATGGAAGCATGTAATCTTAAATACTGGACCACCAGGGAAGTCCCTTAACTTGGTGATTCTTTTAAATGTAAGGAAGTTTTTTATTTTATTATCAAATCAAGAAATATTCTTTGTAACTCCTTTTACTACAGTTAAATTTGAAATCCTGCCTTCTGCAGGATTCATGCAAATATTCAACTTTTTTCACTTTCTGGTGTAATACAGAATTTTTTGTATAACCATACATTAGTTTCGAATGAAATCATATTGTTAAAGTGGAAATAACACACAATGAGTTTGAGTTTGAGTAAACTCCGGGAGTTGGTGATGGACAAGGAGGCCTGGAGTGCTGCAGTCCATGGGGTCATAAAGAGTCGGACACAACTTAGCGAACTGAACACACAGTTATACCGCTGATGTTAAAGAAAAATGTCATAAATAACTCATCAAAAAAATTTAGTAAGAAATATACAACATCAATAGACCTATAACAATTGAGGAAATTGAATCAGTAGCCAAAAAATTCCTCAAAGAAAATTTCAAGCCCAGGTGGTTGTAATAATTTTATAAACACTTCAAGAATTCTACTTTGCAAAACTCTTTCAGAGAATAAAAATAAAGGAACATTCACCTATTCCCTTTTAGACATTAGCACAACTTTGATACCTAAAGCTAATGAGAATATTGCAAAAAAAAAAAAGTACAATAAGCTGAAGAAAATATATCATTACCAAGTTGAGTTTTCCCAGAATGCAAAGTTGGTTTAACATTCAAAAGTCAACCAAAGTAAGTCACTATTTTACAAGACAAAGGAAAAAAATCATATGATTCAAGAAAGCAATACTTTTGAGATGCAAGAAAAATTTGGATATAATCCAACATATGCTTATTAAAAAGTCAGGTTAGCAAATGGACATAGAAGCAAATTTTCTTAATATGAAAAGAGTTCTTTTTTCAAACATATAGCATATAATGTGTCATAATCATACATTAAATCCTTCCTGTCCACATGAGGAACAAGACAAAATACCAACTCTCACTGCAACTATCCCACATTGTACTTGAAACATCCAGTGCAATGGGATAAGAAAAACAAATAAAGGATATATATTTTATTTTTTTAATATAAATTTATTTATTTTAATTGGAGGTTAATTACTTTACAATATTGTATTGGTTTTGCCATACATCAACATGAATCTGCCACAGGTATACACGTGTTCCCCATCCTGAATCCCCCTCCCAACTCCCTCCCCATACCATCCCTCTGGGTCATCTCAGGGCACCAGCCCCAAGCATCCAGTATCATGCATTGAACCTGGACTGGTGATTCGTTTCTTATATGATATTATACACGTTTCAATGCCATTCTCCCAAATCATCCCACCCTCTTCCTCTCCCACAGAGTCCAAAAGACTGTTCTATATATCTGTGTCTCTTTTGCTGTCTCATTTACAGGGTTATCATTACCATCTTTCTAAAAAGATATATATTTCTAATGAAAGAAACAAAATTGAATTTTATTTACACCTGATAGGTTTGATAACATTGAAATTCAAAGGAGTCTAACATTCAAATTATTAATTAGGTGTCTTGAGGCAAAAACAAGTAAAACATAGACACCTTAGTACTCAGATCACAAAATACACAAAAATCTATTTCAGAGTGACTAAAGCAGTAAGTATTAAAAGCAAAATTCTAAGGATTTTAGAAGAAAATGCTGAAATATACTTTCCTGAACTAAGGGAACAACGGACAGCATAAATCAGACACTAGTAAAGCATTAAGAAAAAAGGAAAGAACTGATGATTTCAATAAATTAAAATTTAAAATATTTACTTGGCAAACAGACTGCAACAAGAGTGAAAAGACAAACCATAAAGACAGAGAAAATATTTGCAATACATATAATGCACAAAGGGATGGCATCTAGAATATTTAAATAGTTCTATAAATAAATTAGAATTTTAAAAGATAACTAAAAAGAAAAATGAATAAAAATTTAGATAAACAGTTTCAAAATTAAGCAATACAAACACTAATAAGTATTTCAGGTACCCAATCTCATTATTAATTACCAAAATATAAAGTCAAGCCATCGGGAGATGCTCCCCAACACACACACACACACACACCAAGTGACTTCAATGAAAAAAACCAACACCACCAAGTGTTATCAAGAATGAGCTGCCACTGAAACCTCACTTATTGCTGATGGAAGTACAAATTGGTACAATCTATTTGGAAGAGAATTTGATATTGCATAGTAAAATTGAAGATGGAGATTTCCTAAAACCATGAAATTCCTCTCCTGGGTATATATGAAAGAGAAGGAAATGCATGTGTATATGAAGAAACATATGATGAAAACAGTACTGTTCCAAATAACCAAAGAAAATTATTCTTTCAAAAATAGTTTGCATGACTAATGTGTGGTATCATACAATGTAGCAACTCACAGCAATGGAAGTGAACAAACACATGATCTCACAGAGAAACGACTGAACAAAAGGGCCAGAAAAGAGAATACATAGTGCATGAGGGCATTTATATAAAGTTCAAAAGGAAGCCAGACTAATATGAAGCGTTAGAAAGATAACAGGGGTCATTTTCCTTCAAGAAGGAGGAAAGAGTGATGATGAACCTAATAACCCAAAAGGAATTTCAGACAAGCTGGCAATGTTCTACTTCTGAATCTGGGAAGTGATACATAGGGGATTGGGTCCCAGAAATTTCTTGGGCAGTATGCTAAGAGAATGTCAGATAGAGAAAGACAAAGACTGTATGATATCACTTATAAGCAGAATCTTAAAAAGTGCAACAATCCAGTGTGTAAAACAAAAACGTAGCAGAATCACAGACACAGAGAACAAGCTAGTGGTTACCCTTGGAAAGGGGAGAGAGAGGCAGTGTGGAGGATGGGGAATGAGAGGTACAAACTCTTGGGTGTAAGATAGGCTCAAGGATGATTGGTACAGAACTGAAAATATAGCCAATATTTTGTAGTAATGGTAAATGGAAAATCACCTTTAAAATTGTGCTAAATTTTTTTAATTCAAAATAAGCATAAATTTAAAAAACTATCCTGGAACAATAAGTAAATAAAGTATTGACCTGTATACTATTTAAGCTTAAGTGATGGGGGAATAGGCATTAATTTTATTAACATTCTTAAGACAATATACATGTTTTATACATTCTTTTTATGGAAGATATATTAAAATAAAAACAAACATATCCATAAACTAATTTATTTTTAGAAAGAAAGTATTAGGCACCATGTGTCCAATAGAGAATCTAAATATTATTCATATCTCTGTTCTCTGAGATCATTAAATAAGAAATGGCCATCTGCCTTCCTCTCCACTACACCACCATCATGGGGCCCCAGCGCTGCCTGCTGCTGGTCGCCGCATCCTGGCTCAGCTCCCACCTCCTGGCCTTCTCCCTCTATCTCCTTATGTCTCAGTTCTCCTTCTGCGCCTCCCATGCCATCCCACACTTCTTCTGTGATATACCCCCACTCCTCAAGCTTGCCTGCTCAGACACGCGTATCTTTCAGCTCACCATGTTAACTGAAGCTGTTCCTTCGGGTCTGATTCCTCTCACCTGTGTCTTAGTGTCATATGCCCACATCATTTACACTGTCCTCAGGATCCCCTCTCCTGGAGGGAAGCACAAAGCCTTCTCTACCTGTGGCTCTCATCTAACAGTGGTCACTCTCTTCTATGGGACACTCTTTCTGGTGTATTTCCAGCCCTCATCCTCCTACTCAGCAGACACTGGGATGGCAGCATCTGTGGTGTACACGATGGTCACCCCCATGCTGAACCCCTTTATCTACAGCCTGAGGAACAGACACATGAAGGGAGCTTTGTGCAGATTCTTCAGCTGGGGAAAACATTCTACTCAGTAAAAAGCCCTGTCCCAGATTAGAAGCTCAGGCTCTGTGACGTGTTTTATTCCCGGAGTCTTCATTTGAAAAAGTTTGACAAAATCAGATTCAAGGCAGGATGGTGCTCAGCATCACAAGCAGGTTTTAAAGATGGAGAATGCCTGACTTGGTGGGACTAGAATACCATCAACTAACCAAGGACAGAGCTAAAGCCTGCAAGAGAAGTAACCAGCAATCCCCGCAAGGTGACTTGATTCCTGGATATAGGTGACCAAGCAGATTCAAATCATCAAAAGATGACATCAGACAGAATACAGGTTCTTGGAGGAAGCTAACCTGCCCATTCAACTACAAGAAATGTTGACAATATCTAGAAGGGTCAAGTGTTGAGTTTCAGGGATCATTTCCAAACCCATCTTTGGAAACAACTCATAGGTATTCAGCTACACAGGCAGAAAGCTGAACCAAAAGACATACTCTTTGCTGGGAATAAGCAAGAGAAACTAACTCTAGGAGAAGAAACCTGGCACTGGTAGGTGGGGGCTGATCCAAAATCATACACCTGGGATTAGAACTAGGCCTGTGACCATGAGTGATTATGAATTATTGGAGTAGATTCGTGATTTTTTTTTTTACTTTTTAAGCTGTGGCTTAGTTCATTTTTCTGTAAAAAACACTCAGAGCAAATTTGTAAAACATACAAATAGGAAAAAGAAGAAAAAGAAACACTCACTATTCGTACATTTAAAGACAACCACTGGTAATATTTCACATCATTTCCCTCTTGTCTCCTAAAATTGCTTTTTGTTTTTTACTGTGTTGAGAAAGTACTGGACATACAATTATACAGCTTTTTTTTGCCTAACTTCATAACATAAGTTGTCTCCATGCTAATGCCTCCTGAACATTTGGCTCTCTGAGATGACAGAAGAAAGGATAATGTTTCCCCATTGTTGGATGATTAGGAGATTTCTATGTGTTCACTATTACAAATAACAGTGCAATTAAAGTCTCTGAAAAGAAATGATTCTAATGTTCATAGTCTGTAATTTTAATATTTTCAAAAGTAGAACATCAAAGAGTAACATTTTGGGGGCTCTTTTATCCATGCTGCCAAAATGTCAAATAAGAATGTCCTTTTGTCTCTGTCCACTCCATATGTTGATGTTCACATTTTCCCCTAAATGTAACAAATATGGTAGTGAAATGGTATCTTCTTGCCCTGGTTTTAATTTCTTTGTTTATTAATAAGGGGACTATTTTCCAGCATCCATTAACCAATTTTTAAAATTCTCTTATTAATTGTTTATTCATGTCATCTACCTATTACCTTCTGGGATTTTTTTTATTGACTTGCATGGGCCTTTTTATATTCAAGATATTACATCCCTGTCTTCTTCACCTTGTTCCTAGTCCATTCTTTATCTCTTAACTTAGTGTGTGTGTGTGTGTTTGGCCATTCTGCATAGCATGTGGGATCTTAGTCTTGTGACTGGAAGCATGTAATCTTAAATACTGGACCACCAGGGAAGTCCCTTAACTTGGTGATTCTTTTAAATGTAAGGAAGTTTTTTATTTTATTATCAAATCAAGAAATATTCTTTGTAACTCCTTTTACTACAGTTAAATTTTAAATCCTGCCTTCTGCAGAATTCATGCAAATATTCAACTTTTTTCACTTTCTTGTGTAATACAGAATTTTTTGTATAACCATACATTAGTTTCGAATGAAATCATATTGTTAAAGTGGAAATAACACACAATGAGTTTGAGTTTGAGTAAACTCCGGGAGTTGGTGATGGACAAGGAGGCCTGGAGTGCTGCAGTCCATGGGGTCGTAAAGAGTCGGACACAACTTAGCGAACTGAACACACAGTTATACCGCTGATGTTAAAGAAAAATGTCATAAATAACTCATCAAAAAAAATTTAGTAAGAAATATACAACATCAATAGACCTATAACAATTGAGGAAATTGAATCAGTAACCAAAAAATTCCTCAAAGAAAATTTCAAGCCCAGGTGGTTGTAATAATTTTATAAACACTTCAAGAATTCTACTTTGCAAAACTCTTTCAGAGAATAAAAATAAAGGAACATTCACCTATTCCCTTTTAGACATTAGCACAACTTTGATACCTAAAGCTAATGAGAATATTGCAAAAAAAAAAAAGTACAATAAGCTGAAGAAAATATATCATTACCAAGTTGAGTTTTCCCAGAATGCAAAGTTGGTTTAACATTCAAAAGTCAACCAAAGTAAGTCACTATTTTACAAGACAAAGGAAAAAAATCATATGATTCAAGAAAGCAATACTTTTGAGATGCAAGAAAAATTTGGATATAATCCAACATATGCTTATTAAAAAGTCAGGTTAGCAAATGGACATAGAAGCAAATTTTCTTAATATGAAAAGAGTTCTTTTTTCAAACATATAGCATATAATGTGTCATAATCATACATTAAATTCTTCCTGTCCACATGAGGAACAAGACAAAATACCAACTCTCACTGCAACTATCCCACATTGTACTTGAAACATCCAGTGCAATGGGATAAGAAAAACAAATAAAGGATATATATTTTATTTTTTTAATATAAATTTATTTATTTTAATTGGAGGTTAATAACTTTACAATATTGTATTGGTTTTGCCATACATCAACATGAATCTGCCACAGGTATACACGTGTTCCCCATCCTGAATCCCCCTCCCAACTCCCTCCCCATACCATCCCTCTGGGTCATCTCAGGGCACCAGCCCCAAGCATCCAGTATCATGCATTGAACCTGGACTGGTGATTCGTTTCTTATATGATATTATACATGTTTCAATGCCATTCTCCCAAATCATCCCACCCTCTTCCTCTCCCACAGAGTCCAAAAGACTGTTCTATATATCTGTGTCTCTTTTGCTGTCTCATTTACAGGGTTATCATTACCATCTTTCTAAAAAGATATATATTTCTAATGAAAGAAACAAAATTGAATTTTATTTACACCTGATAGGTTTGATAACATTGAAATTCAAAGGAGTCTAACATTCAAATTATTAATTAGGTGTCTTGAGGCAAAAACAAGTAAAACATAGACACCTTAGTACTCAGTTCACAAAATACACAAAAATCTATTTCAGAGTGACTATAGCAGTAACTGTTAAAAGCAAAATTCTAAGGATTTTAGAAGAAAATGCTGAAATATACTTTCCTGAACTAAGGGAACAATGGACAGCATAAACCAGACACTAGTAAAGCAATAAGAAAAAAGGAAAGAACTGATGAATTCAATAAACTAAAATTTAAAATATTTACTTGGCAAACAGACTGCAACAAGAGTGAAAAGACAAACCATAAAGACAGAGAAAATATTTGTAATACATATAATGCACAAAGGGACAGAGAAAATATTTCTAATACATATAATGCATAGAATATTTAAATAGTTCTATAAATAAATTAGAATTTTAAAAGATAACTAAAAAGAAAAATGAATAAAAATTTAGATAAACAGTTTCAAAATTAACCAATACAAACACTAATAAGTATTTCAGGTACCCAATCTCATTATTAATTACCAAAATATAAAGTCAAGCCATCGGGATTTGCTCCCCAAAACACACACACACACCCCAAGTGACTACAATGAAAGAAACCAACACCACCAAGTGTTATCAAGAATGAGCTGCCACTGCAACCTCACTGATTGCTGATGGAAGTGCAAGTTGGTACAATCTATTTGGAAGAGAATTTGAGATTGCATAGTAAAATTGAAGATGGAGATTTCCTAAAACCATGAAATTCCTCTCCTGGGTATATATGAAAGAGAAGGAAATGCATGTGTATACGAAGAAACATATACAGGAATGATGAAAACAGTACTGTTCCAAATAACCAAAGAAAATTATTCTTTCAAAAATAGTTTGCATGACTAATGTGTGGTATCATACAATGTAGCAACTCACAGCAATGGAAGTGAGCAAACACCCACCATCTAGAGCTGTCTAGATGATCTCACAGAGAAACGACTGAACAAAAGGGCAGAAAAGAGAATACATAGTGCATGAGGGCATTTATATAAAGTTCAAAAGGAAGCCAGACTAATATGAAGTGTTAGAAAGATAACAGGGGTCATTTTCCTTCGAGAAGGAGGGAAGAGTGATGATGAACCTACTAACACAAAAGGAATTTCAGACAAGCTGGCAATGTTCTACTTCTGAATTTGGGAAGTGATACATAAGGGATTGGTTCCCAGTAATTTCTTGGGCAGTATGCTAAGAGAATGTCAGATAGAGAAAGACAAAGACTGTATGATATCACTTATAAGCAGAATCTTAAAAAGTGCAACAATCCAGTGTGTAAAACAAAAACGAAGCAGAATCACAGACACAGAGAACAAGCTAGTGGTTACCCTTGGAAAGGGGAGAGAGAGGCAGTGTGGAGGATGGGGAATGAGAGGTACAAACTCTTGGGTGTAAGATAGGCTCAAGGATGATTGGTACAGAACTGAAAATATAGCCAATATTTTGTAGTCACGGTAAATGGAAAGTCACCTTTAAAATTGTATTAAATTTTTTTAATTCAAAATAAGCATAAATTTTAAAAAAACTATCCTGGAACAATAAGTAAATAAAGTATTGACCTGTATACTATTTAAGCTTAAGTGATGGGGGAATAGGCATTAATTTTATTAAGATTCTTAAGAGAATATACATGTTTTATACATTCTTTTTATGGAAGATATATTAAAATAAAAACAAACATATCCATAAACTAATTTATTTTTAGAAAGAAAGTATTAGGCACCTTGTGTCCAATAGAGAATCTAAATATTATTCATATCTCTGTTCTCTGAGATCATTAAATAAGAATGTGTCCACATCTACATGACTTCTAAAAGCAAAGATTATGACCTCTGATCTAGTCTATCTTTAATTTTACTTATTTACTGGGACATACTGTATTATATCCATAGGGCAAGGGCTCTAATTAGAAAGTAGGGACTCCGGGACTGAGATGGACCAGTTCAGGGTAAAGGCCGGGAGGAGGAATCCACACTGCACCTCACCCAAGGGAGAAACCAGGGGTGCTGCCCACGGAGCCTGGTCCATCTGAATGGAGTCAGCACTGCTGGGGCAACGACACAGAAGGCCACCGTCCAGAGGGGACAGCTGGCAGGATGGACAATTGCCCCATCGTCTCTCTAACTAGCAGGTCTGGGAACAGATCCCAGGAGACACTGCCTGTGAAAAAGCAGTGGCTCCTCCTGGCTCCAGTGGCTGGGAACCTCTAATGACCTGAGTCTTCAGGCTGTGCTCTTCCTACTCAGAGGGAAGGGCTCTGTGCCTCCAGCCCTTGTGACAGCAGAGTAGCAAACCCAACCTCCTTCGAGGAAGCATCACGGATGGAGGCTGGTCAGCATCTCCAGGTGAGAACAGATGCTTAGGGATGGGGAGAGAGTCTACCTAAGGGCACACGCTGACACATATACACACATATACACACGCTGACACATATACACAAGCAGCCTGTAGAACCTCTTCCTTTGCATTTTGCCACTTTCTTCTACATCCCTACCTGCCAATCATTTTCTGAATCTTCTGATCACTATGCGGGGCACCCAGTTCTGGGGTTCATCACATCCCTGAAGGGGCAGACTTGCAGGCATTGTGGAGAATGGGTATCAGAGCACCCTTCCACAACCCCATCAGTGACCAGGACACAGCACCTGTGCAAGAACAGAGCATAATTGACCCTTGTCCAGCGGAAGAGCCTGGTTCCCAGAGTCACTCTCCGCCACCTCGCCGTGTCAGTTCCCATAATTTACTCTCNTCAGAGCACCCTTCCACAACCCCATCAGTGACCAGGACACAGCACCTGTGCAAGAACAGAGCATAATTGACCCTTGTCCAGCGGAAGAGCCTGGTTCCCAGAGTCACTCTCCGCCACCTCGCCGTGTCAGTTCCCATAATTTACTCTCTATGTCCATTTAGTTACCAACCTCAGTCACACCCTTCCTTTTTTACTAAACTTTGTGCTAAATCATTTAGGACAAAATTATTTATTCCTATAATAATATGATAATCAGGGAGCTTTTATGATTAAGTTATTTGACCCAGTTTCTGCTTGGTTTCCAGCTGGCAAAAGAAAAGTTTTGCCACTGACAGTTGTGAGTAGGGTCAGAGGTGGTGCTGCTGTGCTGATATTGGTGATAATGACGATGACTTTTTATATTGACACCTCACAACCTACAAGCCCAAGATGCAGGCAGTGACTGGATTCACAAAAATAACACCCTTTTAATTTTTAAAAAAGTAGTAATAATAGGTCATATTTATTAAGCACTTACATTTATGTCATTCTTGATCTAAAACAATCTATTTTTTTTGTTTGTGCTGTGCTTAGTCACTTAGTCATTTCCAACTCTTTGTGAGCCTATGGACTGTAGCACACCAGGCTCCTCTGTCCATGGGATTCTCCAGGCAAGAATACTAGAATGGGTTGCCATGCCCTCCTCCAGGGAATCTTCCTAGCCCGGGCATCAAACCCAGGCCTCCCACATTGCAGGCGGATTCTTTACCACCCAAGCCACCAGGGAAGCCCTGGTATCTATAATTATTATCAGTCTATAATTATTATCAAACTTAATCCTCATAACAACTCTGTATAGGGAACTCTATCATTCCATTTAAGCCAATGAAGAAACTGAAGCTGATGAAATTGGCGACTTTCTCAAGATCTCATCAAGAGTAAAGAGTGGAAAAATTCTGTCAGACTCCAGAAGTATATAATGCTTTTATTCATGACCCTAAACAAACATGACATTTGCCCCTGCTGCCCTGGACTGACTTGGCATTCTTCCTCCAAACCATCATAGCTCCTTCGAATTTCACATCTTGGCAGCATATCATGAATCCTGAAGAAACCGCAGCTAATCCCAGCATTTGGCCTCTTCAACAATCCTATCAGGTAGGTGATTATCTGCATCTTGTAGAAGAAAAGCAAAGTTCAATGGGAGTAAAAATATCCCAAAGATTAAAGGCACATGAGGAGCTCAGTAGTAAAGCACATCCCCCAGTACTTTTTCACCACATCTTGGGCCCCTGGTTCTCATTGCATCACCTGCTACTAACGATGACAGTAACATCATTGCCCTTAGAAGCAGCATGCCCACCACATATGTTATCTCAGTTACAACTTCAATGAGTCTATGAAGTAGTTGCACATGGTACAAAGCAGGACACAGAGAAACAAGGGACAGTAATTAATCAAAGGCCGACTGAGCATAAGGAACAGAAAAAATTCTTATCCCACATCCAGATTCCAAAGCTCAGATGTTAAAACGTAAGATATTGATGGGCAGGTTGATGATGAGAATCAAAATGATGTGCCCTTAATGAAAAGGTGCTTCTCGGTTCACAGGGTTCTCATAGCCACACGAATGCATGGAGGGCCAGAACAAAGCAAAGAGGGCCAGAACACTCCCATCAGAGATCCCTAAATCTCAGTGGGCTCCTCTCTGAAGTAACTAACCCTCCTTCCATCGTCCTCAACATGTGCTCAACACTCATACACTTACACACAGAGCTCTTTGTTTTGTCCCCTAAATCCTAGTATATGCATGACCCCAAAATAAGCTCCAGAGTAAGACAGTGAAATTTAAATGGTTGTTCTAAATTAGGAGTTTGGAATTATCATATACATACTACCGTATATACCTGGAGGAGGGCATAGCAATCCACTCCAGTATTCTTGCCTGGAGAATCCCCATGGACAGAGGACTCTGGTGGGCTATAGTCCATGGGGTCACAAACAGTTGGACATGACTTAGCAACTAAGCACACACACACACACACACACAGACACACACACACACACTACTGTATATAAAATAAATAATCAATGAAGACCTACTGTATAGCACATGGAACACTGCTCAATGTTATGTGACAGCCTGGATTGTTGGGAAGTTTAGTGAATAATGGATACAGGTATATATATATATGGCTGAGTCTCTTTGCTGTCCACCTGAAACTATCACAACACTCTTAATCAGCTATACTCCAATATAAAAAAAAGCTTAAAAAAACAAGGACCTACTGTATAGCACAGAAAACTCTACTCAATATTATGTAATCAACTATATGGGAAAAGAATCTGAAAAAGAATGGAGATATATATATATATATATACACATATACACACACATGCATAACTTAATCACTTGGCTATAAAGCTGAAACTAGCACAACAATGTAAATCAGCTATACTTCAATATAAAATAAAAATTAAATCACAAACAAAAATGATTGTTCTATACTTTTTAAAAAAGGAAATTAAATTTGAAGAGATTTTTCCAGCTGAATTCCAGTTCAGTCTCATTCAGACCACCTATGGGGAAAGCATGCCACATTACAGGATTCTAGAACCCAAACTACATCTCTACCCTGATGCCATCTCATCAGAGTTCACAGTCCTATTTGCACATATTTGCAAACCAGCATTTACACCTACTAATGGAACTCAGTGACCTCTTCAAGGAATAGAGAAAAACAAACCAAAGTCCGTGGACTCTGTAACACTGAGAGCCTATCTTTGTTTAAATAAGATCTGCTCTAATTTCTCCACTTTTGAAGGAAATTAGAAACCGAACCAGCATCTCTGACTTCCTGCTCCTGGGCTTCTCTCTGCACCCAGAGCAGCAGCCTCTCCTGTTCGGGCTCTTCCTGGCCGTGTACCTGGTCACCGTGCTGGGGAACCTGCTCATCATCCAGGCCATCAGCTCTGACCCCCGCCTCCACACCCCCATGTACTTCTTCCTGGCCAACCTGTCCTTCACCGACACCTGCTTCTCCTGCACCATCGTCCCCAAGGTGCTGCTCAACATCCACACACAGCACTACACCATCTCTTACACTGGCTGTCTTGTGCAGATGTACTTCTTCATGGAATTGGCCCTGCTGGATGACTTCCTGCTGGCTGTGATGGCCTATGACCGCTACGTGGCCATCTGCCTTCCTCTCCACTACACCACCATCATGGGGCCCCAGCGCTGCCTGCTGCTGGTCACCACATCCTGGCTCAGCTCCCACCTCCTGGCCTTCTCCCTCTGTCTCCTCATGTCTCAGTTCTCCTTCTGCACCTCCCATGCCATCCCACACTTCTTCTGTGACCTTCTCCCACTCCTCAAACTTGCCTGCTCAGACACTCACATCTTTCAGCTCATGATGTTTGCAGAAGCAGCCCTCTCGGGGGTGGTCCCTCTCATCTGTGTCCTGGTCTCTTATGCCCACATCATCCACACCATCCTCAGGATCCCCTCTGCTGGGGGGAAGCACAAAGTCTTCTCTACCTGTGGCTCTCACCTGATAGTGGTCACTCTCTTCTATGGAACTGTCTTTCTGGTATATTTCCAGCCCTCATCCTCCTACTCAGCAGACACTGGAGTGGTGGCATCTGTGGTGTACACAATGGTCACCCCCATGCTGAACCCTTTTATCTACAGTTTGAGGAACAGAGACATGAAGGGAGCTTTGTGGAGACTCCTTGGCTGGGGAAGATGGGGTAGTGTAGTTTTAGTCACTTCATTTGTGTCTGACTCTTTGCGATCCCACAGACTGTAGCCCGCCAGGCTCCTCTGTCCATGGGATTCTCCAGGCAAGAATACTGGAGTGGATTGCCATTCCCTTCTCCAGAGGATCTTTCCAACCCAGGGATGGAACTCGGGTCTCCTGCATTGCAGGAAGATTCTTTACTGTTTGAGCTACAGGGAAGATGTTCCACCCCATAAACAGTCCTTCCCCAGAGTAGAGCTCTATGCTTTTCAATGTCCCTCCTTCTCTAGATTTGTCCATTATAAATTTGAAAGACTCACATTCAAAACATAATATGCTGAGTTTTCAGAGCAGATGCATGAAAATGAAGACTCAGATTTGCAGAACAGCACTAAGGGCATTTGTAGAGAGAAAGGGGGACCAGCATTCCCCACAGGGTGACTTGATGTGTGGGTATATGTATCCAGGCAGAGTCAATCCAGAGTTGGAAACATCAAAAATACCAGCGAACACTTCACTTCTGAGGAAGGCCAATAGGAGCAGTGTAGGTTACAAATTTTTCCCCAACAACAAAAAATTCTGGCAAGACTAGACAGGTCAGGACGTCAGTCAAGTCACTGGGCTGCAGGGACCAAATCTGACCCTAACTTGGAAGAAACTCATTCATGGGGACTGGATTCCACATGGAGAATGTCATATCAAGTAGGAAGAATCTGTATGTTGCCTGAGTATGTATGCTTATGTTCAGTCGTTCAATCATGTCCAACTCTTTGCGACCCTTTGGACTGTAGCCTGCCATGATCCTATGTCCATGGAATTTACCCAGCAAGAATACGGGAGTGGATTGCCATTTGGGTTCAAACCCGTGTCTCCTGCAGAAGCACCACCGAGGAACTCTATGTGATTGCAAGGGCAAGAATATTCTAGAAAAGGGAGCTAGGCACAAAAAGAGTTAGAATTTGTCCAGTTTCATACATCTGGACTTAGATCTTTGTCTCTGGTCGGTGATTTGGTTTTTTGTCGTTGTTCAGTTCAGTTCAGCCCCTCAGTCATGTCCTACTCTTTGTGACCCCATTGACTGCAGCACACCAGGCCTCCCTGTCCATCACCAACTCCCAGAGTTTATTCAAACTCATGTCCATTGAGTAGGTGATGCCATCAAACCATCTCATCCTCTGTCATCCCCTTCTCGTCCCATCTTCAATCTTTCCAAGCATCAGGGTCTTTTCAAATGAGTCAGCTCTTCGCATCAGGTGGCCAAAGTATTTGAGTTTCAGCTTCAGCATCAATCCTTCCAATGAATATTCAGGACTGATTTCCTTTAGGATGGATTGGTTGGATCTCTTTGCTGTCCAAGGGACTCTCAAGAGTCTTCTCCAACATCACAGTCCAAAAGCATCAATTCTTTGGCACTCAGCTTTCTTTATGGTCCAACTCTCACATCCATACATGACTACTGAAAAAAACATAGCTTTGACTAGAAGGACCTTTGTTGGCAAAAGTAATGTTTCTGCTTTTTAATAAGCTGTCTAGGTTGGTCATAACCTGTCTGCCAAGGAGCAAGCGTCTTTTAATTTCATGGCTGCAGTCACCATCTGTAGTGATTTTGGAGCCCAAAAAATTGAAGTCTCACTGTTTCCACTGTTTCCCCATCTATCTACCTTGAAGTGATGGGACAAGATGCTATGATCTTCGTTTTCTGAATGTTGACTTTTAAGCCAATTTTTTCACTCTCCTCTTTCATCAAGAGACTATTTAGTTCTTCTTCACTTTCTGCCATAAGGGTGGTGTCATCTGCGTATCTGAGGTTACTGATATTTCTCCCAGCAATCTTGATTCCAGCTTGTGCTTCATCCAGTCCATCATTTCTCATGATGTACTATGTACATAAGTTAAATAAGCAGGGTGACAATATATAACCTTGACATACTCCTTTCCCAATTTGGAACCAGTCTGTTGTTCCATGTTCAGTTGTAACTGTTGCTTCTTGACCTGATACAGATCTCTCAGGAGGCACATCAGGTGGTCTGGTATTCCCATCTCTTTTCAGAATTTTCCCAGTTTGTTGTGATCCACACAGTCAAAGGCTTTGGCATAGTCAGTAAAGCAGAAGTAGATGTTTTTCTGGAACTCTCTTGCTTTTTCGATGATCCAGTGGATGTTGGCAATTTGATGTCTGGTTCCTCTGCCTTTTCTAAATTCAGCTTGAACATCTGGAAGTTCACAGTTCACGTATTGCTGAAGCCTGGCTTGGAGAATTTTGAGCATTACTTTGCTAGCATGTGAGATGAGTGCAATTCTATGGTAGTTTGAACATTCTTTTGCATTGTCTTTCTTTGGAATTGGAATGAAAACTGACCTTTTCCAGTCCTGTGGCCACGGCTGAGTTTTCCAAATTTGCTGGCAGAGTGAGTGCAGCACTTTCACAGCATTATCTTTTAGGATATGAAAGAGCTCCACTGGAATTCTGTCATCTCCACTAGCTTTGTTTGTACTGATGCTTCCTAAGGCCCACCTGACTTCACATTCCAGGATGTCTGGCTCTAGGTGAGTGATCACACCATTGTAATTATCTGGGTCGTGAAGATCTTTTTTATATAGTTTTTCTGTGTATTCTTGTCACCTCTTCTTAATATTGTCTGCTTCTGTTAGGTCCATACTATTTCTGTCCTTTATTGTACCCATCTTTGCATGAAATTTTCCCTTGGTATCTCTAATTTTCTTGAAGAGGTCTCTTGTCTTTCTCATTCTGCTCTTTTCCTCTATTTCTTTTCACTGATCACTGAGGAAGGCTTTCTTATTTCTCCTTGCTATTCTTTGGAACTCTGCATTCAAATGGGTATATCTTTCCTTTTCTCCTTTGTCTTTCACTTGTCTTTTTTTCGTAACTGTTTATAGGGCCTCCTCAGACAACCATTTTGCCTTTTTGCATTTCTTTTCTTGGAAGTGGTCTTGATCACTGCCTCCTGTACAATGAACTTCCATCCATAGTTCTTCAGGCACTCTATCAGATCTAATCCCTTGAATCTATTTGTCACTTCCACTGTATAGTCATAAAGGATTTGATTTAGGTCATACCTGAATGGTCTAGTGGTTTTCCCTACTTTCTTCAGTTTAAGTCTGAATTTGACAATAAGGAGTTCATGATGGCTGGATGGCATCACTGACTCGATGAGCATGAGTCTGAGTGAACTCCGGGAGTTGGTGATGGACAGGGAGGCCTGGCGTGCTGCGATTCATGGGGTCGCAAAGAGTCAGACACGACTGAGCGTCTGAACTGAACTGAACTGATCTGAGCCACAGTCAGCTCCTGGTTTTGTTTTTGCTGAGTGTATAGAGTTTCTCCATCTTCAGCTGCAAGGAATATAATCAATCTGATTCGGTATTGACCATCTGGTGATGTCTATGTGTAGAGTCTTCTCTTGTGTTGTTGGAAGAGGGTGTTTGCTTTGACCAGTGTGTTCGTTTGGCAAAACTCTGTTAGCCTTTGGCCTGCTTCATTCTGTACTCCAAGGCCAAATTTGCCTGTTACTCCAGGCATTTCTTGACTTCCTACTTTTGCATTTCAGTCCCCTATAATTAAAAGAACATCTTTTTGGGGTGTTACTTCTAAGAGGGTATTGTAGGCTTTCATAGAACCATTCAACTTCAGCTTCTTCAGTGTTACTGGTTGGGGCATAGACTTGGATTACTGTGATGCTGAATGGTTTGCCTTGGAAACGAACAGAGATCATTCTGTTGTTTTTGAGATTGCATCCAAGTACTGCATTTCAGACTCTTCGTTGACTATGATGGCTACTCCATTTCTTCTAAGGGATTCTTGCCCACAGTAGTAGATATAATGGTCATCTGAGTTAAATTATTGTTGCTAGCTGTGAGCTACTTTCATTTTTGAAACTGTTTAGTTTTTCTCCAATTGAAAAATTATTTGTGTCATTATAGTAAATGTCTAAAATATAAGTAAAAAATTTTCAAATCCTTTCCTGAAAGAATGTGTTATGCAAATTCTTACAATCCTTTTCTCTATACATTTATTCTACATTGTTAAGATGATGACTTTTCATGTAATTTTTAAACATGAATGCTTTCCACACTGTTGTTAAATCTGTATAAGCAGTCTCATAATTAATATTATAGCAGAAGTACCTTCCATGTTGTCATTGTTCAGTCGCTCAGTCATGTCTGACTCTTTGTGGCCCCATGGACTGCAGCACACCAGGCCTCCCTGTCCCTCACCAACTCCCGAAGTTTGCCCAAGTTCAAGTCCATTTTTGTATTGGTGATGCCAGGCAGCCATCTCATCCTCTGATGCCCTCCTCTCCTTCTGCCCTCAATCTTTCCAGGTATCAGGGACTTTTCCAATGAACCAGCTGTTTGCATCAGGTGATCAAAATACTGGTCTTCAGTATCCAGCTTCCAATGAGTATTCAGGGCTGATTTCCCTTAAGATTGATTTGTTTGATCTCCTCACAATTCAGGGGACTCTCGGGGGTCTTCTCCAGCACCACAGTGGGAAGGCATCAATTCTTCGGCGCTCTGCCTTCATTACTGTCCAGCTCTCACAACCGTATGTGACCACTCAGGAGACCATAGCCTTGACTGGCAGAGTAGTGTCTCTGATTTTCAACACACTGTCTGTAATCTTCCATTTGGAGGTAATTAGTTCTGTTAATTAATTTTAACTTTATAAATAATAATGCAATGAAGATCAGTATGAATAAACCATATATGTATAGATTTTCCCATGCTCTTCCAATAAATTTTAAGAAGTGGAATTGCTGTGTGGAAATTTTTTCAGGCTCATGAAATATATTGCAAAAATAGTTTACAAGGACTTCACTGGAGACCCCGTGGTTAAGACTCCACGTTTCCACTGCAGGGATCATGGGTTAGATCCCTGGTCAGGGAACTGATCCTACAGGCCACATGGTATGACCAAATAAGTAGATGGATTTTTTAATGAAGAAACTATCTATAATAAAAATAAAAATTTACCAAACTGTTAATGATTTGCATACCAACTGACGGTTCTGTGAGAATGTTCCTTTCTCTGCATTCTTTGTGTTCCTATTTTTTTACTCAATTGTCACAAATTGAGTGAAAAATGGTACTTCTTTTCTTTGAATGTTTTGGATTACTGATTGTTTACTTAAATCCATAAATGCATTTTATTTATTCTTATGTCAATTATTTCTTCATGTCATTTGACTGTTTTTAAAACTTGCATGTCTTTTTTATATTAAATATTTAAACTTTACACTTTCCTACTCTTATTGAGCCTTTTCCCAGTCACCATTTCATCCTTTGGTTTTCTTTTTGATTTTCTGACATAAATAAGTTTTCAATTTACATACATGAAACTAATAAAAATAATCTTCCTTGTGACTCTTCAGGCTGTGTTATCATTGGAAAATCCTTCCCTATGTAGTTCATGTGAATAATAAATTCTTTTTTAGATTCCAGTATGATGCTATTTTTAATAACAGTTTTATTGAGATATAATTCATATACTATAAAATTCCTTTTTATGGTTTGTAATTTAGTGGCTTTTAGTAGGCAGTGTGGTTTATTTTAGTGAAACAGTATATGACTTTAGAATGATACTAAATGTTGAAGTGGCTCTCTCCCTCACATCTCTCACTCTTTACAAGAGTTTCCTCTCCATTTCCTGTCCCATAATTATTAAAAACAGGATGCTGACTATGTCTGAGCCCTTGCTCACTCATATATATCATACACATTTCCCCTCAGGGCCTTTCTTTCCAGCATTATTTTCCCCTCTGTGACTTCTTTCTTTACTCCATGCCCTGGAACACAGGGTAAGTTTCATGTCATGTGCAAAAAGTACCTTCTCACACTAGCCCACTCTAATCCCTGGATACGATCTGTTTTTCTTGTGAGCATCATTATCCATTTATCTAATTTTCCTATTTCTGCCCTTCGAAGGTCAAGAATGACACAAAGATGGCCACTCCTCCCATTTCCATTCAGTATTGTACTAGAGGTTTCACTGAGCACAGTTAAGTAAGAAAAAGAATTAGAAGGCAATTGGACTGTAAAGAGGGCTTCCCTGGTGGCTCAGTGGTAAGGAATCTGCTTGCCAATGCAGAAGATGCAAGTTGGATCCCTGAGTCAGGAAGGCATGGCAATCTACTCCAGTATTCTTGCAAATCCCATGGGCAGAGGAGCCAAGCAGGTTATAGTCCACAGAGTCATAAAAGAGTTAGAGCCACACAACTTAGTGGCTAAAACAACAACAGTAGCAGACTGTAAAGAAGTAAAACTATTTCTACTTGCAAATGACAGTTGCTATAAATGTCAATCAAAAAAACTATTAGAACTAACAATTTGAATTCGATGCAATCTCTATCAAAATCTGGATAGGGAAGCCTGGCATGCTGCAGTCCATGGGATCACAAAGAGTCAGACATGACTGAGCAACTGAACACCAACACCTTTTTGGCAGAAAATGACAACCTGATCCAAAAGCTCACATAGAAATGCAAGGGAACCAGAATAATCAATACATTCTTGAAAAAGAAGAGCAAAGTCAAAAGACTCACACTTCATGATTACTAAACTTACTACAAGGCTTCAGTAAATAAGGCAATTAAGTAATTAAGGCTGTACTTCGTAGGAAAAGATGTTCAACATCGCTAATCATCAGGGAAGGCAAATCAAAACTACAATGAGATACCACCTGTCACTTGTCAGAATGGCTATTATCAAAAAGAACACAGATAACAACTATTGGCTAAGATGTGGAGGAAAGGCAATCCTTCCACACCTTTGGTGGGAATATAAATTGGTACAGCCATTATAGAGAATAGTATGAAGGTTCCTCAAAAAAACTGAAAATAGAACTACCATGTGATCCAACAACTCCTCTCCTGGATATAAAACACTAATTCAAAAAGATCCATGTACCTCAATATTCATAGCAACATTATTTACAGTTGCCAACATATGGAAGTGACCTCAATGTCTGTCAACAGGTTAATGGATAAAGAAGATGTGGTATACACATACAATGGAATAATATTCAGTTATTTTTAAAAAATGAAATTCTGCCATTTGCAGCAACATGGATGGACATTGAAGGCATTATGCTAAGTGAAATGTCAGACAAAGAAAGACAAATATCATATGATATCACTTGGATGTGGAATCTAAAAAATACAAGAAACTATTAAATATAAAAAATGCAGACTCAGATATAGAAAACAATCTAGTAGTTTTCAGTGGGAGAAGAAAGCGAGAATCAAGAGGCACACACTGTTAGGTACAAAATAAGCTACAAGGATATGTTGTACAACACAAGAATATAATCAATGTTTTATAATAACTGTAAATGAAGTAAAACCTTTAAAAATTGTGAACCACTATATTATACATCTGTAACATAATATCATATAGCAACTATACTTCAATTTTTTAAAGTACAATGCCATACAGCATAAGGCCAGACACATATATAGATCAAAGGAATATAACCAAGAGTCCACAAGTAAACCTTCACATTTATGGGCAATTTATTTTTAATAAGGCTGCAATTCAGGACAATTCAGTGGGGAAAAAATATTGTTTTCAACAAGCAGTGCATGGTCAACTGGCAGGGTCAGCTGGACAACCAAATGCAAAAGAATGAACCTGAACCTTTACCTCACATACATATAAAAATTAACTCAAAATCAAAGCTAAAACTACCAAATGTTTAGAAGACAGTGTGAGAATGAATCTTTGTAATATTAGATTAGTCAATGGTTTCTTAGGTATGACACCAAAAGCATAAGCAGTTATATTAAAAAAGGGATAAGTGGGACTTCATCAAAATCACCAAGTTTTGCACTTCAAAAGATACCATCAGGAGACCCAATAGACAACCCACTGAAAGATAGAGCATCTATGCAAGTCACATATCTGATAAGATATTTGTATAAGAATATATAAAGAACTCTTACACCTCAACAATAAGACTAATAATGTCAGGAAGCATTTAACAGGAAGCTTCCTGCATGCTGTTTTGAATCAGTCAGAAATTCTCTGCTCCTTATTAATTTCTGAATACTCAGGAATTAGGAGGAGAGGCAACCTCTCCCGGGGGCTGAAGAATCCAGGCATTTCCTTCATTAGTTTTTCTATACAGTGATAAGTATCCTCTTCCTCCTTGTGAACCTTACAGAAGGAATATCAGCCTCTTTCTCTCCTTTACCTTCTTATCGTCAACTCCGAACCACCAGGTTCCAGTCCATTAAAGGATCTCAACATAATAACCCAATTTTAGAATGCACAAAGGATTTAAATAAATGCTTCCCCAAAGAAAAAGATACAAACAACCAATTAGCACATGAAAGCTCTTTAACATCATTAATCATCAGAGAAGTGCAAATCAAAAACACACTGAGGGATCTCCCTGGTGGTCCAGTGGTTAAGACCCTTCACTCCCGCCATATGCATGGACCCCAGGTTCAATCTTTCATGCCACATGCCACAACTAAGACCTGGCTCAGCCAAATTTAATACACACACACACATACAATGAGATACCACTTCACTTCCACTAGAATGGTTAAAAAAATGGACAATATCAAAATGTTACCAAGGCATGAGAGAACGGTGAACCCTTCTACATTGGTGAAAGTGAAAGTTTCTCAGTAATGTCTGACTCTTTGTGACCCCATGGACTGCCAGGCTCCTCTGTCCATGGAATTCTCTAAGCAAGAATACTAGAGTAGGTAGCCATTCCCTTCTCCAGGGGATCTTCCCTACCCAGGGATCAAACTCAGGTCTCCTGCATTTAGTGAGATTTTTAAATAATGTAGCCATTTTGGAAAGCATCAGCAGTTTCTCAAAAACTTAAACATAGTGTTTCCATATGATTCAACAATTCCATTCCTTGGCATATAACTAAGAAAATGTATGTTCAGACAAAAGCCTGCACATGAATGTTCATAATAGCATTATTCATAATAACGAAAGAATAGAAACAACCCCAAAATACACAACTGTTTCGAATTCTTTGTTAAGTATAGTGTCGGTTCAAGGCCTATGATAAACAAATGTCAAAACATAATTAGTGGAAAAAATATATTAGGGAAGATGCTTGTGAAAGATAAAGGGGAATAGGAAAGTCCCACAAGCCTCCCCTGCACTTACAGAAAGCATAGTTCAACTGCTGCAGAGAAGGACAGGAATTCCCTAAATAAGCAGGGGAACTTGCTTACAAGGCTTGTATTAGTAGCCACAAGTAGATATCCACCCACGCTGGCCAGGATCTTAGAAGTTTAAACAGTGGGTTCAGACATGCACACCGTTCAGATGCTCTGAACAACACATGGTTTACTCATTGTTGTTTAGTTGCTAAGTCATGTCCACCTCTTTGTGACCCCATGGACTGCAGCACACCAGGCTTCCCTGTCCTTCACTCTCTCCCAGAGTTTGCTCAAATTCATGTCCATTGAGTCGGTGATACCATCTAACCATCTCATCCTCTGTCGCCCCCTTCTCCTCCTGGCCTCAATCTTTCCCAGCATCAGGGTCTTTTCCAATGATTCAGCACTTGACATCAGGTGGCCAAAGTATTGGAGCTTCAGCTTCAGTATCAGTTCTTCCAATGGATATTCAGGGTTGATTTCCTTTAAGGATTGACTTATTTAATCTCCTTGCAGACAAAAGGACCCACAAGAGTCCTCCAGCACCACAATCAAAAGCATCAGTTCTTCAGTGCTCAGTCCTCTCTCATTGCTCTCTTGAAAATGGCACCCACTTGAGCAGAGTGTATATTTCAAGCACAGAGGAGGAGATGAAGGGCTTCCAATCAGTCAGATCTGATTCACAGGTCAATCAGAAGTCACGCCCTCTCTGACTTCCCCGCAGTGTACCTGAACAGGCCCTCCAGGGACAAACTCCCACCCAACCATATCCTCCTCCACGAGTCTGCTTCTTGTTGTAGAAAATCTTTAGGCTCCTAGGCCTTCCTCAAGATCCAAAAATAAATTGAATCAGAGAAGTGAGAAAATGCAGAAATAAAACAATCAAGCCAGACAAAATGATAATAATTCAACCATTCACCAAAGTCAAGGATCTTTAGTTCCTCCTCAAGGGCTATAGATAATATTCTGAGCCATATCCTTTAAGTTGTTTTGCAGACACTGAAACCCCCACCAGGTGTAAAAAGTTAACTGTATGCCACCCACAAGTACAGAGACTCCAGACAGGTTGGAACCAGAAGGTTGATGAGGTTGACTCCTCATTACCTCACCACCAACCAATCAGAAGAATATCCACAAGCTGATCACATACACAGCAACCCTCTGCCTCACCTTGTCTTTAATATTTATTTTTATTTATTATTTATTTGGCTGTGGTGGGTCTCAGTTGTGGCGTGTGGATTCTTTAGCTGTGGCATGTGGGATTTAGTTTCCTAACCAGCGAATGAACCCAGACCCCCTGCATTGGAAGCACAGAGTCTTAGCCACTGGACCACCAGGGAAGTCCCCTCACCCCGTCTTTAAAAGTCTTTGCCTGAAAGCCATCACAGAGTTCAGATGTTATGGGTACCTTGAACACTTTGCAAAGTCCCAGCAAGGGGCTTCACTGCATGGAGGTGGTTCCTATCTGGCTGTTTTGGAGGCAGATGTCACCGAAACAGTATAGGCACATGCAAGAGAAAACACACATTAGGAAAACGATTCCCAAAATAAGGAACAAATCTTTCCACCAAAAGCCCCATGATCTGAACTACTGATTTATTAAGTCCTCAGCTCACTAGGGCCACTCACTTTTATCCTCTCGTGATTTAATAAAATGATACACTAGTAGACTCATCAGGTACAAACACACAACACTCTGGGTAATGTCACAGGTGTTTCCTTGCAAGGCAGCAATAATGCCCAGGCCATCCTATTTTAGATGATTGCTTTTCTCATTGGATTCAGTGTCCAGAAAAGACAAATTTTGCCAGCTACCATTTAACACTTGTTGGGAGAATTTAGTAAGGGCTTCTATGTGTGTTATAATGACCTCCAGGCCAATGGAGGGGAGAAAGATGGCGGCCAGATAATTGTACCAATGGAAAACAGAATGTGTCCATGTGGCCTTGAGAAGAGGGAGGTTGGCAACTTTTTTTAACCCTTTTCCCAGGTAAAACCCAGGGTGCAGCAGCCCGATGACCCAGGTATAAGCCACAGCTGAAGATTTGTGCCACACAACCACTGGGTCCCACTGGGGGCCACCCAATAAACACCTGAGTGGTACAGTCAGTGCCAAGCAAGTCACTATCCTTTAATGTGACAGAATGACGACATGGTTCTGATGATGAAGTGAAGTGAAGTGAAGTCACTCAGTCGTGTCCGACTCTTTGCGACCCCATGGACTGTAGCCCACTCAGGCTCCTCTGTCCATGGGATTCTCCAGGCAAGAATACTGGAGTGGATTGCCATTTCCTTCTCCAGGGGATCTTCCCAACCCGGGGATCGAACCTGGGTCTCCTGCATTGCAGGCAGACGCTTTATCCTCTGAGCCACCAGGGAAGCCCTGATACCCATCCCATATCCCTGATACAATTTTGTTAGTTCTAACTCCTTTCAAGCTCCAGGGAAAATGGGACTATGGCTCTTTGGTTCATCATTAAGACCTTAAACTTAAGCCCAGAACACAGTAAAATGCAATAGATATTAATTATGTGAACTAATGAACACTTCGCTAACATGAATGACAGATTAGCTGTAAGACCCACCATAGAACCGAGGTAATTCCAGATTGCTCTCACCCCATCACCATCAACTCTCCGCAGACTGAGCTACTCAGCTCTACCTTCAGGCTCAGCCTGCTTCTCATCCATTAGGGAATGGTTCTCAATCCTATATGAACACTGAAAGCGGTTTTCAATCCTGAGGGTTTTAAAAATCACCAGTGCCTGGGTCAACTCCCAAGAGTTCTGATATAATTTCCAGAGAGCTGACTTCATGTCCAGTCCTGGCCTCAGGTTGCTTCCAGTCTGGCACAGCATCAGCCACATTTGATAGCTTACGGTGAACGATGTCGGATTCCTGATCTCCGAAGAAGATTTAGCTTTGGGACCAGGGACCAGGCTTGATTACTTAAGAGCTCTTGTGTAGCAGAGTTTTATTAAAGTATAAAAAGGGACAGAGAAAGCTTCTGACATAGATAAGAAGGGGGACAAAGAGTGCTCCCCTCGCTAGTCTTAGCAAGGCTTTATATACTTTTATCAGACCCACTCCCACAATATACATCTTAAGATAACAGGATTTGAACTAACAATAGAAAGATCTTACCAGACCCACTTTCATAGTATACAAGTTTTAAGATAACAAGATTAGTCAGGAGGTTCTTGTTAAGGAGAAACAAATCCTTGAGCAAGATACATTGTTATACTAAGACAAAGCAAAGTAGAAAAAAATGTTTGTCCTTTTCTCCTCCTTGAGAGACTCGGACCCCTTTCTCCTTCTCAAGGGCCCTGCACCCCTTTCTCCTCCTCAGGGACCCTGGACTTCTTATCAACCTTCCTAGGAATTGACTCTCTCACAATCATCTGTTTCCCTGTCTGTTTTGGATTAGTGCTCTTGCATGTACATCTCAGAGAAGGCCATGGCACCCTACTCCAGAACACTTGCCTGGAAAATCCCATGGACAGAGGAGCCTGGTAAGCTGCAGTCCATGGGGTCACGAAGAGTTAGACATGACTGAGTGACTTCACTTTCACTTTTCACTTTCATGCACTGGAGAAGGAAATGGCAACCCACTCCAGTATTCTTGCCTGGAGAATCCCAGGGACGGGGGAGCCTGGTGGGCTGCCGTCTATGGGGTCACACAGAGTCGGACACAACTGAAGCGACTTAGCAGCATGCGCATCTCAGCTGCATGGAGGGAAAGAATGGTTCCATCACAGAGGCAGGAAGGCTTCCTGCAAAAGGTGATGGGGTATGTGAGCTGATTCTGTAACTAAAAGGAGAAGTTTTTCAGGTAGACAAAAAAAGAGGATGGACAATCCAGGCAAGAGGAAAATGTAACATGTCAGGAGCCCCACAAGAAGAATTTGTGTTGGTGTAGGAGACCATAAAGCATCATAAAAATACTGAGCCTCAAAGAACGAAGGGGGAAAACTCCCCTAAACAAGCAGCATGGGTGTCTTCCCCACACAGAGCCTGGGGACCCACTCAGTCAAACTTTTCCAACTTCCCCAGGCTCTCAAGAGTGAGTCATCCCTGGTATTCCCCTGCCACCAGCTCTCATGGAGTCCCCAAAGGATGTGGCTAGGGAGTCCCCATGGAGACCAGGACAGCAGAGGGGGAACGAGGCAATTCCCCCAGGGTCCAAGAAGAGTATAAGTCCCCCTGTTCCTATGTCTGGGGTGGGGCATGTCCCTGCTGCCTCCCCTGCCATCATCACCCAAAGGCTGGACTGCAGTCACTCCATCAGAACTACTCATCCATCTCCACCTTCCAGGTATGTCCTACCAACCCAATAACCACTCACCAACACAGTGACAGCAGCTGGTGTCTGGACCAAAGCATATCAAATGCCTGTGTGCTGAGGAGGAACGATCTAAGAACTGGGGCTTGTTATAAAATGGGGAAACCACAGCTTGAAAAATGCCAGGACTCTGGCCTTGCCAAATGTAAATGTGTTCATGTTTACAGTGGGGCCTGGAAAGAGAAAATGAGTCAAAAACAAAGTGTTCAGCAGAGAGAAAGGGGCAAGCAGGAGGAGGCAAAAAGAACCCTCCAGAAAGCTAGAATCTTAAGATGTCAGAGCCTGGAATGCTGTCCAGTAGGACACAGGCTCTTGCTACTCAAAGCGTGGTGCCCAGATCAGCAGCATCAGAGTCACCTCGGTGTTTGTTAGAAATGCAGATTCTCAGGCCCCTCCCCAGACCTTCTGAGGCAGAACCTGCATTTAACAAGATCCCTACATGATTCGTATGTGCATTCAAGATGGAGAGGCTCTGATGCTCAGGGTTCCAAATAGACCTGCATATCAGAATCAGCCGAACATTTTTTACACTACAGGTTTCTGAGCTTTGCTCTAGATAAATTAAATCAGAATTTCTGGGCACTGTGTATAGCCATATTTTTTTTTCCACAAAGCTCCATTGGTAATTCTTATGACAGAGGTCCACAGAGCAAACTGGGAACCCCTGATCTGGTTCAATCTGCTTAATCTAAAATTGAGAAAACTGAGGCAAGACAGTGACAACTAGCTTGGTAATCTATTAAGAAATTCAATTAATATTTCTGCCTAGAGACCAAAAAAAAAAAAAAAAGGATGGAGTTAGATCTAATTTCAAACTCTTAACTCAATACCTTAATAGCTGAATATACTGTCTCCTCCCATCTTTGGAGCTCCATTTTCTTATCTTCAGGGGAAAAAAATGAATGTCCCTGAATGTCTGAATTACTCCTCATGGGCAGTAGACAACAGAGAAATTAATGGAGAATTCACTCTATGTCTTGTACACACACACACACTCACACTCCATAGTAATTGCTTAACTGAGGTTTGGGGATCCTTGCATCCCAAAATTTCAAAGCAATTTAAAAGCCCTGAAGTCTCATTGTACCCATTTTACAGATGAAGAAATGGAGAGGCACTCGAAGCAGCTGTGCTCCTCACTTTGTAAAGGTGAGTAATGTCTGCTTTTCACCTGGATAGACAGTAATTCAGAAGGGGTTTGCCACCAACTGGGTTCTGGATGCAGAACTTCAGCCAGTGAACCAACTTCATTCATGGGGAACATGTAGTTGGGTGAGGCTGGAACCCCACAGTTCTCTATTCCTGGAGGCTGTATGACCTCTCCCAGTGACCTCACCAAGAAGGAGGGGAAGATCCCTAAAATTCTGTATCCCTAAGGATAAAGGGAAGAAGTAGGCATGGTCCCAGATGCTCAACTAGGTGAGGGAGAAGATCATTTAGGTAATTATCCAATGATAGAGTAGGGTTATAATACAGAGAGCTCAGTGAACAGGGTTCCAGAATGAGAGATTGGGTGGTTGGATGTCAGATAAAGCTTCCTGGGGAAAAATTGATGATCCCCTGAACGGAGTCTTAACAGATAAGAAGGATCAGCTCTGGTTGTGTAGATGAGCCAAAGAAGATAAAAACCTTCTGAGATTTCCCAGGATCCTTTAGCTGGGACCTGATCTCTTGTTGAAGGAATCAGCATTTGATATGCATATAAATAAAAACATATATTATTGTTTTGTTTTTCTTTAATCTGTACAGTCTTCCACAAATTATGACTTTAATCTCAATATGGTTTTAAGATTTCTCTACATTGATATATATATGTTAAATCTATTCCTTTTAAACCTCCATGAGCCTATTAACATTTGGTTAAAGCGTCTGCCTCCAATGCAAGAGACTCGGGTTCAATCCCTGGATTGGGAAGATCCCCTGGAGAAGGAAATGGCAACCCATTCCAGTATTCTTGCCTGGAGAATCTCATGGGCAAAGGAGCCTGGTAGGCTACAGTCCATGGGGTCACAAAGAGTCGGACACGACTGAGCGACTTCACTTTCAATTTCAATGTTAGTTTTGCCAAGAAAATGCACTGGTCATAGCAAACACCCTCTTCCAACAACACAAGAGAAGACAATACACATGGACATCACCAGATGGTCAACACCGAAATCAGATTGACTATATTCTATGCAGCCAAAGATGGAAAAGCTCTATACAGTCAACAAAAACAAGACCAGGAGCTGACTGTGGCTCAGATCATGGACTCCTTATTGCCAAATTCAGACTCAAATTGAAGAAACTAGGGAAAACCACTAGACCATTCAGGTATGACCTAAATCAAATCCCTTATGACTATACAGTGGAAGTGAGAAATAGATTTAAGGGCCTAGATCTGATAGATAGAGTGCCTGATGAACTATGGAATGAGGTTTGTGACATTGTACGGGAGACAGGGATCAAGACCATCCCCATGGAAAAGAAATGCAAAAAAGCAAAATGGTTGTCTGGGGAGGACTTACAAATAGCTGTGAAAAGAAGAGAGGTGAAAAGCAAAGGAGAAAAGGAAAGATATAAGCACCTGAATGCAGAGTTCCAAAGAATAGCAAGAAGAGATAAGAAAGCCTTCTTCAGTGATCAATGCAAAGAAATAGAGGAAAACAACAGAATGGGAAAGACTAGAGATCTCTTCAAGAAAATTAGAGATACCAAGGGAACATTTCATGCAAGGATGGGCTCGATAAAGGACAGAAATGGTATGGACCTAACAGAAGCAGAAGATATTAAGAAGAGGTGGCAAGAATACACAGAAGAACTGTACAAAAAAGATCTTCACGACCCAGATAATCATGATGATGTGATCACTAATCTAGAGCCAGACATCTTGGAATGTGAAGTCAAGTGGGCCTTAGAAAGCATCACTACGAACAAAGCTAGTGGAGGTGATGGAATTCCAGTTGAGCTGTTTCAAATCCTGAAAGATGATGCTGTGAAAGTGCTGCACTCAATATGCCAGCAAATTTGGAAAACTCAGCAGTGGCCACAGGACTGGAAAAGGTCAGTTTTCATTCCAATTCCAAAGAAAGGCAATGCAGGGAGAGCCCCCGTAAAGTACTCTGGTTTGGGGGGTAGATGCTCGGGAACAGGGGGTTTCCTGAGGCTTGATCACACCTTTGCGCATGCTAAGCTTCCTTCCTCATGACCTTTGCCATGGGAAGAGTTCCTCGCGCTGGCCCCCAGCAAAAAATTTTCCACAGTTTGTTGTGATCCACACAGTCAAAGGTTCGGTGTAGTCAATGAAGCAGAAGTACATGTTTTTCTGGGGTTCTCTTGCTTTTTCTATGATCCAACGAATGTTGGCAATTTTACCTCTACTTCCCTTGCCTTTTCTAAATCCACTTGAACATCTAGAAGTTCACGGTACATGTACCTTTGAAGCCTGGCTTGGAGACTTTTGAGCATTACTTTGCTAGCGTGTGAGATGAGTACAATTGTGCAGTAGTTTGAACATTCTTTGAATTGCCTTTCTTTGGGATTGGAATGAACACTGACCTTTTCCAGTCCTGTAGTCACTGCAGAGCTTTTCAAATTTGCTCGCATATTGAGTACAGCAGTTTCACAGCATCATCTTTTAGGATTTGAAATAGCTCAGCTGGAATTCCACCACCTCCACTAGCTTTGTTTGTAGTGAAGTTGTTTGTGGCATAAGATGGTAGAGTAGAAGGACGTGTGCTCATCTGGTCCTCCAAGAACTCCAAAACTACAACTTGCTGCTGAACAACCATTGACTGGAGATCCCACCAAACTGGATCACACACACACACACAAAAGATACCCCGTGTCCAAGGGCAAAGGAGAAGCCCCAACAAGATGGTAGGAAGGGCAAAATCATGTTTAGAATCAAACCCCTTACCAGCCAGAGATGATCAGAGGGCTCAAACAAACCTTGTGCACACCAGGACCCAGAGACTCCACAGAGACTGAGACAGAACTGCATTTGAGTGTCTCCTGTGAAGGTACAGGTCAGCAGTGGACTGCCACAGGGGCAGGGGCGCTGGGTGCAGCAGACCTGGTTATGGCATAAGCCCTCTTGGAGGAGGTCGCTATTAACTCCTTCATAGAGCTGCCAGAACTTACTCAGGACTGGGGAAACAGACTCTTGGAGGGCACAAACAGAACTTTGTGTGTACCAGGACCCAAGAGAAAGGAGCAGTGACCCCACAAGAGACTGACCCAGACTTGCCCGTGAGTGTCCAGGAGTCTCCAGCAGAGGCATGGGTCGACAGTGTCCTGCTGCAGGGTTGGGGGTACTGAGTGTGGCAGTGCTGCATGGGACCTTTTGAAAGAGGTTGCCATTGTCTTCATTACCTCCACCATAGTTTGGCCTCAGGTCAAACAATAGGGAAGGGGACACAACACCTGCCCATCAACAGAAAACTGGATTAAAGATTTACTGAGCATGGCCCCACCCATCAGAACAAGATCCAGTTTCCCCCTCAGTCAGTCTTTCCCATCAAGAAGCTTCCATAAGCATATATATCAGTGGACATCAAAATTCCATGGGTCTTATCCTTTTGAGCAAGGTACTATAATAACTGGAGAGAACAAACAGTCCAATCAAACATATCAGTCAAAGACTAAGTCTGGTGTAGCTGAGATATTATTGAATCATTAAATAGCTGTAAGAAAACTTTATCACATGTTAAACTGAGCTCATGGGGTTTTAAAGTTGTAGGCATTCATTTAGCATTAAGGGTTAAGAAGAGCTATATCTTTGCTAGCATCATGTATTCTAGAGGCTGAAGTTTTCACATTGACAGCACATATTTCCATTTTTCTAGTCCAGGACTCATCACCAATACAGTACTATCTTTCCCCTGTGTAATCACAACAGCAGCTATAGGAGGGCCATTAGGCTGCTTTACCCAGTCTTTAGCTCTAATTGTAGGTGCTTCTTTTAAGGACCTGAACCTTCCGTCACCTCTCACTGTCAATGAGGTGGGAGGTTCACCTTTTCTGTGCTTTCACATTTACACAAGGAAGAATTAGCAGTTGGACAATCAGATCATGTTTATTAATATATAAATCATCCTTGCCTTCATTTTGTAAAATTATTCAGATTTCTCCTTAGTAGTCTGGGTCTATAATTTCTCCATGGACACAGATTCCTTTTAAAGCTAAACTGGAGCATTCTTCAGATTAAGCCACAGTGTCTGGGAAGCATTTTGATTCCATTATCAGTTGAAACAGTACATAGCAACATTTTAGTAAGTCTATGCTCAGATAAAGAGTACAAATCCAGTCCGGCTGCTGCAGTAGTAGCTTGGAAAGGAACTAATGCTTCTGGGCTAATTTCCCAAAATTCAATTGTTTCAGGCTGGAAGTCTATTTTATGAATCTGGAAGTTTGCAATAGTCACTATCATCAAAGGAGTTTCTGACTCTTTGATAGGTCTATTATTTAAGAGCCCTTTCTAAGTTTAATTAATTGCTCTTTTTTTTTTTATTTTATTTTTACTTTATTTTACTTTACAATACTGTATTGGTTTTGCCATATATTGACATGAATCCGCCACAGGTGTATACGAGCTCCCAATCCTGAATCCCCCTCCCACCTCCCACCCCATATCATCTCTCTGGATTATCCCCATGCACCAGCCCCAAGCATCACAAACCATTCACTCTTTCAATCAAATCAGCAGCTTGAGGATAATAAGGAATATGAAAAATCCATTGTATATTATGTTCCTGGGCAACTCTTGTCTTATCTTTAAAATGTGACCCATTGTCACTCTGAATTTGAAGTGGAACTCCATAATACAAATTAATTATCTCCAATGTTTTAATAGTGTTAGTCTGATTATATACCCCAAAGGGAATGGCCACTAAATATCCAGAATAGATGTCCAGAACAGTACACACATATTGGCATTCTTTATCTCAAATTAATGAGCCAACACAATTTAATTTGCCATATTTATCCAGGCAACTTACCATGTGCTAATTGTCCTTTGACTAGTTGTGGCAAGATTTATGCTTAACATGTTGACAAACTGGACACTGTAAATTAACAGATTTAATGAGATCCATAGTTAAAGAAATACCTTGATCCTGAGCTCACCTGTATGTTATTTTTTTTCCCAGATGGCCACATTTTTGGTGTGCTCACAAAGTCAAACTTTTTAAGTTGCTGAAGACTGGATCAACTTCTACTGCTTGATTTTGGGTTTCTTTATCTGTAATAGAGTTAATCATCATTCCATAGAATTTGAAACATAATGAGCATCTACATGAAAAACTGAAACATTAGTAGTTTGAACAGTTTCCCAAAAATCAGATGATAATTCCTTTCCCCATAGCTCTTGATGAAAGTGAAAGAGGAGAGCGAAAAAGTTGGCTTAAAGCTCAACATTCAGAAAACGAAGATCATGGCATCTGGTCCCATCACTTCATGGGAAACAGATGGGGAAACAGTGGAAACAGTGTCAGACTTTATTTTTTTGGGCTCCAAAATCACTGCAGATGGTGACTGCAGCCATGAAATTATAAGACACTTACTCCTTGGAAGAAAAGTTATGACCAACCTAGATAGTATTTTCAAAAGCAGAGACATTACTTTGCCGACTAAGGTCCGTCTAACCAAGGCTATGGTTTTTCCTGTGGTCATGTATGGATGTGAGAGTTGGATTGNATAAGACACTTACTCCTTGGAAGAAAAGTTATGACCAACCTAGATAGTATTTTCAAAAGCAGAGACATTACTTTGCCAACTAAGGTCCGTCCACATTGTTTTTCTAGTAGTCATGTATGGATGTGAGAGTTGGACTGTGAAGAAGGCTGAGTGCCAAAGAATTGATGCTTTTGAACTGTGGTGTTTGAGAAGACTCTTGAGAGTCCCTTGGACTGCAAGGAGATCCAACCAGTCCTTTCTGAAGGAGATCAACCCTGGGATTTCTTTGGAAGGAATGATGCTAAAGCTGAAACACCAGTACTTTGGCCACCTCATGCGAAGAGTTGACTCATTGGAAGACTCTGATGCTGGGAGGGATTGGGGGCAGGAGGAGAAGGGGACTACCGAGGATGAGATAGCTGGATGGCATCACGGACTGGATGGACGTGAGTCTGAGTGAACTCGGAGAGATGGTGATGAACAGGGAGGCCTGGCGTGCTGCGATTCATGGGGTTGCAAAGAGTCAGACACGACTGAGCGACTGAACTGAACTCAACTTTGGAGGGAATTTGCCAGTTATTCTTTATACCCATAGAAGAAACCAACCAGCCAATCCATTAACTATTGACCAAGAAACTCCAGTACTTTGGCCACCTCATGTGAAGAGTTGACTCATTGGAAAAAACTCTGATGCTGGGAGGGATTGGGGGCAGGAGGAGAAGGGGACGATTGAGGATGAGATGGCTGGATGGCATCACGGACTCGATGGACGTGAGTCTGAGTGAACTCCGAGAGATGGTAATGAACAGGGAGGCATGGCGTGCTGCGATTCATGGGATCGCAAAGAGTCAGACACGACTGAGCGACTGAACTGAACTGAAGAATCAGTGTACATAGGGCATTCAGTTAAATTCTCTTGTTTTAATACCTGGCAAACAGCATATAACTCAGCAAATTGGTTGCTTTTACCTTCCCCAGTTATTGTCAGTTATAGTAGTAGTTACTGGATTATATGCCATCACTTTTCGATAGCAAGTGTATTCTATATATTTAGCTGATCCATCAGTAAATCAATGTATGTTGTTTCTCCTGTGGTTTATTGACTTGAATCTGGTTCACATCTGTCATTATTTCTTTAGGATAGGTTTCCAAGAGTAGAATTATTGTATTCCAGAGTAAAATTTGGTTTTAATTGATACATTTATTTTTAAAAATATACTGATAATGTACCTTCTCGCTAGCAGTGAATTTGAGTATCCATTTTCTAATAAATTCTTAATAGAATGGTAAATAAAGGAGTGATATTACTAAAGCAATCTCTGGTTCAGGTGTTCAAGCTGGATTTAGAAACAGCAGGGGAACCAGAGATCAAATTGCCAACATCCGCTGGATCATCAAAAAAGCCAAAGAATTCCAGGAAAACATCTACTTCTGTTTCATTGACTACACCAAAGCCTTTGTGTGGATCACCACAAACTGGAAAATTCTTATAGAGTGGGAATACCAGACCACCTTACCTGCCTCCTGAGAAATCTGTATGCAGGTCAAGAAGCAACAGTTAGATCTGCACATGGAACAACAGACTGGTTCCAAATCAGGAAAGGAGTATGTCAAGGCTGTTTATTGTCACCCTGCTTATTTAACTGTTATGCAGAGTACATCATGTGAAATGCCAGGCTGGATGAAGCACAAGCTGGAATCAAGATTGCCGGGAGAAATACCAATAACCTCATATACGCAGATGACACCAATCTTATGGCAGAAAGCGAAGAACTAAAGAGCCTCTTGATGAAAATGAAAGAGGAGAGTGAAAGTATTGGCTTAAAGCTCAACATTCAGAAAACGAAGATCATGGCATCCAGTCCCATCACTTCATGGGAAATAGATGGGGAAACAGTGGAAACAGTGTCAGACTTTATTTTGGGGGGCTCCAAAATCACTGAGGATGGTGACTGCAGCCATGAAATTAAAAGACGCTTACTCCTTGGAAGAAAAGTTATGACCAACCTAGATAGTATTTTCAAAAGCAGAGACATTACTTTGCCGACTAAGGTCCGTCCATATCGTTTTTCTAGTAGTCATGTATGGATGTGAGAGTTGGACTGTGAAGAAGGCTGAGCGCCGAAAAATTGATACTTTTGAACTGTGGTGTTGGAAAAGACTCTTGAGAGTCCCTTGGACTACAAGGAGATCCAACCAGTCCATTCTGAAAGAGATCAACCCTGGGATTTCTTTGGAAGGAATGATGCTAAAGCTGAAACTCCAGTACTTCGGCCACCTCATGCGAAGAGCTGACTCATTGGAAAAGACTTTGATGCTGGAAGAGATTGGGGGCAGGAGGAGAAGGGGACGACAGAGGATGAGATGGCTGGATGGCATCACTGTCTCAATGGATGTGAATCAGTGAACTCCAGGAGTTGGTGATGGACAGGGAGGCCTGGCATGCTGCGATTCATGGGGTCGCAAAGAGTCGGACACGACTGAGCAACTAAACTGAACTAAACTGACTATAATTAGCAACAATGTATTATATATTTGAAAGTTGCTAAGACAGTATCTTAAATGATCATGTTAACTTACTATAGCAAATCCCAAGGACAGAGGAGCCTGGTATGCTGCAGTCCATGGGGTCAGGAAGAGTCAGACATGACTGAGCGACTTCTCTTTCACTTTTCACTTTCATGCATTGGAGAAAGAAATGGCAACCCACTCCAGTGTTCTTGCCTGGAGAATCCCAGGGACAGGGGAGCCTGGTGGGCTGCCATGTATGGGGTCACACAGTGTTGGACACGACTGAAGTGACTTAGCAGCAGCAGCAGCATTACACTTTATGAAGAAAGTAAAAGTGAGGTCGCTCAGTCATGTCTGACTCTTTGCCACCTATGGACTGTAGCCTGCCATGCTCCTCCATCCATGGGATTTTCCAGGCTAGAATACTGGAGTGGGTCATCATTTCCATCTTGAGGGGATCTGCCCAACCCCAGGGATTGATCCCAAGTCTCCCGCAGTGCAGGCAAACTCTTTACACTGTCTGAGCCACCAGAGAATCCACACTATATGTAGATATGTGAATAATTATTAGGTACACCTAAAACTAATAAATACTATGCTATACATTAATAGCATCTCAATAAAAATTTGAGTATCATTTTCAATAAGCATTATTTAAAAGGCACAGTATTGGATATTTAAAATGTTCTTGGTTTTGTTGAGATTCTTGAAACAAAGTTTTCTCTCCAAAGGAGCTCTTCAGTGTTTAATCATTTGTATTCTGATTTTTTAAAAATATGATATTCTAAAGCATACATTATTGAGATTATAAACCCCCAGACAGATACATACATTATACAGCACTCCACTGATAATTTATGTATAAAAAGTTATAGGTATCTATGCTGTCTCTTGTTTATTTTTAGCACATGAGGCTATGACCAGCACTATTCCTCTCCATATTTCAAAACTTAATAAAGACATAACCATAGATTCTTTGTCTTGTTTTCATTTTGTAAGTAACCAGAAGAAAATCTAAGGATTATATAAGCCCTTTGAACTGATTTTAAAGATAAAAAAGATGATTTTTAAGATTTTTGAAGAATTTTGAGATTAAGCTGCTTAAAGAAACACTTAGGTAACAGATCTCATCTCTTGAATCAATTAAAATTTTTCTCATCAGATGTTGATTGGGAGATGGCCATGTCAAAAATGGTTCTTTAAAGGTAAAGTCCTGTCTGAATTAAAGCAAAGACACTTAAGAGAGGGCATAGTGATCTCTGACTAATAGTCTATGCACAACAATATAAGAGAGTGGTTTTGGTGCCTATACATATCATTTAACCACTTTCAGCCACTATTTGGTGGCTTCACCATCCTATGACCCAGCTTAATGAGGGCTGTTGACAAGTGGGACCATTCATTGCTCCTTCCTGGCTTTAAGCAAGGAGAGGTTTCCAAAGTGTGGTTCAATAGTGGAAGCCCTTTGGTAAGATACCACATAGGTGTCAGTATTTAGAACATCTCTGTTTTCCCCCATAAAGACATTAGCCCCACTAAGGTACACAGTGCACTTAGGATGCCAGTGGTCTAGATGTCCTGTGACTTGTAGTTTTGGCTGCCAAGCACCTCTTCCCCTTGTCTAGTCCCACCTCTCCCTTCTGAACAACCACTGCTGAGCTAAACAAGGGTACCATGAACCCAGGGCAAGTCTGACCTGCCTGCTCTTCCATTTTAACTCTCTCCCTTTTCACATGTGCTCATTTAGAGAAAGCCCTCTCACACATTCCTCACACAGTGCAGAAAGAGAAGTGATGACTGGTTTATAAAACAAAATCATAAGCCCGTTTACTTAATATAATATTGTAAGGCACATAAATGTAACAACCATCCTATATTCCCCTCTATAGTTGAATACATGAACAAGTAGACATTTTCTGCATACACTTAGCATGACTGTGACCATCGGCAGCACTGTACCATCCCTCATAGCAAAGTCTCCCTTTCTGACGTGGTCTGTGGAATTAGGAAGATATGAGCTGTTTTCTCTTCGATGTCTCACATAGATACTCACAGATACTCTTACGTAGATAGTGAATTTCTCAGTACCTTAATACCATTTCCTTCTAGTTTTCTTTGTCTTTTTTTTTCTCTGCCTAGATCATCTCCAAACACTTTTTCCTTTTCCTTCTCACTATTCAAGAAATATAATCTAAAGTAATGTCTAAAAAATATGTCTAAAATATTTAGATTCAATTCTTTTAACATAGTGGTAATTATGGTTTCCTCTTCTATGGTTTTAGTCATAACGAAACCAATAACAAACATAAAATTAAGAGAATACACTCTGCAGCAGAGGATACTGTTTTATCTTCTGTGTCTCACATGGATTGCTTAATTTACCACTACCTTAATAACTTCTTCTTCTCTCTTTCCCTTTTTTCTAATGCTAGTTTATCTCTAAACAGCTTGCCCTGTGTAATATCATTTAATATCTAAAAATATTTTAGTCTAATCTGTATTTTTAACATAGCGATGATTATGATTTTATCCTTTATATTTTCAGTTATTTTACGTATTAAAACAAATAACAAATATGAAATTAAGAACAGCCTTGGACAGAAGATTTACTTTGCAGTAGAGGATACTGATTGCTGTACCCGATATTGCTGTGGGGGCTTTAGGCCTTTTACCATGAGGATTCTTGATCTTCTAGGCCAAGAAGTCATAACTCTGGAGAGACCACTAAGATTTCACTGGTGTTGTATCCCCTGCTGCCTTCAGGAGGTCAGTGAGCAATTACCAGAGTACTTTGTAAAGTAGTTCAGCAAAAATTTTCACCCTTTTAGTGAACCTATCAAATGAGATTTAAAGGAAAAGTGGTCCACCAGCTATTGGTTTATGCTTGAGAGTGAATTGTAGGAAAGAAGGCAGTTGCACCCCACTCCAGTACTCTTGCCTGGAAAATCCCATGGATGGAGCAGCCTGGTGGGCTGCAGTCCATGGGGTCGCCAAGAGTCGGACACGACTGAGCGACTTCACTTTCACTTTTCACTTTCATACATTGGAGAAGGAAATGGCAGCCCACTCCAGTGTTCTTGCTTGGAGAATCCCAAGGACAGGGGAGCCTGGTGGGCTACCATCTATGGGGTCACACAGAGTCAGACACGACTGAAGTGACTTAGCAGCAGCAGTAGCAAGGCAGATGGAAAAGACTGAGCAATTAGCCCCATATTCCAGAGCAGTGTGCCCCCTAGGGGTGAGATCAGAGATCTCAGAGACTAGACTTTTTCATCTTCAGGGAGAGCTGAAAAGGTAGGGCATCTTGGTCAAGTCCCTAACCTGAAATGACCATGAAGGCCTGACCAAACCCAGAGGACAGTCCCATAGAGAATATCTTTAAATGCCACTCCAGAGACAAGTGAACAGAAGAGTGAGGGAAAGAACAGATGTGTTCATCTCAAAATTTCCCAACCTACAGACACCTAACTTCTGAGGTATCTCAATTCCTGTGTGTTTCAGTTCTCCATTTGAAGAAAAGTAATACATTTGAGAAAACCACTATATCATTCAGGTATGACCGCAATCAAATCCCTTATTATTATACACTGGAGATGATAAATAAATTCAAGGGATTAGATATGGCAGACAGAGTGCATGAAGAACTATTGACGGAGGTTTGGAGGTTCGTAACATTGTAAAGGAGGAAATAACCAAAACCATCCCCAAGAAAGAGAAATGCAAAGAAGCAAAGTAGTTGTCCAAGGAGGCCTTACAAATGGCTGGGAAAAGAAGAGAAGTGAAAGGCAAAAGAGAAAGGGAAAGATATGCCCAACTAAATACAGAGTTCCAGAGAATATCAAGGAGAGATTTAAAAAAAAGACTTCCTAAGTGAACAATGCAAAGAAATAGAGGAAAACAATAGAATGGGAAAGATGAGAGATTTCTTCAAGAAAATTGGAAATACTAAGGGAACATTTCATGCAAAGATGGGCACAGTAAAAGACAGAAACAGCAAGGACCTAACAGAAGCAGAAGATATTAAGAAAAGTTAGCAAGAATACAGAAAAACTATACGAAAAAATCTTAATGACCCAGATAACCACAGTGGTGTGGTCATTCACCTAGAGCCTGTAGTATGAAGTCAAGTGAATCTTAAGAAGCATTACTATGAACAAAGCACCAGGAGGTGATGGAATTCTAATGGAGCTATTTTAAATCTTAAAAAATGATGCTGTTAAAGTGCTGCACTCAATATGCCAGCAAATTTAGAAAACTCAGCAGTGGCTACAGGACTGGAAAAGGTCAGTTTTCATTTCAATCTCAAAAAAGGCAATGCCAAAGAATGTTCAAGTACTATACAATTGCACTCATTTCACATGCTAGCAAAGTAATGCTCAAACTCCTTCGAGCTAGTCTTCTGCAGTATGTGAACCAAGAACTTTCAGATGTACAAGCTAGATTTAGAAAAGGCAGAAGAACCAGAGATTAAATTGCTATTATTCACTGAATCATAGAAAAAGCAAAGGGATTCCAAAATAATACGTGTTTCTGCTTCACTGACTATGCCAAAGCCTTTCCCTGTGTTGATCAAAACTAACTGTGGAAAACTCTTAAAAGAGATGGGAATACCACACCATCTTACCCATTTCCTGAGAAATCTCTATGCAAGACAAGAAGCAACAGTTAGAACTGCACATGGAACAACAGACTGCTTCCAACTTGAGAAAGATGTATGCCAAGACTGAATATTGTCACCCTGCTTATTTAGCTGGAGAAGGAAATGGCAACCCACTCCAGTGTTCTTGCCTGGAGAATCCCAGGGACAGAGGAGCCTGGTGGGCTGCCGTCTCTGGGGTCGCGCAGAGTCGGACACGACTGAAGCGACTTAGCAGCAGCAGCAGCAGCAGCTTATTTAGCTTACGTGCAGAGTACATGAGGCAAAATGCTGGGCTGGACAAAGCACAAGTAGGAATCAAGACTGCTACGAGAAATATCAGTAACGCTAGATAGGCAGATAACACCACTTTATGGCAGAAAGCGAAGAAGAACTAAAGAGCTTTCACTTTCATCTTTTGATTAAAGTGAAAGAGCCGAGTGAAAAAGCTGGCTTAAAACTCAACATTCAAAAAATGAAGACCATGGCACCTAGTCCTATCACTTCATGGCAAATAGATGGGGAAATGTGGAAACAGTGACAGACTTTATTTTGGGGGCTCCAAAATCACTGCAGATGGTGGCTGCAACTGTGAAATTAAAAGACACTTGTTCCTTGGGAAAAAAGCTGTTACAAACATAGACAGTGTATTAAAAAGAAGAGACATCACTTTGCTGAAATACATCTGTACAAAGCTATGGTTTTTCCAGTAGTAATGTATAGATATGAGTTGGATCATAAAGAAAGCTGAGCACCTAAGAACTGATGCTTTTGAACTATGGTGCTAGTGAAGACTCTTGAGAGTTCCTTGAACAGCAAGAAGATCAAACCAGTTAATCTTAAGGAAATCTACCCTGACTATTCATTGGAAGGACAGACGCTGAAGTTGAAGCTCCAATACTTTGGCCATCTGATGCAAAGAGCCAACTCACTGGAAAAGACTCTGATGCTGGGAAACATTGAGGGTAGGGGGACAAGGTGGTTATAGAAAATCAGAAGGTTGGAGGGCCTCAGCAACTCATGTCCATCAGTGGGCATGACTTTGAGCAAACTCCTGGGGACAGTGAAAGACAGGGAAGCCTGGCATGCTGCAGTTTATGGTGGTGCAAAGAGTTGGACTTTGATGGACTTGTTTGATGGAATATGGACTTAGCAACTGAACAACACTATACCTTTGAGTCCATGTAATAGGACTATGCAAGTTTGAGCACCTTCAATCCACAAAGACCAGGTGTCTTTTTCATAGTGTTTGACAGCCCTCTGACAGATAAAAAGGATCTCAGGAGGAGGTACCAGGTCACAGAGTGTTTATAGGATGTCGCCCTTTGCTTATGTCTCCACTGGTCTGAGATTAGCACTGCCTGGGTCACTCAGTGATCCATGAGACCAGGGCAGACAGAGATATGGGCACACAGAGATTTATGTCCAATATTGTACTTATTTTGAAAAGAAAATTGAAGTCCGTACTGTATTATTTTGTTTTACATGTCATTTAGTAATGACATTCCACATACATTTATTAATATAATATCTATCATAAGAGTATCTGAGGAAACCAGAATTTGATGGAATATGCTCTACAATCTATAGAGCTCATTAACATACATTATATTATTGATCTAAAATATCCCTAGGAAGCCCTTAGTTATGATGAGCATACTGGGATACTCTCAAAGTGGCCCAACTGTATAGCAGAATGAAGACTCTAGGCCTCATTTTCTTTCCATCCTAGCACTATTGCCACTTATATTTGAAAACTGCCCCAATGATCAAGGCTGTGTCCATATATCTAAACTACTGTTTTTAAACATATTTAAAGAAAGCGCTATGGATAGTTTAGATATTTTTTGTAGATACAGCTATTTTAAAATATATAAGACCAGCAGAGCAGTTCTTCACAGTGAACACTGTGCATGGAGCCTCCCCAAGTTGGTATCTCATCTCTTCTACTTTGCAGCTGGGGAATCAGATAGAAGTTAATTAACCTCTCTGTTCCTTATTTCCTCTATAAATAGGAATAATAGAACCAACCTTCTAAGAATATAGTATGAATTAAGTGTTTATAAAACAGTATCTTGCCCTTACAAAGTGAGCAAAGGACCTAGATATTTTGTCAACAAAGACATACAAATGGCCATATATAAAAAGGTGCTCACATAATTAATCATCAGAAATACAAATCAAAACCACATCACACTTGTTTAAAAAGCTCTTTTTTAAAAGACAAGAAATGCAAATTGGTAAGGATGAGAAGAAAAGGGAAACTTTGTATGCTCTTGTTAGCAATGAAAATTGGTAAAGCTATTATAGAAAACAGTATGGCGTTTCCTCAGATAATTGAAAAGAGGACAACTCTAAGATCTAGTAATACTACTTTTGTGTATCTATCCAAAAGATATTAAATCAGGTTTTCAAAGATATCTGCATTCCATGTTAATTACAGCATTATTCATAACAGTAAAGATATGGAGACAACCTAAGTGTTTGTTGACAGATGAATGGATTAAGTATATGTGTGTGTGTGTGTGTATAGATAGATCACATTTATATACACATCTGTACATACACACACAATTGAATATTATTCAGCCAAAAATGGGGGGAAAATCCTGCTGTTATGATAATATGTATATATCTGGATGGTGTTATACTACATGAAACAGATCAGACATAGAAACACAAATACAGTATGGTTATCACTTAAATGTGAAAAATAACTCCTGTAAATAGATTAAAATGGTGGTTGCAAGGAACTCAGGGGTGAGGGAAATGGGAGATTTTGGTCATCAGTACAAATTTTCAGTTATAAAATAAATAAGCTGTAGACCTCTGATGTATATCATGATGACTATAGTTAACAGTATTAGAGTTGACCCTTGAACAACAAGGGTTTGAACTTCACTGGGCCATTTACACATGCTGCTGCCACTAAGTTGCTTCAGTTGTGTCCGACTCTGTGCGACTCCACAGACAGCAGCCCACCAGGCTCCTCTGTTCCTGGGATACTCCAGGCAAGAACACTGGAGTGGGTTGCCATTTCCTTTTCTAATGCATGAAAGTGAAAAGTGAAAGTGAAGTCACTCAGTCATGTCCGACTCTTAGCGACCCCATGGACTACAGCCTACCAGGCTCCTCTGCCGATCTGTTTCAATAAACACATGCTGCAGTACTACTTAATCTGTTATTGGTTGAATCCTCAGATGAAGAACCTTGGATATGGAGGGCCAGCCAGCAAAGGCAGATTTTTGACTGTGCAGGATAGGGGTGGGGAGGTTGAGGTGAGGGTCAGGGGAGTCAGTGTCCCTAACTCCTGCTTTGTTCAAGGGTCAACTATATACTGTATACTTGAAGTTTGCAAGGAGTAGACCCCAATTATTCACATCAAAAACAGTGGCTATATGAGGTGATGGCTGTGTTAACTTGAGAGTGATAGTCATTTCACAATGTACATGTATATCAAATCATCATATAGTATACCTTAAATATATTATAATTTATTTGTTAATTATACCTCAGTAGACTTGGAAATAGACTATACTGATGAGAGCTCTTATTAGACATCTGATGATAGTGATGATAATGATATATTTATTCTTTTACTTTTTTAGATAGAAATTGATGCTCCTCCTGGTGTACCAATAGGATATGTTACTCAGATCAGGCATGCATTTCTGCCAAAGTTTAGAATTCAAAATGAGGATAGAAAGGATGTACTGAGCATTATCGGTCCATGTTTTATGTGCAGCTGTTGTGGAGATATTGATTTTGAGGTAAGAGATGTGATAATTTTTATAACATTGGCTCATAAGAATATTATAATTTTGTAAGACCTTACAAACATATTAATAAATATTTGTATACTGATCTCAAGAGGAAGATAATGTGCTTATATATTTAACTTGGGATAGAGAGGGGGATTTTGCTCTTACTAAACATCATGATTCTAAATGTGAAAAAAGAGAAGAAACTTATAGTAAAATAGATATAAGCAAAACATCAACATTTAAACGTGGTGTTTTCTAATGGAGATACTATGTATTATCCATACAAGTGAAAATGCTAACATTGTCTTCAAAATCTGATTTCAATAAAAACTGTTCCTTTCTTAGTCTGAAACACAGGCTGCCAATGTTCTAAGCCCTCTTCAGAAGCTCTAAAATCTCTGGGTTCCTATAAAAAGCCCAAATATGCAAAGATTATCAGAACAAAGATAATGTAAGTTATACTACCCAATTATGCTTTTTATAGTCTCTCCTTTATCTTTCTTTGTATTAAACTGATCTCTATAAACCAAATATAGCAGTGTATTTACCACATGAAGAATTTCATCACAGCAAATTTTCAAAAGAGATGAGGCCTAGTCCCATAGTCCAAAGTGTTTAGTTGCAGAAGGTTGAGACATTTTATAACCTAATCTTAATGTCATGATTCTCCTGGAAAATCATAAAATCTGCTAAACTGAACTCACTCATTTCCATAGAAGGGGCAAAATTCTAACACCAAGCAGGGTTGCCCCCTTATGATATGGGAATTCTATCACTGTCCTCTGACTTCCTAAGATTCCCCACAATCCAGTACCTTTCTTTTACATTATCTGGCTGGCTTCCCTAGTCATGTAGCTTTTAATTCATCTGTTAGACTGACTATATGAAGATGAATCATCCCCCTAAGAGACTTCAGATTCTACTAACAGATGGATAATTCTAAGGAAACACACAACATAGATTTATAAAGCTCTTTTAAAGGCATTATGTGCATGGATACACACACACACACACACGCACACACATATTTGTTATTGTTGTTCAGTCACTAAGTCGTGTCCAGTTCTTTGCAACCCTATGGACTACAGCACGCTAGGCTGCTTCCCTGTCCTTCACTATCTCTCAGAGTTTGCTCAAACTCATCTCCACTGAGTTGGTCAATCCTAAAGGAAAGCAACCTTGAAGATTCATTAGAAGAACTGATGCTGAAGCTCAAATACTTTGGCCACCTGATGCGAAGAGCTGACTCATTGGAAAAGACCTTGATGCTGGGAAAGATGGAGGGCAAGAGGAAAAGGGGACAACAGAGGATGAGGATGGCATCACCAACTCAACGGCATGATTTGAGGAAACTCTGAGAGACAGTGAAGGATAGAGAAACCTGGCATGCAGCAGTCCATGGGGTTGCAAAGAGTCAGACATGAATTAGTGATTGAACAACAATCCCTGATCATTAGGGATTTTGAGCATTTTACTTTAGGTTTACTGGCTACTTGTATTTGCTCTTATTGCTTTGTTTATTAATGTCTGTTTATCTATTGAGTGGTTTATTTTTTGTCTGTTTATAAAAATAATTTCTGTATCAGTTCAGTTCAGTTCAGTCACTCAGTTGTGTCCAACTCTTTGTGACCCCATAAACCGCAGCATACTAGGCCTCCCTGTCCATCACCAACTCCCGGAGTCCACCCAAACTAATGTCCATTGAGTCAGTGATGCCATCCAACCATCTCATCCTCTGTCATCCCCTTCTCCCTCTGCCCTCAAATCTTTCCCAACATCAGAGTCTTTTCAAATGAGTCAGCTCTTCCTATCAGGTGGCCAAAATATTGGAGTTTCAGCTTCAGCATCAGTCCTACCAATGAATACCCAGGACTGATCTCCTTTAGGATGGACTGGTTGGATCTCCTTGCAGTCCAAGGGACTCTCAAGAGTCTTCTCCAACACCACAGTTCAAAAGCATCAATTCTTTGGCACTCAGCCTTCTTCACAGTCCAACTCTCACATCCATACATGACCACTGGAAAAACCACAGCCTTGTCTAGATGGACCTTTGTTGATAAAGTAATGTCTCTGCTTTTTAATATGCTGTCTAGGTTGGTCATAACTTTCCTCCCAAGAGGTAAGTGTCTTTTAATTTTATGGCTGCAATCACCATCTACGGTGATTTTGGAGCCCAAAAAAATAAAGCCTGCCAATGTTTCCACTGTTTCCCCATCTATTTGCCATGAAGTGATGGGACCACCAGTTTTCTGAATGTTGAGCTTTAAGTCAACTTTTTCACTCTCCTCTTTCACTTTCATCAAGAAGCTCCTTAGTTCTTCTTCACTTTCTGCCATAAGGGTGGTGTCATCTGTATATCTGAGGTTGTTGATATTTCTCCTGGCAATCTTGATTCCAGCTTGTGCTTCATCCAGCACAGCGTTTCTCATGATGTACTCTGCATATAAGTTAAATAAGCAAGGTGACAATATACAGCCTTGACGTACTCCTTTTTCTATTTGGAACCAGTCTGTTGTTCCATGTCCAGTTCTAACTGTTGCTTTCTGACCTGCATATAGGTTACTCGATTTGTCTG